>JAPQRP010000009.1:27678796-27713976 GCA_037367295.1 Apogon hyalosoma | reverse complement strand
TGTTTTGAAACCATAAACATTTTTTAATGACAGAACATAAGAATGTTTGTCCTTTTCATGGATTAAAATGGACTTGATCTGTTTTGATTCCTTAAAGCATAATGTATAAAACATCACTCAGTTTTGTGTTACATCTTTCAATTTTTTATTTATTTTTTTTAATTTAACTTCATTCTAGCTCATTACCTCCCGTTTTACGTTTCATTTTATATTTATGGCCAATAGATGTTATTTACATTGAATTATATCATAGTTTTTTAATTAGATAAGCATAAATTCTGCTCATTTAATTGTATTTGTGAAAAGATGATGGAGTCATTCATATTATTTTAAGGTAAATAAATGTTAGATATCCATATTTCTGAATAAAACCCCTGGGACCAGTTTGACCCTTGGACAATAGGATGAACATACGTACACATTGATAATATTTAGAGCATCTTTAAACATTTAAATGCAGGTGTTCAGATCACTGTTGTGTTCATCCTGACTGAATAATTTCCAATGCATTCATGAGCTGTTTTATTGCTTGTGTTTTCAGCTTTGTGAATTCCTGATGGGTAACACTAGTGAGGTTTTTTTTTATGGTTGAGTGCTTCCCTGTGTGTATGAACAGTTTACATCCTCGAGACGAGAGTCACCGCTCTAATCTGGCTGAAGAAGTGTGTGGAGAGGCCCTTTATCCTGCCCCACTTTAACCAGATGCTCACAGAAGAGTCATTTACCTCCACTAATGGGCAGTGAGTCTTTCACCATGGCCTGTGCCTCTCAGACCGCTGAAAGAAACTTTGCCAGAGAGGAGACATTAAGAAAACCAGTTAATCTGGAGCGGCCTGTCTGTGTCTACTCAGGGAATGGACTGAACTCCTTGGTGCCTTTTCAAGAGGCTGCTCCTCACAGCAGTTAGAGAAGTGTTAGATCAGCACTTTTCTTGGTATCCTGATGAAGACACAGTGGCTAAACAAATAAGAGGTTAGCAGCGTCGGTCGTTGTCCACTGAGCTAAAAGCCTGTATGAAATATCACTGATTTAATGCTGTATAAACGGAAGGTTCAGACATCGTTCATCAGAATATCACTCATTTCTATGTGCGATATCAGCCCATTTCAGAGCCTTCAGTCTCTTTAAACACCTGCAAGAGTTCCTGAGCACACTGAAAAGGCTCAAAATAAATTATTTCTTTCATAAAAGTGTGCTTCACTCTCTCTCTAGCTTATGCAGAGGGAAAATCTATAGATTTTAGAGTAGTGGAAAAACTCTCTGAATCAGGCCTAAATACCTCCTTCAGAAGAAATCAGAGAATCAAATGGTATGGGAACAGGAGCCTACAGCCATCAAAATCACAAGAGTGTTGCAGTGTTTGCTGTTTACCTTTGTTTGTGACAGTGGGAGCACCCACCCCCCACCCCAGACACTGAGTATTTACTGACCATTTATGGAGCAATCCTACTGTGACTGGAGTGCCATACCAAGGTCATCAGTGGCTACAACTAAAGTAACCTGTCATTAAAGTCTGGACAAATAGACTCAGGAGGAACTCTTTAGGATGGGGCTAATCAGACAGGCAACCACAATGGTGGGTTAGGACGAACACAGCAGAGAAGACGAACAGTTGATATACATCTACCAGGCCCAAATTCAGCTTGGGTGGTGATTATATAAGGAACCCACAAATTTTGAGTTCTTCTAATAAAACGTTTTTGTCTGTTTTGAAGTGATCTTAGAAAGCAGAGCATTTTTTTTGCTGCATTATTGCAAAACAAAAGCTTATATTTCTTTTCGTCTTTATGGTTTATTTACATGGCACATGAATAATATACACAGATAAAAAGAAAAACAACATATAATGCAAGTATCTGTGTTTGAAATGCCAATTTACAAACAGATTCCTTGGACTACAATGACACAGTCCAAGAAATAAAGTAAGAAAAAAAAAAAGAAGACTACAGCAATATAGTACAAAGTTCAGTGGGTGCAGCAGGATGTGTAAAGGTGCATATTTAAAGACATTACCTTTACAAAAACAGGCATTTTTTTTGGCCGAATAAGCCAGGATCTGGGGATGTTTGCAGAAGATTCAAATGATCAATTTTCCAACTGTGTTTCCTTTCTTAGAAAAAGCTGTATGAGAAAAAACTGTTTTTACCAAATACACCTTTAACATTGTCCTGTGGATCTGTTGGAGTTCTCTTATTTCATGATGTACTTATAGACAAGCTGAGGACCAGGTCTATTTAAACATTAAAATGTTGGCTGTGTGTACTGGAAGTTTAAGGGGTTTAAAATTGTGCAACGTGTCTACATAAATACTATAGATTCTGATCAGCAGAGTTCTCAATTTGCTGTAGCACAGTTTACATCAAAAGGTGGACAAGTGATTACTTTTTGCATGGAATTGAGGGGTTGCACTGTTATAGGCAACATGCAGGGCAGATTTATGATATGAAAGAGAGGAGACAGACACTAGAGTCATGAAAAATATTGTTTTTTAAGTTTAGTTATGGTTAATTTAGTGTTAACATAAGGCCAAATTGAGTTCTTTGGTGATGGAATGAGGTAATGAGATGTTTTTTTTTTCTGTCTGATTTGTTTCTTGTTTGCATGTTTCTACATTGCGTGACGTCCGTTGGCCTGTCTACTGGAAAGGACAACAAAATTCATACCCCAACAAGCACACACTCATGCACGCACAAACAGATTCAAAGCAGTACGCCCTCGTGCACAGAGACACACACCCACTTGTGTTTCATTGGGTGCGACAGATGCCGTATGGACCGTTGTATTCTCAGCAGTAAAGGAGGGCCCCGGGGGTCTCTGCTGTTTGACAGTACACCAGGGATCAGCTGTGACACAGTGACACTGATCCCTTCATGTCACACATACACGCCGCCATCCTAACTCCGCTGTGTGTGTGTGTGCGTGTGTGTGTGTGTGTGTGTTACACAGCAGATTTATTCATGTCACAAATACAGTGTGACACTGTCAGACAATACCTGACAACACTGCTTTTCTTTCCCTCATTGAGAAACCAGTGTTATGAAAACAAACAAAGAAAAGGAACTGTATGAAATATAAAATATACAGTGCATCTGAATAATCTACATGGTTGTGTTCTATAGATGCTGATGTATGTTCTTATGATGCCGTGTATGTAGCGATGCTGGGAGAGGTGCTGGGAGTTGTACTGCTCCTGTTTGGCCAGTTGAGGCCATGCTTTCCTCAGGGTGAACACAGTGTTCACCAGTGTTCCACTCCGGCCCACTCCCCTCTCACAACCAGGCAGTACATATGGGTCATGTAACAGGAAGCATGCTTCTCATTTGCATAATCATCTTGAGACATGCTCTACATACTGTTTTCGATAGGGGTGGGAGGTAAAGATATGGTATATGTTCAGAGTACTCTAATGTACACTTTTAAAGCACTGACTCAGTTAAATGGCTATTGCTGTTGAGTAAAACTGTGACTGCTGTATATACTGTACTTGCCCCAGCTACATTTGATTGCTTTTTCTTTACTTTTTTTCTTAGCTGTAGTTCCTTGGAGTGTGGTTTTACTATAAAATACTGTTCACACACCAGACACACAGGTCAAGATCCTCTTCTTCTTGCAGATTAATACATTCAGTTTAACAAAACCATTTAATCTATAATAAAAATGTACTCAATATCTATCTTCAACACATTTTTTATTACTTCACAAGGAAGTAAATTCATCTCATACAAAGGAAATAATAGAGTCAGCATTTGAGTTTGGAATAAAGGTTAGATGTTTCATGGTTGATTTTTGTTGTCAGAGATTGCAAAATTTTTTGCCACCGTTAAAAATTACTTTAGAAAATCCTGCTGCTAAATAGTTCTCTTTTTTAGTAAATTCAATGACAGTATTGTCTAAATGAGAGCAGACTCCAGAAATAAAATATTTTTACCATGCATATTGATTTTGTTGGTTAAATTATTTAAATTGATCCTTTTAGTGTCCGGATCTAAAATGTATAATTTCAATATATATATAATTCATCAAACTAATTTTATTCAGTCTTAAATTATTGGGAGACAATTTCATTAAGCAGGTTTTGACATGAACTTTAGAGAAACTTCATTGTGTTTGTTTTCGGGTTTTGGATTGATTTAATGTTAAAGTGTTAACCCCATTTAAACCTGGCATAGAAACATCTTAAAAAATAATTTTACACTAAAATGACTATCTTTGTTTAATTAATATATACTCTTTATCACAGGTTTGTGTGTAAAATAAAGGTTTGACACTGCATTTTCTGCCCCTCCTGTCTCCAGTACATGAGGTATATATGTCTCACTGGTCAGTCCCTTTCCAGGTGCAGACCTTCTTCACTCAAAACCACCGTGATCCTGTCAAATAAGTAAAGCCAGGGAGATGTGTGGCCTGTGAAAGGGATATGCTCACCCTGCTAGTGGGCTCAGAGACGCTCCTTTGTTTCCTGGCATGTCTCACATACTTTCAGAGGCCAGATAAGCCCCAGCACCATGAAACACTGCTTTATGTTTGGCCTCGGTAACGTCCCAGAGAGGGCAGAGTGGACTCAGAGGAGAGACCAGTCAGTGAGCAGGTAATATGTCCTCTGTGTCCCACCTTATTAAAGGACCAGGTACATACAAGAGCCTTGGATGCAGTCCCGAACTATTACACCAGAGTATCTTACAAAAATACTCCAATGACCCGAGCCGGAGTGAAAATATTTTATTTTTTACCTCAAAGACCTTCACGTCACTCATTTTCTCTCATTTCCGCCTTCTCTAAGGAGAATGGGTAAGCTGGGATTGTGATGGCGGGTGGAGGATTGGGGGGGCGGGGGTTTGGGTTGAGGGCTTGGCTGTTTCCTGAAATCGGATTAGCAGCTACTCTACACTTAGATTGCAGGGACTGAGGCTTTAGTTTAGCCCAGCTCAAGACCACCCAACAGGTAAACAGGTACATTACTGTGGAGCAAAAAAGGAAAGTAAATGGTTAGGGGAGAAAGGATAAAAATTCTCATGAGGGATGAAAACAGAGTGAAATAAATACGAAGTTGGTTGACAGGCTGGTGAAAACATATTTCATAGTACGACTAATGTAAAATCAATTCAAAAACTGCTTAATGTGCTGCAGAAATTGCAACAACACAAACAAAAACTAAAAAAACCAAAAGAAGTAAAACCTAACTTCTAAAATTTATTCCCAACTACCAATTTGTGAACTTCCCCTTCTTGAACCAAGTCTCTGGACCTTCACAAAAGACCTACATATCTCAGCCCCAGCCCTCCCCGCTCACTGAGATATCTAAACCTCACACTGTCATGCTGCTGCCACTGCATCCCACAGAAAACCTCCTGAAAATTAGTTTTTGGCAACTGGCTCACAAACACACTCTCCTGTCTGCTGCAAGCCACCAAGGCTTTGTTAGGCAGGCCTGCTCTGAGCCCAGAGCCTTCAAGACCCCCATTATGCAGCAGGACTCAGCGGGGCAGAAAGAGCAGGAGTGTTTTCGCCAGTCATGTGGGCACACAGGCATTATACACTCTTCAGTGGCACTGTAGATATTTTGTGAGTCTTACAAACAGAGGGGAGGCCTGCAAAGGCTGCAAGAAGAAGTTTTGATAATTGGGAGTTATATAAGTTCCCAAATCCTCACAGGAGGATTTTAAGTTTTTTCTGTGCCTTTTCCCCTATTGTGTGTTTTGAAAAGCTGTGTGTGAAGGCCCCACTGCGAAGGTGACAAATCCTTTGACATAAATCATTGTGTAAAGGTTAAGGGAATACAGTCAAGTCCTCAGGAAGAAGAGCCTCTAATTGCCTGCTTTGCTCCAGCTTTGTCAAGCAGTGTTTTACAAATTAAACAACAGTTCCTGCACACCGCTGAGCATTATGTCTCCGTATGTGCATGCACATCACATGCACGCGTATCTGTGTGTCTTTGTTTACGTTGCGTGCCTTTGTGTGTCCACTTATGTCTTATTGTAAAAATGAGCTTGTTCAGACTGAGCTTGTGTCAGGCTCTACAGACGAGCATATCTTCAGCCGCTGGACAGGAAGGGCTGGAGTTTTTACTAATCAGTGATGGACAAACTCAGGGCCCTCTTCATCTCAGACATCACTGCTTCTGTCAGGGGCCCAGAGTGCAGAGCAGGCGGGCTGAGCAGCTATGATCAGCAGTGTTGTGGTTTTTTTTCCCCCTACTGAATCGCGCTGGGGAACATGTGAGTGTGTGTTTGAGATGCAGGGATGCATGGTGCTTACCCTCCCCTGAGTAGTAATGCATGAACTGTTAGCAAAACATTGTTGCTGCTGCTGTTGCCTTCTATGTTAATAAGATGTGGATATGGGCAGGGTGGTGGAGGATGTAATCACTGCTGGAAGGTTTACTTTTGAAATCACTACATTTTACACTATATGTGTAATGTTGTCATACTTGGGATTACCTCAATATTGCTTTACATTACATAGCAGTGAATGAATACTGTAATCTCAAGTTAGACATGCTGTATGGACACTGTAAGGTGTAAGTGCATACATCTGGCAAAAAACATGAAAACCTGAACGTTCCTTTACCTTTTATTTTTGATGACATCATCTCAAGGTCTGTTAAGTCATGTGTGAGCATTAAAATGGAACCAGGAGAGGTAGTTATTTTCTATGATTATATATATATATATATATATATATATATATATACACATACAAATGGTAATTTTATTTTCAATTCAGCATTGATTCAGTTAAACTCTAATTGTTCATTATAACTCTATCTTCTCATACTGAGTATGGAAAGGCATAGACTACACTGTATACAGAGTCTAAATAATACAAATACACTTTTGCACTTGCTTTTTGAAGTTAGTCCAGGTTAACTTCCAAACACAACAGTGCAGATTTTAAAGAGGTAATCCCTCATTCTAGTAATTTAATCTATTCATCAAGAGTAGAATGTGGCTATATGCTGATGACCACCTATTTAAATAAGAAATATAACTACATACAAGGACTCATGACTATGTTTTTATCATACCTCAACACTGGATGCAATGAATGACAAAATTCACAATGCACCAATATTGAAGAATAAGGTGCATTTAAGAGACATTACACCAACTTTCAATGTCAATAAATGCTGCAGAAGACTTTGCAGTAACATGCAGAAACAAATCATTACAGCAATGATTCAATATTTGAGATTACTCTGTGGTAATATAATCAATGTTGCTGCAGTTATTCCCTGTTTGTAAAATACATGCATTCAACATCCTTTTTGACACAGAGTACCTCATTACCGGCCCTCTGTATTGTAATCGCTTTGCCTTTTGTGCAGAATTTCAAGTTGTCAAGTCCTTCAACATCCACTCAGTTATGTTTTTTAGTGGAGACGAGTTCAGGGCTTTGTAAATGTATTTATGAATGCATGATTTTGTGAAAGTGTGTACTTGTCTCTCTCCTCTTGCTGTCTAATAACTGGTAACCCCAGCTGTGAGTGTGTGTGTTTGTCTGCCTGTGTAAAGCTGAGGCTCGCTTGGCCACTGAGGCGTGACTTGGCCCCAGTCAGACCAGTGCGCAGAGGGCAGAGACCAAAAAGCCTCCAGCCGTGTTTTCTCTCTCTCTTTCTTTCAATCTCTCACTCTTCCACTGGGATTTAGAATAGGTAGCCCGGAAGATGTTACATGTATTTATCTTGAATACAACATTCAGATTTTTCTGTAAATGCACATGCTGCACATTCAGAAAACAAAAATAAAAATGTCCAAGTTTATACTTGAGCACAGTTTTAATATTCATTGCTGCTTTTGTTGTTGTATTTTATCAGTGGATCAGAGATTAGCACATCCTCACTATGTGCCTCCTTCTCATCTCCTCCCTCTCACACAGTTGCATGAGGAGAAAAACCAGCATGGAGCCGCAGCTACTGGTTAAGGATTTCTGTGCTGGGTTTGAAATCAGATTATATATGGGTCTGCTCAATTGACTTAATGGATTTCAAAAGACTAGATCCTATTAATAAAGGAATAAAAGAGATGCAGGAAAGGAGAAAAGGGGTGACTTTGCCCCCGAGGCTGTGGCCCCACCAGTGGGACAGGAAGGCTAATCTGCCATGCAAATTAAATCCTGCCTCTATACGCTGGCCTCTCTAATGTCCTCCATTACACACCTTTTATTTGTTGTGATCCGATATTGTAAACAGATATGGCTCTGGTAACAGTCGACGCATGCTGGACTGGTGAGGAATGATTACTGGGAAAAGATAGAATTTGCATCCCTTCTCATCCAGAAAAAGCCTCAGAGGAAGGCGCAGTGGGAATATTCCAAGATGCTTTTCAGATTGGGACTGACACTTATTTTGTGTCCTCTTTGCATATATATATTTTTTCTCTTTCCTGAAGAATCCACCTTCATGAGTTCCAGGCAGGATTATGATGCAGTTGAGACTGAGAGGTTTAATCAGTGAGAGTGGCAGTATTTGGAGCTTACCTCGCTGTTTTCTCTTTTGTCTTAATGAGGTTGTACTTTGCTTCATTCCTTGGAAGTCTCCCTCTCACACTCTGTTTCTGTCGGACTGTCAAAAGTAGCTGTAAAAACACATATGTCATATATGCTAATCCGATTTGCACTTAATCATGACAGGGATTATACTGTATGTACAGTAGCCACAAAGCTGTGAAACTCAGCGTTCTTTCAGTGCAACAAAGTTCACCTTCTCTGTGAGTTTGGCACAAGTTGGCAGGGCAGACACTTTTTGTCTGATGAGGAATTACAGCTAAGAAAATCCTAAGAACACTTGCATAAGAAGCTTTCAAGGTTTCACTGTTTAGGGTCAGTCTTTGAATAAATGCAGCGAGTGAGCAGATGAAATACTGGCTCAAGTGTTTGCTTGTTTGTGCATGAGCCAGTTGGTGGGAAAGTCTGGAGGAGCCAGGTGATCGGAGTCCATTGTTGTTGTTGTTTTTTTTTTTTTTTTGTGTCTTACTGCCGCAGTTTATGTATTAAAAAGAAAGCTCTCATCCACACTTGATAAACACTCTACATATCTATTTCACAATTTACCACTTCATGTACCAAAACATGCTGATTAAAACAATGCACACATAAATATGTGCTCACATTCAACCAAAACGCATCACCTCTTTGTATGTAAAATCATTTTGTGATGTGTTGTTTCCGAAAGCATCATATTAATAAAGTTCTTATTAGTATAATTAACTCCACTGTATTTTTCAGCTCCCTCAATACGCCAAATTCCAGGTATCAGAAGTGTTTAACATTCACTTTCTTCTCCTACTCTCAATGACGAAGTAAATAAGAAGTCCAACCTTAATCTTAATTTCCTATTTCTCAAACACACAAATATCCTTTTTTTTCCCTTTTTTTTACTGATGTCCACCCCCCCGCCTTTTGTTTCCTGGCCAATCTGTATAGGAGGAGCATTATTTCTGTCCAATCACAGCTGTGCAAAGAAGAAAAATACATAACTAAAAATCGAGTTCCAGTATGTTTCTGCCTATTATCAGTGTTTGACTGTTTGACCAATCACTGTGAGAGGAACTGCCTCTGCAGGATAAACATAAACTAAATATGGAATATATCCTATGTCTTTGATATCAACATCCTGCCAAATAAAAATGAATATCCACCTTTCAAACAAAGGTATGCCTGGGAGTGTGGACCTCATTTCAAGCACAATTAACTTGAAATGGAGTGCTGCAAGATCAATAGTCCCCAGTTGATCCAGAGGGAGCTGTCAGTCTATGGAAATGGCACACATATGGTAATATCCCCAGCTTAACAACAACTTAGAGGATTTACTGTTGCTGTTTTCAGACCCACATGAATAACAAACAGTGGGCCACCCCCTGGGAACCATTTTGTTTTATCCCAGCTTCAATTAATCTTTAAGGGGGAGGATACCATTCAGAAGAGATGGCAGGGGGGATATGAAGAGGGTGTTTGTAGATGTGAAAGGTATACTGCTAATTATGAAAATTACAAATAGACTATCAGCTCATGCAAATTCGACAGTGTGTGTGCACCCATTTTCCTCACCTAACTAGCTTTTCAACATAGTCACCCTTTTTTCCCCTTTTCTCCATCACACACACTCTCTCTCTCTCTCTCTCTCTCTGTCTCTCTCTCTCTCACACACACACACACACACGCACACACACACACACACACACACACGCACACACACAAAGTGTGTTTGCACTTTCATTTTCTAATTAGGACACTTTTGTCTCACTGTGAGTTGCTATTGACAGACACACAGACATTAGCAGGATTATATGAGTTCTTACACTGATGAGTGTGATGAGATCTCAGGAGATGTGTATAGATTTTACCTCCTGCTGACTGCACTTCTCTCCTCTTAGCCTCGGGCCAGGAACCTGTGGCATAAAGCCGCTGGAGAAGAAATAAGAGGGAGGATAGCTGGCAAGCGCAGTAGTTATATGCTTCACTGTGATGTCATTAAGTCAGATTCGTTTAGTGGAGTCAAGTGCGGACAGCCAGCGTGTATAGACAATGCAGTGTCACCTGAGATAGTGCTGGGACGTAGGTCAATTTGAAATTGATTTATCTCAACTCTGCGATTGATGAAGTCCGTTCAGGTTAAGCTGCAGAGTTCTCAATTGGACATGCACTTTGGGGAGCTGGTATTGGAATTGACTTCTGTGTGTCGCCCACAGCTCAAGCCATGTGGGAAATTGAGTTACAAAGCACAGTATGAGAGAGGGATAGATGACCTCTGTGACAGTTATACAGTTTGTGTCTGCCTTTCATAACTCCAGCTGAAGAAAGTCAGTTGATTGAACTGTAAAATGAGACTGAGGTAAAAATCCATATTACTCGTTTCATACTCTTGTAATCTTAAAGGCTGATAAGTCCTCTTGAGAATAAAAGGTACAAGAGAGATGTAGCCACTTGAAACATGATGGGGGAATCCCTGTAAATCACAAAATAAGGTGTATGTAAAACTCACCTCAAGAAACATGAAAATATCAGTTAATAAAGTCAGTGTCCAAAAACTAAATATTCCCTGAAGGATTGTAAAGAGGTACGACATGTATCTTATGGGATATCACACCTCCATGCGACCTGATTGAGGGCTTCTCTAATCATGCCTTAGCGAAGACTTGACCATGACCATGGCTGCACATACTATACATACACCTGACATCACAGTCCCCTGAGGTAACCAGGTGTTGTGCTTTGTTACCATTCTGTCAATTCACTTGGTAAAACATATACAGTGCGGGACATGTTTATGTTCCCCTCAGCAGCCACCAAACTACAATGAAACGTCCAGCCTTCCTGCATCTTAGACCCAGCAGAGGAGGACAGAATGAGCCACCAAAGGGTCTGTATTGAACAACAAGCTATAACACAGAAGCCAATGATTTAGCCCATGGCTGTGGTTGAATGTGTTCTCACATCATGAGGCAGTGGAAGACCTCTGCTGTTGTAGGACAAGGGGATACCTTCCACAATCCAGTGAGACCCCTGTTTTTTCCACTAGTCAAATGAGCAAAAGCTGGTCTAGGTCTATGTAGTTGTGTAGCACACACAGGACACAGAAAAGACCAAATGACCAAAAGACCAAATGTTCAAGAGATCAAAAGCCTAAGAGCAATAGGCTGCACAAATAACATCAAATATCCTCAGGTCTCTGTATTCCTCCATCCATCTAGAATGATCTAGTCAGAAGATTCTCCTGGACAATGTTTCCGGTCAATACACATGCAGATATTTTCCACATCTGGGTAACATTACATTGGTAAACAGCAGTTAATTCTATGTGGATGGTAACACTGAAACAGATCCAGAAACATGGGCAGTGATTTTAATCAGGTGTTGGTTCCTGAAGAAGGACAGGTCCATCGAAGGGTAATGGTTTCTTGGCTGGTGGATACTCAAGAGTTTCTCAGCTGAACAATGGTACAGTTAAAAGTTGGGTGTGCTGTCCTTGTCAACACTGGTATCTAACAGTGGTATCCTAGCTGGATAATAAATGATAAATGATGAATGGAAGTACAAGTCACTGTGCAAAAACATCATCCTGCTGCTCGCCAAGCTGCCGAACTTCATTTGAGTTCAATCGTGTGGAATTTTTAGATGAAGGCGTAGCTGGAAAGACATCCCATTGCTGAAGTTGAATCTCTCTACTCAGAGTTGAGGAGGCCCTGGTGTGCAATATTAGTCCTTCTCATCACGTTCTCCCAAATGTTAGCTCATCTTCGCAGTACTGAGTGCTGAGGCTGTCAGTAAATGTTCTCCTGGTGTTGCATTCTTTGTCGAGCAATGAAAAGCCATCTCCTTGAAGTCAAGGAAGACAACCACACTCACTAACAGAGGGTCAATGACTAACACTAATCTATGAGGGGTTGTAAGCTGACTTGGTGCTAGCTTTAGAAATAGATTTAGCAAGTTGTAACTAACCAGCCTGACGCATCAGTGCTGTTCCTAAAGAATACATGTGCAGTGTGTAGTATAGTATAGTATAGTATAGTATAGTATAGTGTAGTATGTATATGAAAATAAATGCATTCCTCACCGCAGATCAGGTCACAAATTAATGCCACACTGCTTAAAAATATCCCAGAATAGTCTTCGTTTGCAGACATGTAGGAGGGTGCAGTCAGTGACTGACAGCAGTAATTACCAATTCCTGATCAGATTCCATCAGATGCAACCCGGACATAATATCACTGCTTGACTCTTGTTAAAATGGCATCACTTTTTCCATCACAGCATACAAAATGGTAGGGTATCTTTATATATATGATTTGGACCAAGAGGAACGATGTTGTTAAATTCTGGCATTTTTACTCTGATTCTGATGCTGCAGCGTTAAAGCATGTATTGAGGTCTCTCCAGTGTTGTATTGAGGGAATTGTCCACATTCCACAGAGGGAACAGATCTGTGTGGTTGAATGGTTCGACACATTTTCATCCTTTGAAATCAGACACTTTTTTCCATACTGTACCATGGACCTTCTCTATACTGCAGTAGTTAAAAGTGACTTGTAACAGAAATGATTCCTTGTTGGTAGAAACATCAACTCAGACTGTGCCAGTCATAGTCAAGTATTTGGTCTTTACTTTTATGGAACTGTTGCTAAATGACTTATATGTAAAGGTACAAAGACAATTCCCTGCCTGTTACCCAGAGGGTGTATTAAACTACTTTTCAATTGCTACAATGATTTTGTCACTTGCTTTTTATACAGAGAGGGGATCTGGGCAAATAAATAAATAAATAAATGAAAAAATAGAAAAAAAACCCGTACAGCTAGGGGCTTGTGGCTTTCCCTGACTCCAGCCTTTATCATGTAAATGAGGCGAATGGGAGTGGGTTAGAGGGACAATTCCCCAGCCACCGCTTTGGCCAAATACAACTTTCCTGTGCTTTAGGCCCACAATGAGGAATGTATTTGCAGGCCTCAGTTTTAATTTAACTCGAGTGGCAGCTGAGGGGGCACTAGGGACCTCATCTCATGACTGCTACGATTGCTTGGGTGGAAGGAGGGGAAACCTCAACCTGGTGCCTTACATTTCAATGCGTGAGACTCTTCCACAGCTCCATTACTGTGCGTATGTTTCTGCATGTGTTTTTGTGTGTTGCTGCCGACTGTTGCAGTTGCTCCGTAACACCTCTTTGGTTTCCCGCGGAGGAAACACGCTTCTTGCTCCACTGTAACATTTGATTCATTACGATCTGAAACACCACATCAGTTCGCTTATTATGTCTTAAAAAATCCTCCCAGCATCCCAAAGAGCAAGGGGGAAAATCCACCAAAGAGGCACTGCCTTGAAATTGACAGCTGTTATTGTGCTGTGCCATCTGGTGTATTTGCCAGGGAACAGAAAAGGGTTAATATTCTATGATGTGTGGTAGCAGTGGCACAGCCTCTTTTGCACAGCCAGAGTGAAAAACCGGGTGCCAGGAGTCTGTGCACCCGATGGAGAGAAACCCTCAACATTAGCATGGCACCATATCAACCAATGTGGCTAATTTAATGGGTCAAATACGGTTGGGAGGATGCCAAAATAACAGCCGTACCAGCAGAATTTCTAACAGGGTGGAAAATCACAAAGGAAAGTTACGGAAACACTTGCCATCATGCAGCTTTTAATCATAATTCTGTGAAGATAAAACATGGAGGAAATTTTCTGTCTGTAATGTTAGTTGTATATTTGGGAAGTCTATGTTAGGCACGTTTTTTTTTGTCCATACCACACATGGAAAAAACATGCTGGTATTTGTGTGCAAGTTTGTGTTTTGCTGTTTTGGAGTCTACACCAAAGAGCTGTCATTATTCATTGACCACAGATGTAAATGGATCTAAACAATGGGACGCGTGTGCTGCGGGTAGTGATCGCCCCTGGAGAGGACAGGCCCTGCTGAAATTAATAGGCCTCCCGTGGCTAAATAAGCAATGGCAAAATAAGCCTAAATGTCCCCCAATCACATGACAGACAGGACCCAAGAATCCAAACAGCAGGTAGTTATTATATAAATTGCTGGAGAGGGACATATTGCAGACCCAACACGCCACATCAAAACCATCTCACTGCACTAGACTTGAATCATTATGGACTTGTGTCACACATTTAAGAGAACAAAAAAAAGCAGATTTGTCACACAAAGTTTCCTGTAATTTGAAAAGAAGTAGCAGTGTGTTTTAAATAGCACCGCTAATACTTTCATCGCATAATCCACTTGAAAATGTGGGGTTAATGGAGGATTATGATGGAACATCAATATTAAAACAACGCCTTTCTATCAGAGAATATCACATATGGGCATTCAAATGCCCAAAGGTCTAATTTTGAAAAAAGAGGCAAAGAATATGGGTATAAATGTGTTCCTTAGCTGGGAGACACCCTCCTCTGAGCTATCGGCTCATTTCTAATTCTGAGTGCTGTTTCACAAAATGGTCCAACATTTAAAGCGACTGGCAGGGGGTAAATTAGTGCTCCGAGATGAATTATCATACAATTAAGGACCCCAGAATGTGCCAAAACACAGAACACACAATATGGAAGAAAGACCTACTTTCCCCCTAATTCATCACAGACAGACCAGTGTCTCATGCTCTTTTAAAGGAACATCTACCTTGTTTTCAGTCACTTATACTTTTCAATATGGTGTGCTTTGCTAATAGATTTTTGCATACATTATACTACAGTTCACTGTTAAATGTCACACTGATTGCTCTGCTTGAGTTCAGCAAGTTAGAAATAGGTATTTGTTCACAAAAGGAGGTTTGGATTTCAGCTTGATGTGATTCTTAAAGACAGAGGAATTAATGCATTTAAAGGCATGTACTGAGTGCTGCTATAGTTGTGTCAGCATTTTATTCACTGTAACATCATGTTTTACTGACGGCTCTCCTCTGTCATTTCTTGTGGTCTCTGTATGGTGATAAAAGTGGCTGTACTGGGGATATGAGTGGTGTGCAGTGATGGGACTGCTGGGGTGGTCAATAATCTATTACTGCACACAGCCCTCTGCAGAGTGACAAATGTCTGTCAACGAAATAGGCCCAGAGAGGTCAAAGCTGGGCTTCTGACCTCAGCCCCCTTCATCACTACACAGACTACAGCAAAATACTCACTTTGATGGCAGGTGTCTGTGTTTTTGTGCATTTACCTTATAAAAATACAACAACATACTTACTTTAAAAGTTCAGTGTGTACATCTGATGGCATTTACGAGAGTCTAATGGCAGAAATGGATTTTAATGTTCAGAATTATGTTTTCAATAGTGTCTAATTGTGAAAATAACAACTCTTTACCATAGAATAAGTTGTTTATATTTATAGCAGGAGTGTGTCACCTCCATATACTCCACTGAATCCTCCCTTATTCCATTTTTTACAGGTGGGTCCGGTCAAGCAGTGACATATTTACATATTTTGAATTCAGTGGACTCTAACTTTGTACATATATATAACCTATATCAATGTGTGTAAATATTTCCGTAGGCATTTGTAAGTACTTAGTAAGAATGATGATTGCATAAAATCAAAATTTTGACTAAAAATATTTAAAGCTGCGTATGACTTTCATCACCAATTTTTCAGAAATTCTGTAAAACTTGAGTCATATCCTAAGTATCACAAACCCATAAGTTTTTCCATGATTACGCACCTGAATCTCTTCCCTCATGGTGAACAATGTCAAAGTGTACTCCCCCATAAATAATCCATTTGTTTACAAACAGAGCCGGTAGGTCACTTGGGTAATTTAGGAAATTTGTCACAATGTGCATTGTGACGAAAGTCATACACAACTTTAAATATTTTTGGTCAAAAATTTTTTTTATGCAATCATCCTTACTATGATTAAGTACTTAAAAATGCCTACTAAAATATTCACACACGTTGATATAGGTTATATATGTACAAAGTTAGAGCCCATTGAACATGAAACATGTAAATGTGTCACCGCTTGCCCTGACCCACCTGTGAAAAATGGAATAAGGGAGGATTCCGTGGAGTACATGGAGGTGAGACACTCCCGCTGTAAATATAAACAGTTTATTCTATGGTAAATTCTATGGTGCTCAATAACACAGTTTCATCAAAATGTCACTGACTTTGACAAGGTTTACGCCAAAGTGTTTAACATGCGGTTCCCACTGGAAAGTCACTTAAATTTGCCTATGATATGTTAAATATCATTTGATACACTGATGTCAAAACTTAGGAAATTATATTGGAAACTTTTGGACTTATTGAAACAGATTTAAAGTATCATGGTTTCAATGGGCATAGTGACACAGTTTCAATTCTTGATCCTATTATGATGTAAGGACCAATGTGTGTAGAAAACAAGTCAAATATTTTTAATAAAAGCATTTATTATACATCACAGTAGTAAGCTGACAAATGAGTGCATACAAAATAAGAGAAACTTTGATTTTTCTCATAGATGTATGTGTTCCCTTGACCTGTGGCATCCACTGTTAAGATTGATTACTGTCACCACATATGTCTAAGGGAAAAGTGAAGGTGGCTGAAACCTACAACTTCACTACTACATGTAATGAAATATCACACACTGACCCTTTTAAAAATCAGTGATCACTCAGTTTTCTTCTGTGCTTAGGTCATCTTCCTGTTCAAAAACAGAAGCCAGATTCCTCGCAGTAATGCAGAATGAAAGGTACAAAAAAACGCAGTTTACAGTTCAGCCTATCACTTGACCAATCAGCCTCCCAACACTGCAGCAGCATTGTCATCTGACAACAAAGTCTTCAGTATAAAATGGTTAATAAGAATTTTTAATTACAGTTATGAGTTAGTGTGTTAAATATAAAAAAATATTTTATCATATAAGGTGAATGGCTAACTAATACGACTGAGAGGAGTCCTGTTAATGCACACTGTGACAGATATCACCTGCATTTTAGTGCAAACACAGTCAGTATAATGTTAGGTTACACGTCTCTCCTTTGCCTCAGTGGGAAATGCAGTAAAATGTAATGTCGCAAAAAGGACATATCCTAGACAATAATTAACAGTATTAGTGGGGCTGAGGAGGTGGGGAACCCCCAAACTCACCTCTACTTAAGGACAAAAGTAGATCTTTGTAAAATAGTGAATTTTTGCATGTACTGGTTTCACATTTTATTAAGACACAAATGAAAGTAAAATGATGCATACTGAATAAAATCATACAGTTTTTATTTGTGATGTTGGGTACACACAGGTTTAATACGACAGGATCTCTATATCTGGCTAGATTAGAGTTGTAACTTCTTGTCGAGTTTTTATTTTACTGCATACACGGATGATGACAGGATTATGATCACACATGACCTCTTCAATTACTACATGTTACCAGAAATTCACACATACTTGTTCCATGCCAATAGAGGTTAAGAGGGATGGAACCCTGGGAAATTCCACAGTGCTGAGTGTATGAAACTGCCCTGCACCCTTTTGGAGTCACCCTGAGAAAACTCAGCGCTCTTTGTATATTGGCAAGTCTGCTTCCATGTTATAATGATAGGAATAGACATAGGCCATTTAAGTATCAAATCAATAGCAAATTAAATTTTTTAGCAGTGCAAGCTACACTCAGAATCACCTGTAATTACTCTTGACAGTCTCTGTTTTCAGTGCTCTCTTGTCACTTTGTTCACAATATACCCACAATGCTTTGACCCCCACACAGCAGCTGCTGATTATAATTCATTTTAATTAAATAATCAAATTTCTGTTCTTCTTCTTTGTAAATGGAATACCTCACTGGCAATCAGTGCTTCTAATATGGTCATTACGCTCGCAGACATAAAGCATATATTTAAAACATTACCTGAATTCCTGAAGTAGGTTAAGCAGAAACACATGTGTCTAGCCTGGTGGTGTGGTGTGGAAAATGGGCTGGGACCTGATTTAGATAAAAACATGATGACCCACAGGCACTCTTATAATGAATAGTGTGTCCTCCAAGCCTTTCGTTTTCCCCCAGCTTACTACATTTGTCATCTTCATATGAATAAACAGGCCTATTTAATCTCTCTGTCCTTTCGTGGGATTTTGTGGCACATATACACTAACAGTGGGCTAGGTCTAGCCTACAAACATACTTGTTTTGTCCTGTTTCCATTGAATGGTTATCAACAGAATCTCCATTGCAAATGAACTGCAGGGAGATGCAGTACCAATCTGTCATTCTCTGAGTTTATGTGGAAACTTTGACAGTGTTTGGAATAAGCTCAGACCTCTTGCACGTGATCAGTGCTGCTGGATTTTTCTTTGTAAGATTAACCTTGGTAACAGCTTAATATGTAGCTTTGAAATGCCCTGCAGGTTCAACTGAGGGTAGCGGGGGCATCAGTGGGAAGGTGGGATGTGTTGACACTGACTTGTCAGTCTCCCTGTGCTCACTCCTCTGTCTGCAACACATCTACTGTTGATCAAGTGGAAATTAACTGCACCTGAATGACATGCCATGCTGGGAATCTGCGCACTGGCTCTGCCTTTTTAATAGACTTACACCTCATTTGGCCTCTAAAGCCTGTGAAGGCTCCCGTGGGATGGCCAGAGGCAAAGACTCACATACAAATGCATGCACATACAGAGAGCCAGAAGGAGAACACGTCTCTGCCAGAGGACAGAAAGAGGAAAAGGAAGGGAAAACATTTAAAATAGGGAAAGACAGAGGAAAGAAAAATTACTAGCTGAAGAAAGTGCACTGGGATGTACACCAGCAGTGAAGAGAGAAAGGAGAGTCACTGATGAAGGAGACACGAACAGACAAAGAGACAATGGTAGATAAAGAAGCAAACGCAGAACGAGCCTGTGCTGTCTATGTGGAGCAGCAGTGACAAAGCCTGATTAGGCCACCGCTGCACAGTCAGGGAGGGAGAATGAACAATGCAGACTGCTCCCCCTTAATAACAACAGACCTTCCTGTCTGAACCCCTAACCTCTGTCACTGGCAATACGTGTCAGAGCTGAGACGACACCCTGTCATACCTGCCCCTCCCATGTCTCCCCCTGTCCCAACACCCCCTCCTCCAACCTCAAGTCACTCCGTCCAACCTTGTCAACTGATGAGATGTGAAGTATTCACTTCTTGAAGAGCAACAAAAAGCTTCTTCTTATCTTATTATTGTTGTAGTCCCTGATTGTCTTTACAATATCACTTAAAGTTTCAGTGCATAAGATTTAGTGGGACTTAGGGTGATCTAAATACAGAAATGGAACATAATAAATATAATTAGATTTCCATTTGTATAAAAGCACCAAAAAAAAAAAAAAAGAGAGATCCTTGAGATTGCACATTCGCTTTTGCACCTTTATTGCTTTGCTGTCTTTCTACAATAGATCCAAATGCACTGCTCTACTCTTTTATATTTACTTATGAGTATTGCTGTCCTTTTCTATTTTTGAGTCTGGACCAGAGTTAATCTTTTGAGTGGCAAAGTCGCAATATTGCAACAAGCAACATAACTGAATGAAACACAGCTTTTTGAAATCTTGATATCAAATTTGAATAAGAAAAAAAAAAAAAAGAAAAACACTTAGGCTCCTGAAAGGTTAATATTTCCTTACCCAAACAAACAAGGGACTTGTGTTGCAATTTTTCTTTCTTAGTAGCCACCATAGGGGAGTGTGAGGAGGGGTATTCAGTTTGCTGCAAACTGAATACCCCATGACTAATGGTTCTTGTTTGTTTGCACTTGTACTTGTTGCTGTAGCTGTCAGCAGAAATTTGAAGTTCCTTTGCTGCCAGACAAACATCAGGTTGATTAATTCATTATTAGTATTCATCGTGGAATCATATGATTTTCCTTTAAACAATGAACCTACTAGCTGAGCAACACACAAATCTACTCAAATATACCATGTACCAAATGTCAACGTATGAGGCTAGAGCCAAGTCATTAGTGAATCATTAGTTATTATGTGTTGCTCATTTATCTTTTGACCGATGTATATATATATTCCTTATCAGTAGAGGCATTTCATTGAAGGTGTTAGCATTTCAGTGAAATGCCCTGTAGCATGGTTGCTCTTTTTTTTTTTTTAACAATATTCAAGCTAAAGTAAAGTATGCTTTGCTGAGTAATATTTTAATGAAATACATTGGTTCACATTCATTACACTAGGATTCACAGCAGTGTTTTAGTGCATATTTGACCTAGACGACAGTGCCTACATTCACCCTACTAAAGACGCAGAGACACTGTAGCTTAGTGTGTGTTTTACATAATTTAATTCAAGTGGAAATAAGATTATTATGATTTTTTTTACAATAATGAATTTAAAACTGCTGCCAAGAACACATACCTATATTTCATATATGTGTGCTCTGGTTTCATGCTTTCAGGGGTTGTTCTCAAATTAAGCAAAACATATTATGGATACACTGGATACTGGTTGTTGTAGATGTCATGCCATTTTTTAGTACTAAGAGTGTTCAAGTGCATCAAACTTATGAAAAAAGGGGCTAAAGTAATATTTTATGTTGTCATTCTTGGCAGACAAACAGTGGATGTTGATGCTTTCTGATTTGTTTCTTGTCAGTGTTTTCATTCAGTGCGGGCTGATGCGCTCCAGCAGATGGTTACAGCTGAGTTAAAAATCTGCTGCAGTGTAAGAATTGCATCCTTCTATCTGAAGTTAACAGTTAACAATTAAGGCGATTCTCCAGTTAAACCAGATCTAATTAGCTTTTGCCAGTTTCCTCCCTCTTGTACCCCCAGTCTTTCCATCTGCTATAGTGGAAGTTCTGAAAGTGAACTTCACGTCTGTGAAGGGGAGGCTCTGCGATGCTTTCCGTTTTCCTCTTTTTCTTTGGCGGCTCATTTGAGAGTCATCTTTTGTCTGTTGAGGGGGGTTATTATCTACATATTAAGTGAGATTCTGTAAGGGTTTTTGCAGCATCTTGACTCCCCTAAGCTGAGGAGCAGCTGAGGTTAAGTGGTCTCCTTCGCTTATGGCGCCCATCTCCTTCACGGTGACAGCTGGGGACCACACCATTGCTTTGGGTACACCCTCCACCCTCAGTCAATGCTCATTTGATCTGAACACACATATAGTACATGTACAATGATACTTTGTCTTATTTGTTCGTCCATACATGCCCATTTATGTCTGTCTTTTCTCTTTAGTCTTATTCTTAATGATCCAAACTAAAAAGTGAACACCGACCTACTCACATACTTATTCCGAAAGCAGAAAACTCCATTCATGCACTCTAAGGTTTAATTGTTATCTATTAGAAATGATTATGAAAAATGGAAAGTCAGTTTTTGGAACAGGAAAAATAAATTTCCTTCACTGTACATGACTGCTTTTCTGTTTGTTTTGCTCAAATTGCAGAACTTTTCACTGGAGGTGGAAGAATTCCAAAAGAGATAAGCCAGTGATCAGGAAAATAATTTCAAATATTATTTTCCAATAACACACTCCACAGGACAGCCTGAAAAGACACAGGTCTCATTCACTGATTGCCGACTGAATGGACGGTGAACTCCTTTGTATGCAGGGATAGTGGAGATGTTAGTCACATATACTTTCTAAACTTAAGCAAAAGCACTGTAGTTACAGTTACAATAAAAGAGTGTTGAAGGTTAAATTGTATTACAGGCATGAAGTATAAGATCAGTTTTGTATTGTATATTATATCATTTTATATAACTAACACAGATACTGATCAGTGTCAGTAATACTCCTGGTTGCATGAAATAGAAATATCTCATATTTCTTTTGCGTTAGTTGTATTTCAGTCATGTATGAAAGCAGACTTGAAGTTATCTGGGGAGTAAAAATTAAAGTATTCATACAAATCAATACTACATGAATGCATCCTGTTGCTTTTTGTCCAGAGAAAACCACATATCTCCAAATGTGCAGATTTGGGATGTATGTGATGAAGTTGAGAATTAATTGTTCCTTTAATTTATTCAGTTAAATAAACCCCTTAAAAACTGCCATGGATTTGCTGGGAAATACAATGTCAAAACTCCAAAATAAGCCTACTTTCAAAGTTGACTTGTTGGAGACATATGGTTCTCCCATAACATAGGCAGAGCAATTGGAAAGGCCTTCTGGTGGAGAGCACTGGACTGTTGATGAATGATGTTATATATTTTTATGACAAAACATTGAAAACATATGTAATCTATGCTATAAATACACACATCCCATATGTCTGAATGTTACTTCATCAAAGTAAAAGAGAGTCCAAATGTTGTAAAGAAAGTTAAAAAAAAGTCTTTAAACATCATTTTGGGAAATAAATGACTAAATAAATAAATAGTACCAAGTAATATACATATTAGATGATGTAAACTGGATAGTTACAGAAAGGAAGGTCAACATCCTGCCTGTTTGAAATGTTTGTTGAGACCTTTATAACAGATGTTATGTTATATGTAACATATACCATGCTAAAATATATACTATATAAATATATATTTAGAAGAGCTGGGTTCCCTATCTAACGCCACCAATGGGTAACATTTACCCACACACCATTTGTAGTCAACAAAAATATAATCTTTTATTATAATAAGTCATTTTCATCCCAAAGGCATGGCTCAAGTGATAAAGTGAGCTTATTCAATAATCACCCATTTTTAACCATCTGGTTCGATAATTAAAGTATCTGTAACACTAACTGCTCTGCAATACTAACAAATCAATCTGAATATGACACTGGAAGTAGATATTAGCAGAAAATACCTGAAAATGTACTTTATTAATAATCCTCTATCTCTTATCTTGTGTAAACTGCTTTAAATGTCATGACATAAGAAAAGACACTAACAGGCTTTTGTGCAAATGCATTTCCATCGGGGTACATTTTACAAAGTGGAGGTAATATGTATAAATGATTAAATATTTAAACTAGATTTGTCTTGACTATATTTCATGTCCACACGTTCACAATCAAGAAAAATAATATTATACCATTTTAGGAAAAGTCTGGAGGCCTTGGTATTTTGTTAAAACATTTTAATGCACAATGTGAAAACAGCCATGGGTAAATTTGACCTGTTGGTGTTTCTAGTGCTAACTTTCCAGCTTCTCTTCTAAACATCTCTCAGTTGAGTAAAGTTAGATTTCCACTCCTGTCACTTGATGCTGATTGTCGATGCAGCTGGTTTAGGTGGATGCTGCTGTGATACATCTGTGGGTGTGTCCTGTTTATTCACACCCCATGTGAAACCACTGCTGAACAGCTTTTAAGAGCAAAAAGTATTTGGATGGGACAACAAGGAGACCCCACGCACGACCCCAGACCAGCAGGCTGAGATTAGGGGACATTTGTTCCACAATATTGCTGCCTCCTGGTTTCCTAAGGCTGGCGCGTTTGCACAGAAGGTGCAGGCAGATATTTGGGCAGCGGCCAAAGCCTTTCCTCGCTAGCGGGCCACCTCGCTCAGAGCTGCAGGTGCTGAGAAGGACTCCCCACTGCTTCCTAGTGTGGTCTGCGACCCTACAGGCTGATGGAACAAATGCTGGTCTAGGGAAAATAAACTTATCTCATTTGGATGACAACACATAGCCTCAGGTTACTGTGTTGTGTTGCACCAGTTTTGAGAAACAAGTCGGATTGGGTCAGTGGCTCATCTTTCGTTGAGCAGCAGAGAAAGGACTTCTGATACACAAGTGATTCCTTCTATGTATTACTACACTGTAATATACTATATAATATAGTGATTTTTTTAACAAAGTGATAGTGTTTCACTAAATTCTGAATTGAACAGAGTAGAAGAAATGCATCATAATGGGCTGATAATTCAGTACAAACAAAGGAAAAGAGGAAAAACAGTTGCTATAGCTTTGTCCAAAAATTACAAAATCTACATACCAGCTCCTCTTAATCATACTGATTAGCACTTTATATTTCTCTTCTGTTTCATTCATATAAAAACCCAAAGTGTCACAAAAACTTATTTCATGCAACTTGCAATGTCAGCCTAACTTTCAGGGAAGGCAGTAAAATGTATCTGTTACAGAAAAACCCTGGAAATGCTTTGTTGTGCTTTGATTTCAGGGACATTATGCAGATACATAAACTCAAGACGATAAAACTGTGGTTCTTGTCCACTTCAGTAATACCTACCACTTACAACACAACACAGTTACAACAACCACTCTGACTCCTTAGCATTAGTATAATTGCAGAGAGAAAGGATTCTGCACCCCATTGAACAAATCAAATGGTATTGATGCATATTTTTGCCATCCAAGGATGACTATCATTTCAAAAATATTAAACCAAATATACATATATCAACATTACTCTGCCCATGGTGTTGTTAACCACATCTATGTATATGATTTTTGTGCGTACATGGCCTCTCATCCACCCATAAATGGCACTTTAGGCTCTTAAAGACTGTCAAAAAATGCTTTCCAGAGTGAGGATTTTTATAAACTCTGGTTTGTGTGTATCTGTGTGGAAAAGGAAAACAAAAAAATAAATAATGAAAAAATGGTGTCACACACCATTTTGTGTTTGTTGTCCCTGAAACAAATATGGGTAATATAGGTTTATAAGTCAGTGTATGGCAGCATGTGATCAAAGTCAACATGGATATTTTTTGGCAATAGACACATACCACTGTTGAGGTGAAATCTCTAAAATACAGAGAATTACACTGATGGCAAATTGACTTCATAGCTTAACTTGTAATTTATGCTCAGCTTCACCACAGATGAAACTCTTGGTATCTGCTACACTGGACAGGTTTGTTGTCAATTTTTCATGTGATGTAAGCAAATATATTTTGTAAAATTAAATTTGTGTTGATAGTTTTTTTTTATTTTAGAAATGGAAAGTTAAAACAATATGAAAAATATGTGTTTTACAGTAGTGTGGACAGAGCATAAATGTTCATTAGTAGACGTGGTAAGTTAATGTTGACTGTAACTTCTTATTACAAAATGAGAAGACTCTCCAGTATATCTGTTATTCACCTCAACCACCTCCTGCCAACTGAGGAAAGGTAAAATAGTCCATGTGTACTGCCATAAAGTTTACAAGCGAGTCTGTTTTGTACTTGGAGTGGCCATTTTTTGACATCAGGTAATGTTGCTAAGCTCTGTAGAGGTTTCAGGCTGGATAATGATTAGAATTTTCTCTGAAAATTGTTATGCTTGCTGTTGAGTTCTTCTTAGCATCTCATCTGCTAGTCTACAGCTGCAACTGTGTGCAATATTAGCTTCTAATAGCTAAAATGTCAACATACAATCATCCACCATTACAACACAATACAACACAAGCTTAACATAAGCGTGCAGACATTCAGACCTCTTAAAAACTTTATGTTAATATACATGTACTGAAAAAAGAAATGCTGATTACAGGTTTTCAGATGCACAAATGTACAATGGCTACTGTGTTGGGAACCGGCAGGTAACTGGCAGCGTTAGGTGTTATTCTCCATGGAGGGGCTCCTCTGCAGTGGCTCGCTGACCCGGCCCTGACCCCTGAGGTGAACCCCATCACATAGAGGTGTTAGTGTGCCAGCTGGCTTGATGGATCACCCTTTAGATCCGTGTGATCTAACAATCACAGCCAATCATCAGGACTCTCTCTGTTACTATAATGATCAGCAATGATTCGGGGCTGCAGTATTCAGATGATGGATGAAGGTTCACTCGGGGTCCGACGAGAGGGCGAGTCAAGCTGGAAAGAGACTCAATGTGTATTGACAGCATAGGTGGGTTGGAGTAGTTTTTCACATCTTTATCATAATGAAGTGGAGATACTTAACCCTGGAGTGCGTTGGGGTCTCTTTGTGCCTCAACACTGATGTTTAAGGTGACCCCCCTCAGGGAAACGCCCACTCGCTGGCTAACCATTTTGCCAGATGATATGCTAATTTACGTGACCTTAGATTGAGCTGGGTTACTCCCACATCTATGGCAAAAAGGAAGATGATGAACTCAACAGGACATAGAAGAGACAGGGCTTTTATTTACATGTCCTTAATGTGAATTTCATTAAGGATGTGTCATCACAATAGCAGATTTTAAAGGGCGTTGAGCAGCGGACACAATAGTGGGCCGTATTGTCAATGCTCTGTAACGGAAATATAGGATTTCAGCGCCTGGTCTTCCATAATATATACAGAAGATCAAAGTAATACAAATACTAATGTATACAGCATCAGCTCCATTTGTATGGAAAAAAGCATTTCTGCAGCAATAAAATGTTTGAAGCTGGGTTTTTCTACTGTATCTCTATATAATACATGCATCGTCTATGTCTGGCCCTGGATTTGGGTAAGGCTGTCACAAGCTCACATGAGTGCATGCATCACGGAGCAGGGGTACTCATCCAAACCCCACCCAAAAACCCAGTCTCCCGGTGTGGGGAATTACTGGGCCTCTCCCAGCTCCTGGTAACCCCTTCATTATCCACACACCAATGGGTTCGGATCAGATTCAGCCTTTCTGCAGGGGGGAAAGAAATGGAAATTGGGAGGCAGGGGCTGCAGTCCATGCATCTGAACAATGCCTCAATGTTTAAGAAATGGCCTTGTGGATGGGAAGTGATAGGGTTCAGTTGTGCTTGGTCTGGAGAAGGCTTCGTCTTTTTGTGTGCAGATGGGTTCCTGCTCATTTGGGACAACTGTTTCTTGAGATACTTGTTTATCTAATTAAATTAATAATTAGCCGCCAGCTTAATACAAAAATACGCTTTTACTTTTTTGGGTAGTGCTTTACATTTAGAACCCTGTGTTGAGCACTGACAAGCCATAAAGCCACTGTAACATTGTTATTAACAGTTTCATATAGAGCTCAGAATCTAAGAATAACAGCCCCAAACCGGCTTAATTATTCATATTTTCTGTCACGTTTTCACACTATTTTACTTCAGCATTGAAAGCTGTTGTAATTGAATTTTTTTTTTTTCCTAAGAGCCATAATTAAGTTTCTTTTTTGCTTCATTACCACAACATTATATTTATGTTTTTATCACACATACTTTTTAAACATACATGATCAGTCTTTGCAACATTTAGTGCTCCTTCCAGATGATGAGCTGGAGGCAACAAAAAGTACATAATGTGTCAAAAAGTGCAATTTGTTGTGTCTTTATTTATTGCTACAGGCCTGTGCAATCCATTTAATAAAGAGTTTATTAACTTTAAAAGGACAAAATTCTTGCTTTTTATTGAGTAGCTGCAAGATGCATCTTGAACTCTTAATAAATGCATAATACAGGATTTATTTAATTATTAAGGCATTGCTCTTGCTTCATATCTTAGAGCTGCAGAAGGCTTAAGTATCTGTTAAGTACATTTTTAACTGCTACTAAATGCATCATAAATAATATATTATTAAAACAACAAAAAATCTTAACAATTATATAATAGATAATCATATAAAATGATTGATGCTTAATGACTGATGATTGATTGATTGAATATTTACTTAAGTACCCTGCATTCTCCTGGTGCCAAACACATGGGCTTACAAGACACTTAAGCTCACATTCCAAATAAATGCATTTCCTAACATTCAATTTACATGCAAAAATGTCTTGTTTTATTGTATCTTGTTGAAAAAAGGTGTCCACATAAAAAAAAAAAAAAAACGAAAACATGTCAACATATCAGCTCCAGACAACCAAAACGAACCAAGACTCTTCATATGAATCTGTTCCAACAAACACTTCCTGAAATCACATGAAAACATGATGAATTTGATCAAGATCGCACAGATACTGCTCTTCAGGAATACCTTTATATCTGCATAATATTACTATTCTAACTATGACACAGAACACATAAGGCTTTAATGTTAATACACATTTCATAAGGAGACTAAAGTTCTTATTTCTTGTAACTACTGCTTGTTATAAGGCTCTTAATTTAAAGCATGACAGCTGTTTTTGCATTTTGTCGTCTATGAGCTGCATGATTTGGATCAGCCATGCTAAGTCGTCTTCCTATCTCCATCTTTTTCCCTGTCCTCTATTCATTTTTGAATTAACCTCCTAATGGACCTCATCTGTCCAGAGAGAGCCTATTAACTAAAGCCCTCCTCTAGTACGGCGTCCCTGCCTCAGAGGGCCACAGACCCCGCCCACACAAACCTGTTCCCCGCCACCCATCAAACGAACAGCCGCGCTCAGCAGGAAACAAAAATCAAAGGTGGAGAAAAGAAGCGGTAACAAAAGGATTTCATTATATATAGTTAATTACCTACTGGCCCTTTCTGAACTGAAGAATTAGAGGGCTTTAATTGCTTTATCACCTGGGCCTTGTGTGTGCAGCAACTCAGCAATCAGTCTGATTTGTTTTAAATGAGCTGCCAGGGGAAGCTTGATGCTCTCTATCTTGCCTATAGGTGAGGTGGTGGACTGAGACTGGCTGAAGGTTCCTGAATGGTAAATTGAATGTCTGTAAATGAATGGAAATCAACAATCTCAGTCCCCGAAAAACGTCCTCACCTTTTCTTTCCATTCCATTCCTGCAATGAAAAGAAAAAAAAATCGTCTTCAAGAGCCAGCCATTAAAGGGCCTTTTTTTTCCGTAGAGGTTTCAATAGACCAACACTCCCTGAGGATGTGGCGGTAGCCTTGGGATTTGAACACCAGTGTTACTGAACCAATTAGCATATTCCTGTATTAAAGGAGGGAAGCGTGACAGTGTTTTCCAGGATGTCAGTATGTATCATTAAAAGGCATATTTTAATTAGGGACATGTTAGTTCGTTACACTAAATGGATTAACATTGCTTGTCAAGGGGAGAGATATGTTTTACATTTAAGTCCACTGGGGAACGAGGTCTCAATTTAACAAGACATCTTAAGTTGAGATGGGTCTTGTTAGTGCAGATTCAGAAATGGCATTTAGACAGTTTAATATTTTTTAAAATGTGTGAAGACGCCATCTCGCCGGGCCATGTTTGTGTGTAACTGAGTGTAAGAAGTCAATTATTGTATTGAAGTCGTCTGCAGGCTTTGATCCAGAAACAATACGCTTAAAGAGCAGACAGTGTGTTATCATTTGCACTTTGTATTATTAGCAAACTTCGAGAAAACTCAAATTGGCTTA
Organism: Apogon hyalosoma; assembly: GCA_037367295.1. Classification (NCBI taxonomy): domain Eukaryota; kingdom Metazoa; phylum Chordata; class Actinopteri; order Kurtiformes; family Apogonidae; genus Apogon; species Apogon hyalosoma. The sequence continues at coordinate 27,684,431 of JAPQRP010000009.1, read as the reverse complement.
CAAATTAATGTAATTTATTTTTTTCCCCCCATCTCAAAGTTTATGGATCTAAAAAGCGAGTTGTTTGACAGTGCACTTTCTGACGATACAGCAAGTACAGGTTCTGCATGACCGTTTGGATCAAAGAGTGGTTATCTCCCCTATTGAGCTGTTCTCACCTCTGTCTTCTCTCATTATGGGCTGGACAACAAGAATTTCCCTCCATTAATCACAGCCCATTCCCTGGGTCAGCCATCACAGAACTCCTAACAAGCCAAAAACACACACACACACACACACACACACAAAAAGGGGGTGATGTGGGGTGGAAATTAAAAAAAATAAATAAACAAAAACCACACAAACATCTCTTGAATGTCATAGATGCTCGAGAATTGATTTCTTCCCTGTTAGTGGGAGAAAATGGGTGAGAAACTACTGCTTAGCCAGAGGTTCTTCTAAATTAGATTCACTATGTGTGTGCAGTCAGCAATCAGTCAGCAAAGTCAACTTGAACTGGTTGTGAAGTAAGCACATATTCATATAAATTGGCTTTTTTCTGCTGTGAATGGAATAATCCCCCTCACACACTGTGGATAGGTATACATACATTTAGACAAGTTGTTTCCATCTAGATGAGAATAATGGCCTCTGAAACACATTTTGTGGAGTTTTCATAAAGAGCAACATGAAAGGATTTATGGGAAGTGTGAGGATAGTTATTCTGATGTGAAACCTGCCGTTGTGTTTTCATATTTCTCACACACCTGCTGTATGTACAATACCTATTGCGGGGATTATATTCAAGAGGATTTGCAGCCTAGAGGTGTAAGAAATAAACAAAGAAACAATCATTCTTAATGTGTTGGACACATTCACAAGGTTTCCACTAATGCATGACAATACATCTGAGTTATACAAATCCACACATGATTGAAAATAAATTTGAGTGTTTAGAAAAAGATTTAAAAAATCAAAAACAAAATATATGCATTGTAGGCTTATATGTAACTGTTTCCATGTTGCATCATTTTCTAAGATTATGTTCAATAGATTATCGTAACTCCTTCCTTTCTGACTGTCACTTAGCCCTGTCTGACTATAATGTCCTGCCCTACTTTGCCAGTTCTTGATTAAAATGTTGACTTTTTGCTGGGTAATAACCTGATTAATGTAATTGAATGTAAAAGGGCGTAGCTCAGCAGCACTGCTGATCACTGGAGATGGATTAGGAGAGAAGGCTTTCAAATTGAATACAGTTCTCCCTCCTCAGCTTGTTAATTGTGCCGTTTACCACTACCTGAGTCAGTGACCACTGCTATTTAGTCTCTCTAATGATGATGCACAGTCCGACCCAACCACAGATAATTAAAAAAGCCTTCCCCATACCCACCCCCATCTCTTTCTGTCTCGAGTTTGGTGTTGCATTGACAAGCTGCACTAAGGCTAAATATTGAGCTGTCCGCTTCGCGGAGTCTTGGCTGCCTTGGACCTTGTATCCTCCTAAGTACTGTTGTGTTGTGTGTTTTCTGGAGGAAAGTTGGGAATAGAACCTTGATGGTTGTGACTGATGGATGAGGAAAACATTTGCTGCTTTGACAGACTATTCTCAGCAAAACATTCTCACCTTGTTTCATTGAAGCCACAACCACAGCTTTTACGATATATCGTGTTAACATTGTCTTTCCAAATTTGACACTTATACCTTTCATCACCTTTATTACACTTCAAAATAAGTCAAAATTCTTAAAAATCATCAAATCAATAACACAGATCACCAACAAACTTCCCTTTTGTCATTGCATGTACTCATTACACCTATTCCTTGGTAAATTATGTAATAAATATTTAATTTTGCCTCACAGAGGTTCATTTTAAGCATGCTAACTCAAAAATAGTTTATAGTCTTCTGGTACTTTGTAAATCAGACAATATACCTTTTTCACAGCAGATATGTTGTCTCTTTAGGGCAGAAAACACAATGATGTCATTTGTTTTACTAATAATGGCTATATTGCATTCAGTTTTGTCTGTTTCAGGCCTTGGAATTGTGCATGATGGTTCACTGGAATGACCAGCTAGTCACACTAATGCTAATGCTACACTAATGCACTAATGCTACTACAGATGTTTGCAAGATAGATATTTTTCTCTATGTTTGGCCCTCTTGTCCTCATGTAAACAGTGTTTCACAGTTTAAAAAGAGAGAGAAAAAAAAAAGTTTTCCAAAATGAAGATTTATAGCAACTCTGATTTTTGTACGTATGTGGACAGGAAAGACAATGAAATTAGAAAGCAGTCTTGTCACACCCCTATTAATCTATGTGTAATGTTACTTTGAGTAATGAATACACACTTGAACCATCAAATATAAATCCAATAGGTGTATAATGTACTGTATGGCCTGCAGTGGACTACAATTTCACTTTCAAGTTAATTTAAGTTTGTAACTTCATAAACAAAAAATCACAAGTAACAATTCTTCAAATTCAACCTATGATTCTTCTTCTTTAACATACTGTTCATTGTTTACAATAGGACCAATGGAATAGCTTCAATAGAGGATTTGACCTGCACTAGCAACTGTAAATATGTTCAGTAAATATGTTAAAATATTATAAAATTATTTGGCAGAGAAACATTTATATATAAAATAATAATAATAATAATAATAATAATTATTATTATTATTATTATTATAATACACAGACAGCATGTAGCCCAACAAGTTACAAAAACACAGCCTACTAGTTTAGATTCCAAATTTCTTGACATCTAAATATTATGACTTTGGTGAGTATTCACAGCTTGACAGTTAGCCCGTCAGAATGTCCAAATGAGCAGTTTAGCCCCTTCCATTCAAACCATATTAGTGTCCTAAAAATCAATAGATAACAACTCTAGAAGATGCTGATTTTGGTAACAATATCAAGTTGTCTGGTTATGAAGTTTACACTGTCTGCAACTTTTAGCTTCTAGCTATATTCTTCCTGATAGCTAAGCTCTGGGGTACCATTAAGGCAGGTGAACATGACAAATTCATGGGGCCCAGCATTCCCAGGAGGGCCCATACAGCAGTTGAGTGGGTCCAGAGAGTTAGAGGAATAGTAAAGCAGCTTCAGTTTCACTTTCACTTTGCACCGCTCTGACAATCACCGATCACTACGTTTGTAAGCTCTTGTTCATCACCTTATGGCCTGGGGGCACCAAACAGCTGCCTGCCTTGCCTGTTGACAAACTCCACTTCTGAACTTAAGTTATCTTTGCAGATCAGTTTCATCACAGAGTAAAGCCTCTATGTCTGTTGAGTCCAATACTATTTTAAACTCCACCAGAAATGGGAAATTGTAGTGTGTACAGACATATTTTGTAAACCAAATGTCATGTGAACATTTTAATTAAAATATGGAGATGCATATATAAAACAGAGCCATTGTTAATGTTACCAGTAACACAAATGTCTGCTGTATGAGAAGTTTGTTTTGTCTAAAAGTTTGCAAGCAACAGGCTAGGTTGGGTTAACAAGATTTAGGAAGGAGTGGAAAATTCATCCCTATTCTAAAACTACGGTGGAAACACTTACAACCTTTTGATATTTTTCCACTGGTAGTCTTTGATCCATTAAACATCTAAAATTTCACATTTCCTAATTTACCAACTGATGGATCTTTATATTTTTGTATTATACCAGTAATTAACAGAGGTGTCAAGTAACGAAGTACAAATACTTCGTTATCTTACTTAAGTTGAAATTTTCGTTATATATATATACTTATACACTTAACTGGAGTGATTATTTTTCAGCTGACTTTTTACTTATATCTCTTTACATTTTAAAAATAGCCTTGTTCCTCCTATTTCATTTCAGCTTGTTTTCATTCCGGCTTGTCATCGTTCGAATAAAAAAAACAAAAACAAAAAAACAAACAAAAAACAAACAAAAAAAACTATTCAGATAAATCGTGCCATCTGGATAGTGTGAATTTGATTGTGGTTGGATGAGAAGTATAAACATATACCATTCCGACACCTTATTGGTTTGTACATGATCCATTGCACCTGCACATGACACTAATCACACTCCAGCAAGGACATAGCAGACGTATGTTACCTAGTATGAAGATGTTCATGACAGAAACTCATGAGAACTCGAGTGAAATGTCCCAACCACTCTACTGTATGTAGACAACCATACAAGGGTAACTGTTAACTCTGCTCTGGGTACACCAATTTTCTTGTCCAGTTTTGTTATACATCCGTTGCCCCCACAGCTAAGCTTGGATGTACATTTACATTCCAATAAAGGTTATTGATAACATGCCTCTGAAGTTTGACTTTTTGCACTATTACAATACTTATAGGGAACTAGTCATCACATCTTTCGCTTCATGAAACACATGTTAATGCTCAGTAGTGCACATATATGGTTCTTTAATACATTTGCACTGGACTAAAATGTGTTCATTTTCTATGAGCATATATGCAGCTGAAACAGGTAGCCTAGTGCATCCCAAATGTTTCAACATTAACATTTTAATATAACATTTTAGTCATTATGGTCTTTAGAAAAATGTTTTTTGGCGAGGTGGGGTAGTGCACTATAGGCCCCTGTGGAGCTGCCAAAGCTTTTGTCCAAATGGCATTTTTTTCCCCCTTACATTTATTTTCATACTTTAAGTAGTTTTAAAAACAGTACTTTTACACTTTTACTTGAGTAAAAAGCTTGAGTTGATACTTCAGCTTCTACAGAAGTCTTTTTAAACCCTAGTATCTGTACTTCTACCTGAGTAATGACCCGTCTGGTAATTATGGAATGAGCCTTTTTGGGTTTTTTTTTTTTTTTTTTTAACCAGTCAGTCTCTGAATGATCAGATATAAGACATCACACATACACTGGACTGAAGCAGCAGCGTGAGAGGCATTTTAACAGGTCTAAGTAAAGAAGAAAAAGGAGACTTGCTTGCAGTCTTGAGCAAGTGCAGAAATAATTAGGGGAGAGAAATCCTTGGCTTGTGCAAACTTCCTTCCACCATTGCAGAACAAAATAATAAAGAGAATGTGTGTGAGACAAAGGCAAGAGACCCCCACGGTGCCTGGGTCTCTGCTTCCTGTCATGAGTATTCCTGCGGGGTTTCACATGACAAAACGCAGAAAGTTGTTTTGTCCCCATGCCTGTCACGATACACCCTCATAACCGCAGCTGTGTATGTTTGTGTGCATGTGTGTTTGCCTGTGCTTGTGTGTGAGACTGTGCTTTTCTTTTCTTTTCTTTTTTTTTTTTGTGCTGGCATGTTGTCTCGCTGTCTTCCCTGTCAGCTCATAGCCTGGCACCTGCTCTCGTGTTCCTAATTAGTCTCATTTAATTAATTATATTCTACAGCACGTCTCCTCTCTGTTCATATGCAGTTTCTTCTTTCTGTAGGTTTCACTCCCATCCTGCTACTCTTTTAATTTATTTCACTTCATGTGGGGAGAATGTAAGAGTCTTTCCATGTTGTGTATTGCAGCGGTTTTAAGGGAGTTTGCTGAGAACCAGAGGGGGCTGTGTTAGAGCAACAGGAGAAGTTAGCATTTTCCTTAATAAGGTACCCCCCACCCCCACCCCCATTCCACCCCACCCTGGTTGAATCTGTCACACTTTAAGCACAAAACATGA
>JAPQRP010000009.1:27661380-27675371 GCA_037367295.1 Apogon hyalosoma | reverse complement strand
AAGATATAAAGTACTGTGCAAATGAAATATCCCAGGCCAACATTAGGTTTGTTGGTTTAGTAAAGTTCTAATGACCACACATGTGCATTTCTGAGTGTCTGTATTAAGATATTATTGGTATATATATATACACACACACACACACACACACACACACACACACACAATATATGCGAAGTTTGTACAGCAGTAAAAACCGTAGTTTAACGGAAAAAAACAGCCTCTATAAACCAAAGAGGTAGTATTTAATGTGATCTTCCTTTGAGCTTAATATGTCTTTAACGCTTTGTTCAGACAATATAAGATTTATTGTTTCTATTATGTTATATTATCATTAGTTAATTATACATTTTGTGATGTTTTATACCAGATTTTATTCAACACGTGCCAGATGTTTCTAACTGTTTGTGCTGCTTCTTTTCATGGGGTCAGGGATCATACTAAATGCTCACTTTAAGCTTTACAATGTGTTTAGTTCAGTTTTTGTGTGTCTTTTAAGGCTTTGCATATATTTCATGTATGTTTTTTTTTTTTTTGGTTGTATCTAAAGAAAAGAGATGATGACTAAATATGTATGTGCATTTCAACCCTGTAAAAACTACAAAGCTAGAGGCAGCCTTAGACTTTTGCACAGTACTGTATATTTGCATTATCATGCATTCAATCTGTAGAAACTTTGAGATTCAACAAATGACTTTCAACTCAGCAGCAACAATAATTCATAAGAAACTATGGGTAATTTCATGGGTAGATTTAGAAATAAATTATGTTTATATATAACTAAGGATAATTAATTACACTGTAGCAGGAATTATGTTCATATGTAACTATTTAATGATGTTTATAGTTAGAGATAAGCAGAAATTATGTTCATGTATAACTGTTTAGTGATGTTTGTGATGAGATTTAGACAGAGATTATGTCCATATGTAAGTACTGAATTATGCTTATAGATTTGCTCAGTGATATATTGAACTATTCAGTGATTCTTATGATTAAGTTTATATACTGACCACACTTGGTTAAGATTTGGGAATGATACTAAAGAACTGATTGAAGACTCAGTGTATTTTCATTTCTTTACACTAAACTCAGATCTTTTCCTAACCCTAACCAGAATTATTGCATAAACCCAAAAAATGACAGGAGTTGAAATGAGAACCGTCATCTATCTACCTGAGTCATCTTCTGACCACTGACAAAAGAAAAATAAAGTGTTTAATGCTATTAAGCACATATTCATGAGATAAAGATGTATGTTTTAGTTTCATAAACATTACAATTGTGCCACTTGTAGAACTCCGCATTGTCCACATCTGGTATTGCTTGTGTCGCTCACGTAGCCCTTGCAGATTGTCTTATTTCACTGTATATATTATCAGTGACAGACATGAATCATGCCAAAGAGGCCTAGCTGTAGGGCATCACCAAGCCAAGTTGACAATGAGGGTGAAGTGTTTCAGTAAATGGTGCTAGAGGCCTGTTGGCCCCCGTGGCAGGGCCTCTCTGCGCCGGTTTGAGAAGCCCCAAGGATGACAGGTGCTTTTTGTAATGCCTAACTGATGAGAGCCAATCAGTGCAGCCCATTCTACTGGTGTGTGTCTCTTCTCCTGTTGTTGTCATCCGGCCCTGCTAAAGTAAAGATGAGCTTGACTGACAGATGCATCCGGGTTCACAGTTTATTGGTTTCTACGAGAGAGCCAGATATGCCAATTTAGACAGGGTAGTGACAAAAAAGTTCCCATCTAAATGGAATAATTTTACCACTGGGAATTCTCAGCTGGGAGAGGAGGGAGTGTGAGTGTGTATGTGTGAGTGTGTATGTGTGTGTGTGTTTTATCTTTTAACAAGGCCTGAATGACAAACACATAGGACAGTTAGGGGCTGACAGAAACAGCAGCTTTTGATGCTTCACAGGGGATCCATGAAATAAACAATAGGCAGAGGAAGCAGAGAAATTGAATTACAACTGGATGGGATTGTGTATTACAGAGTTGAGTGTGTGGAGAAGAAGAGGCATGGCAGATGCAGCAGTGTGGTATAGCAGAATGAAACCAGTGCATCATTAAATATACTGGAGTCAGAGGCTGAGGCAATGCTCACTTGCCTTTCCACACTTCTCCCTGTCTGTCTTTTTCGCCTCAGCTCTGCATACAGAACACGTGCTCTAACACAACTGCTATCGCTCCTTTTGTTATAGCTCTAGGTTGCTTTAAAGAAAAAAAACCATAGTGTAAATATGATTAACACTAGTCTGCACATAAACTGGTGCACACAAACGACATTCATGTGTTTCATATTTAAGAGCTGTAACCTGTTTGAGTGCCTCCTGTTCATAAAACCAAACATCAATACGCCGGCATCTGCCACGCTTTCCAGGAACCTTGAACTCTGAATCATTTTCTTATGGGGTTAATAATCAGGGGGACACAGAGTCAACGACTGACATATAAAAGAATTTATTTCTCATGTGCACAAAAAGAATTGGAACAGAACTGAAAAGAGAACAATGATTGAGGCCACAAGGCTTTCCGTATAGATTTTCATCAGAAATCCTTTTTATGTCCATGACACATCTCCTGTATCATCTTTACAACAGCTAGAAGACCCATTCCTTCAGAGGTTGCTCCACTTTCAAAAGCAAAGGCTCGGTCTGAATGACGGCTGCTCGCGCTCTCGCACACAAGAGCGTTTAATTTTCGGATACGTCGAGCTACATGTAGACAGAAATAGGCAAATCCCAAGTGCAATTTGTAGAGGAGAGTTTCTTCGGGAGAGAGGGACCACAGTCAGTTTTCTTTTATATCTGGTTAACCCTGGAATCAGATTGTGTGTGTGTCGTGTTGAACGTGAGTGAACTCCATCTTGGATACTTGATGTTAATAGTTTTAGGTAATGAGTGTAAAACAGAGAGTCGGAGAGAAAAAGAGCTAAGAGTGTGAGTGTGAGAAATGGGTGAATGAGAATAAGCATGGATGCGTTTCTCTGCATGGAGGCACAGATGACTGTAATTTGGATTAACATAATGATCACGACATCTACTAACAGCAATCAGGACAATATCTTTGATTGTTGCCAAGGACTTCAGTTTGATCATTTTCATTTAAGGGAAAAATCAAACCAGAGAGAACACTTTGAACGTTTTGTACATTATGACTTTTATGAACGCCTCCAGAAAACCTTGGGGATTACTTATTCTGAGCCCAACAATAAAAGATGATACAGAAAAGCCATTTAACTCATTGCATAGTGACATAAAACATCATCATGACATTATCATGAAAATAAAATAAAAGGACAAAGACAACCTATGTGTTGTTAGCATCTGAAACCTGTGACCACAGGTAACACAGTGGTTGTGCTTTTACTCTGAGCACAACATAACATTAAGACACAAATGTAATGCATGTTTTTTTCAGTCTGTATATCTACAAAGGGAGCCAGTACATTAGTATGATACTGTAATGGTGTGTGTGTGATAGTATTTACAGAGAAGAATTGTCTTCACATTATTCACAAATCATTCTACAAAGCAGCATTTGTTGCAACCGATGGAATATTAAGTCACTGAATTTCATCTTTTTCATTACAGTCATATGCATCATGTTGTTTGCCTGTTTAAAAGTCATGACATACATGTTCAGTGTTGACTACGCATTTAAAAGATAATACTGCTTTATTTATGCATACATATACTGTAAATAAAATATTAAATATCAAACTAAGTCTTTGGCAAATGTAGTTAAAAGTACATTCACAAAATATTTCCAAAAGCAAACTGAATCAGTATTTCCTTTCAGTCCCTATAAGGAGAGGTGAACGTAAATGAAGGGAGGTGGTGAGTATGCATCTGCAAAGGCAATTAATTCCATTAAACAGGCAATGAATTTACGTCGAAAAAACAGGTTTGTAAGGCAATTGTTGAAGCTAATTTACAGTTGGTTCGCTCAACTGCATACAGCTTGTTTAACTGTGTAGGCATCTAGTGGTATGACTAAGTAGCTGAATGAAGTATAACCCAGGAGGATTAAGAGCATTTGTTCATATTAGCCATAGGACTGTGTCTTACAAACTCCTCAGAAACTCAAATGCAGCGCTTTCACACTAAAGATAATGTTTGCGTGGAAAAAAAAGTCCTCCTCTCAGTCTGTGCTCTTGTCCTCTCACGATCATGCAACTTTTGTGTTTCCAATTCATGTTTTTGCTTGGTGAGTTAATTAAATGTAAGTTTATATGAATGTGCCAAATAAATGAGATAAACTGGGGCTATAGTGCAAACAAAGAGCAAAGGACAATCACACATGGGCATGGGAAAGACTGGGAAATAAAGGAAATTACTCTCTTTGATACTTTTTTTTTTTTTACAAGAAATAGTGAGAGAAAAATAATTTATGTGTATGGTTGCCATGGTTTTAATACTTAGACAAATGATTTACATTTTTACATCTGATTGTTTGCCACAGGGAGTACAATGCTGTCATTGGTCAACGGGGTATTTAATTCTGCAGGACATGCCGTGTGTATCTGAAAACATATAAGTGGAAGCAGATGTAGTCAAAGCACCAGAGTATAGCCAGCCCTACAGTGTGGAACCAGGATCTCATTCGAATTTACTGGGCATCCACAACATTGGTTCAAGTCATCATCACGCTACAGGACCATCTCCCTTGGACTTCTCTCTTTAGAGCAGAAAAATACTGTGGTTCATTATGTAAAGGAATGTGAGGATCCATGAATAAAATAACAACAACAACAACAGCAAGAAAGAAACAAAAATAAAAACCCACAACATTTTTTCCACATGGTATTCTTCACACTGTTTTTCTTCAATTTATATTTTATAATATATATATTTATATAATCTCTTAAAGTCATTCTGGAAATGTTCGGGCCTGTGAGAGAGTGAGGGCTGAAGGTGATGGTTGGAGTCTCAACACCTGTGGGTTCACCTTTTTTTCACCCAAAAGTGTGTTAACGCTGAATCTGGATACATCTGAATCGAGATGCACTGGCGTCAACTTCGCCAAATCCTTCCTCTGCGTCACCGGTTCCTTTTAGGGTTCCACCTTGCTTCCCTTTGACCTCAGTGTTTCTCAGACGGGGACAATATGGAGGCCAAAGCCCTGGCCCTGCAGTTTGAGCTGGTCTCCATGGTAACTAGTGGCGGTCGTAGGCAGTGGCAGCAGTGGGAGGTGCGGAGCCACGGGATGCGGCACTATAATAATAAGGGGAACCTGAAAGTTAACAGAAGAACGAGCCGTTGGAAACCACGAGGTCAAACATTGATAAAAAACACAAGTGATGCTCCAAGGAAAGGAAATGTATAGGGCTCTGAACTCTACTTTTTATTTAATAAGTTATATTTACCATCATAGCAATAAGGCAATAAGTGTTCCCTAATACTAGCTTTAAATAAAAGTCCATTAATGTAAAATCTGTAGTGTTTTTAATTAACAATTTAAAGTCACTTACTTAGTAACGCTGGATTGCTGAACCGCCATGCTTCGTTGTAAGTGGTGTATTGCGGATGAGAATAAGGGTTTCCAGAAAAGTCTCCTCCTGTGGAACCAAATAAATAAATAAATAAATAAAAACATAAGCAAAGATGTATAAAAGTTAAATGAACAGCAGCTTTTTGATAAAATATTAAGCTGTAATAAATGCCACAGCAACAGAGTTTTTCTCTACAGGTCCTTTGAAGTGTGCATTGATTGTTTTATTAAACCTGTGTTAGTCTTTAGGATTTCCTCTATTCTTTCCATAAGTGAGTGTTTTTTTCCCTCCCCCCAGCTTTTAAGTGATGATGCTCCGCTTCAAAACTCCCTAATAGGTTCTCTCACACTCTCATTCCCTCTTTGTCCACCCGGTGCAGGTTCTGCTAGAAAAGCTGTGGGGATATCAGCGAGCGATGCTGTGGGTCCACAGGTTTCTTTCTTTTTTTTTTTTTTTTTTTTTTATATGAGACTATAAAGGCCAACTTTTATATGAAGCTGCTGAAGAATGGCTGTTGCTTTAACAGCGTTTGGGGCTGGTCACTAAATCTAAGTTCTTTGACAGCAGATGAAAAAGGAGAAATCAGCCAAAAGATGAGGCCTTCGTTATTTATTTATTTTTTTTGTGTGTTTACTGTTGTTTATGTGTGGATTAATACTCTATTGTGGCATGCAGTCCAGTTTAGAATCTCTCATTTCATTTGCTTTATCAGATTTGACTTTGTTGTACTGTATATCTCCAACTTTTGCCCTCACACGTACCGGGATCACTTGTAAATACCTCACCTCGCGTTGATTACTGGTCAGTGTCAAAGGTACATGTCTCTGAGCAGTAAAGTGAATTGTGTTTTCAGTTGTTTGGAGGTGAGATCTCCACACGCTGGCAGCTATAGCATCCTCACTGCTGGTCCTGTAACTCGAGCTCATCCCTGAGAGAGATAGTGATTTAAATATTTACAGGCCCTCCACGCCTCTGTGTTTTGACCCTTAACTGTTTGCTGTGAACCTGAACTGCAGGTTAAGTAGAGGGGAAAGAGATACGCTCTGCAGCCCTGGGTGTCCGGGGAGGCGAGGAGAGGAGCAAAAGCAGTGTTTATTGACGGGGCTTGTGAGAGTGCGCTTGTGTGGACACGGTGAGAGTAATGAGCGCTGGGAGCTGGAGTGTAACTGAGAGGAACTGTCCTATCTCACGGCCACTGATTGTGGTGATCGCCTATCGAGTTCATCTAATGTCCTCGTCCGCAGACGCTAACCACACGCTAACCGCAGTCTAACAAAGCTATAACAAGCTTGCTTCAATCCTTATGAGTCAGAAGCACTAGTAATGCGAACGGTTCCGCAGCATCAATAGTCAGTGTGTTTTTGCCTCATGTAGAGCAAAAGTAGGCTGCCCCTCCTCTCTCTGAAAAGTCTGACTGTTCATTTAGCTTAGAGCTGACCTTTTCCAAGCAAGATCAACTGAAGGGGACTTTCTACTGAAAATAAAGGGAGTAAAGCTATAATTAATGGTATCATAAAAAAAAAAGAAGTACCACCTACCAGGAACCATTCCAGCGAGTGTGGAGGTGGGGTAGCTGCCTTGTCCTGTAGGGGGGACATGAGGTGGGTAGCCAGGTAAGGTGGTACTGGCCATGTCTCGACCTGCAGACACATAAAAGGGGAAAAAAACAAACAAAGATTTACATGGAGACTTGTGCAAAAAAATTAAATACAAAAGGTGTCCATTTGAATGTCATAAATCATAACATGTTAGTCATAACGTGGTATTTTCCTCACACCAACTGCGTAGTGAGCACTTCTTTGCACTTTTATTAAATCTTTAAGTTTTTATAAAAGGTGTATAATCTAAACTTATTTAGGAAAAGCAAAAATTAAGTCTTTTCAGCTTGTAATGTCAGTTTAGAATGGACCAACCCCCCCAATATGTCAACTATTCCTGTTCCAGCCATGCTAAGATACTGGTTAAACCATCTGCATCAAGAAACACTAAAAACATGTTTTTTGTGAAGTATTATGGAAAACACCATGTGATGTATGTCTGTTACATCGAAAAACATTTAATTTCTTTTGGAAAGTAATGCAAAATGATTAGAAATCATCCATCTACACACACAATCACCAAAGAGCACATTTAATTAAGTTGCAAGTTACATTTTGTTAACTCTACTTTCAACAGTGAATCATCTTCTTATCGACTAGGGAGTTATCCTAGTTTGCCCTAGGTCATAAAAGAGCCAGGCTGCACATGGTGTTGATGAAAATGTGAATTATTTGGCTTGGTGTGAAGAAAATATCAAATAAGATCCCTGTTACAATATTCTAGCGCTGTCCCATGCTTTAAGACTGACAAGAACATCAGCCCAGTGAGAACACTCGTTGCTCCCTGCTCTTCATTCAGCCCTGTAATTGACAGTGACAGCACTGGCCCTGCTTGGACTAAAGGGCACCCGGAACAGAGAGCCTCAGCTCCAAAGCAGGCCTCTGCATCAGCTGGCTATTTCTGTGTTCCTCCTCCCCCTCACTGTGGCCTGCTCTGGCCCCCAGACCTCAGGCCTGTCACGAGGCTGGATGGACCTGGAGGCCCACATAGGTATTGTTAACCCAAGGAAGGGAAAGGGTTAGAGCCGGAGGAAAACACAGAACGGGATGGAAAGCTGTTGTTAATGGTGTTAATGAGAGGCGAGCAGATAGTTTGGCTCCTCTCTGCAAAACATCACGGGAATGATGCCTTTGCTTTGTGAGAGGTTTGTACTTTGAAAACTGTGGAATTATGGAGTAAAAAATTAACCAAGGATTCCCTGATAAAGCAGAATTCTGATCTGGTTCAGGGGCCTTTGGTTGGGGTTGTACCTGCTATAAAAGGCTGGCTGGCAAACTGGCTGTAGCAGGGGCCATGGGCATGGTAGCTGGGAGTAGAGGCATCTACAGAGAGGCCGGACTGGTGGGGCAAGATGTCAGCTAGAGCAGACTCTCCAAGAGAAGAGGGGGTGAAGGGGGCAAAGGAGGCCTCATGGGGCTCCCGCTTTACACACATGGAAGGCGGACGAGATGGGTGAGAGTCTGCCAGGTGAAAAAAAAAAGAACAAAAAAAAAAATGTAGACATGCACTCAATCACGACAATCACAGTCTCTCACTCATTTCCTCAGATGCACAATGAGATGAATGTGTAGCTGACCAAATAGTCAAGAGGAAAACGTCTGTGAAAATCCAAATACTGTGTGCTGACAAATCTGTAGCAGGAGTGAAAGAAAAAGAAAGTTTGCACATTTGTCAGACACATAGCTGAGCACTACAACAGAGCAATAAATCAGTCTGAGACGGGCCACCAAATGCTTTGCAGATTTGTGACATGAATTAAAGGTAGCCTAAAGCATTTGGCGTGAATTAAAGGAAAGCTCTGGACTATCTATCAAGAATGAGAAACTCAAAGAATTTTAAAAGTCGTGCAAATTTATGTTCTTATCCATATAGAGTGTAGATGTTTTATATGAATTCTAAATAGATAAGCAGTTGATTTGTTCATTTACATAGCTTATAATAATAATCTCATATGCGCTGAGCAGTAATTCTTTCGACTAAGTGGAAACGTACACCAGTGAAATGTTGCAGCAACACATCGCGCCTGATCAATCAAGCTCAAACGCATAAAAAATTTCCCCAAGGTTTTTGGAAAAACAAACAACATAATCTCACGGCTGCTTTCTCACAACAAAATCACTCCCACAAATAACCAAACAATTGGCCTGCAGACAGTTCAAAACTCCACACTTTGATCTAATTTTGCTGATGAGCCTTGGCATCTTTCATTTCACCGGCTCTGCCTCTCGAAACCTATGCAATCAATGTGAGCTCTGTCTCCGGCCTCTCCACGTCTGCTGCAGACCCTGTTCTGTTCGCTGGGGCCTGTAGGGAGAGATAGCTCTTTCCCGACACCATGATAGCCTCATTAGCTGCTTCCCACATCATTGTTGTTTTACAACAGGACTGTGTGTTGCGATTCCTCATTAAGATAAGGCCTGTTCTATGGAAAGGGGGGATGCAACCCTGTCAGCCCTATGAACCTAATACCAGAGAATCAAGCTATGTAACTGACTGCTTTCCCATAAAAATCTGTACCACTGTCCTCCCTGCCTCCTCTTTCTTCCTCTTGGTGACAGCTGTTAATGTGGATATAGACAGAGATAGTGCAATTACATAGATATCTTCCTCTACATGAGGCTGATAGTATCAAAGAAACTGTGCAATGTTTAACAATGTAAGCGTTAAACTGAATTCACAAATCATTAAAGAGTATAGCTGCCACGAATTTGTAGTAGAGACAGAAATATTCTAATAAGTGGACTTTGCATTTAATTAGGTGGACCAAAACTTTGTCACATTTACTGCTTAAGTTGAGACACCCACTTGTGGAATTCATTTTAATATTTTAAGTCTAATGCAGACACTGTCGTTCATGAATCTACACTTCATAACATTCGAGAAAACACTTTTAGTAATAATTGCCTTTTTTTTTTTTTAAGTTTTTAATTTTAGCTGGTAGTGAAAGTTTCTTATATCATATGTTGTGTTTCCAGTTGAAACTTAGAGGAGATTATACTTTTGCAGTCGGAGCCTCTACACTGTGGAACGAATTAATACTCCGCTTGTTAGGTTATAAAAAACATTTTTATTCATTGGATATTAATTCATAATGAGAATTGACTTTTGGTGTTAATGTATTCTTCTCTATTAAACTGGTGTTTTTATTCTGGTCCACTAGTATTATTTGTAAATTATTTTATGTAATGCAATAAATGTATTATGCCGGTAAATGATAGACATTGTATTTTTTCATGGTTTATTTTTTCTATAGTAACTTAGTAAGTCTTTTATATGTTATTAAACTATACAAACCCTTATTTTATAGTACTTTAAGTTCTTTAATTATTCGTTGGCATATATATCTGCCCTCGCACTTCCATTTCCTTAAGAGGTATTAGTAAAGTTATTTTTACATATGTATGTATTTATAATGTGTAAAATACCACTTCAGTTGTTATCCTTAAACAAGAAGTTCTGTGTCAAAAACAAGCAAAAATAAATAATGAATAGGCTACATATAATCTCTTTCATCACCTTATCAAAACATATGAAGTCAGAGCCTTAAACACTTGTCTAATGATCAACATGGCAATACTTTTTGATGCCAAACATGAGTCAAAGCTTGGCCTGTTTTCATGTACAGTATCCGAGTATCTGCCTGTATACTGCTGGGCTTCTGTTTTCACATCGCCTGAGCAACTGTTGTCAAACAGACAGGGGTTACGACGCAACAACAACCGATACAAACGCTACGTTCAAGACCACTGAACTCTGAAACTAATCAGACATGGTGTTGCTTATTGTCCTGGAGACGAGGCAGAGCTTGGGTAAAGGGAGTCTGTCAAATCACAGGCCCTGATGATGGAGATGAAAGATAAACTCCAGGTCCTTGGGGACTCTTTTCCCCAGCAAACACATCTCAGAAAGAGTGGAGACGCTATAGAGTTCTCCAACATCTGTCTCCACCAGTGATACCATGTCTACAGATCCCATCAACCATAGAAATGCACTGTTAGGAACCTACAGCGTCCTCTGACTGATGCCTCCAGATATAGCTACATCAGCCTTCTCTCAAGTGAGCATTTTGGTTTTAAACATACACCGAGGAACCTGCACAAATTACAGTACATACTGTTAGAGCTCTTGTTTTGGAGGGCTGCAATTCAATTCACAGTGAACTTTTTTCATCTTTATATCAGCAAGGCCAAACTTCCTCCTTGTATTGGTATGGTAAAGTCATCCAGAGAGTCCACAAAGAATTAATTTTACCTTGACAGGAACACAGTCATGTCTGCTACAAGTACAGCCAGTTAAATCTCTGCATTGTAGAGGTGGTAATTTATAACCGCTTACAACAGAAAGGAACAAAAGAACAGCCATCCCACATCGAGTTGTGAGCGAGTAAAGAATATTTGCACGGCCAAATTGCTTGAATTCCCCATCCACAGGTTTTAAAGTCATTCATTATCAAATGTGTGCTCAAAGGTTAGTGTGCTATTGTGGGGGGTGATATAAACATTAATTTCCGAGCTCGAGGCTGCCGGCGTTAACAGAGCTGAGACAAGCCGTTTGTCACCAGGCCACACACCAAGCACTGCGGGTTAGGTGGCTGCTTGTTGTTTGCTTCCCAGCAGAGAGTGGCTGGTGCTGCCATATTATAAAATAAGCCCAGAGTGGGGTGGAAATGCTCATTTAACTGAAGATCATCTGACTAAAGACCTCTACTTGATAATAAGTACAGTTTAGTCTTTTAAACACATAGAAAGATAAATTAGGGGTAAAAGCACGAAAAGGCGAGACATGTGCATGGGTTTTTCACATCTGCTGAGTTGTAGTTGGTCAGAGGGGTGCCCATTTACACCTGGCTCCCCCACAGGCACTGCTGAGAGTGATTATCTGGCCCAGTCTGCACAGAGACTACTGAACCCTCATTGGGTGTAACCCTATTGAATAGCTTACTAAGTGGCTGCAACAATATACCAATATTTCTCAAATAAAAACATATGTGAATAAAGTAAATATCAAGAAAATGTGCTGGATCATCCAGATGCTGTGGGTCGGTTCTAATCAGGTTATCATTAAAAAGTGGTGGGTGGTAGAATAAACTATTATTCTTAACAGAAATATTGGAAAATAGCCATCTTGCACTAAACAGAGTTTATTAAATTTTATTCTATGCATTACTATCTGTAGGAGAGAAAATCCCATGTAAATGACAGGTGCTCCTCACTAATTCCCACTGCTGCATTTCCGTGCACCAAATCTCTCTGATTTGGCTGCCCTCCTCCCTCCTAGGTAACTGTCTGTTTCACACATTGTGGTACACAGAGGACACAAAAGATGGCCGACATTGCTTTCGCTCGCGCCCTTGTAACGTGAAACCAAGTGCTTCATTAATCATTCATCTTTAATAGATTATGCAAATTTCAAGACATAAAAATCAACAAGATCAATAACTGTATGAATTTTAATTGGGAGCAGAAAACATTTAAAGAATGAATATAATCTCATTGCTCCATTCAATATGAGAGCATAATTTATTGATAATTGGATCTCAGCCTAAGTGAAGGAGATAATTTGCCTTTTTTTTTTTTTTTTTAACTTGGCATACATTCCTATTTGCAGGGTTTGCTTAATGGCAGAAAAAACATATTATGCACTAACAACCTACACCCAATCAGAGGCTTCATGCATTAGTTGAGAAAATAAGGTCATAAAAGTTTACTGGTTAAACCATATCAGTTTAATTTAGTGCTTATGATTCCCAGACACATTTTTAAATGGCTTTATAAAGTATGTTGTCATAATCCACTGCAAGGAAAGTTTTGCATGTTCACCTCCTCATTATTCAATCTGTGGCCCTCACATGTATCACTTTAGGTGGGCCCCAGGCCCCCAGGTGGCTTTGGAGGCCACCTGCTATGAGTGTGCTCCCTGGAGCGAGACCGCTTTCATAGGAGGAGCCCAGCATAAAAGACAAAAACACACCTTTCTTCTCCTGAGGCCCAACTTTCTGGGGCAAATCTACCTCCCACATATTCAGGAATAAAAAAGGGGTCTTTCTTTTCCCATAGCGCTGTGCCTGGGTTTAGGTATAAACTATAGGGATCATTTGAGAAGGGCCACAGCAGTTTTCAATCATGCTGTCCTCCTCTTTACTTACTCTCTCTCTCACACACACACACACACACACACACACACACACACACACACACACACACACACACACACACACACACACACACATATACAGTGGACTCATTGACTTTGATACCTACTGCGTAATTATGGGAGTTTTATTAAAAGGCTGGCATATTATTCTCGAGTCAGTGTGACCATCAGTAAACCTAACCTCTCCTGGGAAAAAGCCTCAACCGCCACAATGAAACAATATTTCAATTAACGAGACAGCCATCAGCCTTGACAGCAGACAGAAAGAAGCTATAGTGTAGTACACGGTGGGTTATGTGATACAGATAGTTAATACCACAAGATATTCAATACACTGCACCTGCCATTACCTGTTGGCTCCCAGTGGAACTTACTGTTGAAGCACCAACCATTTCATAAGTTGGAAGAAAACTGTAATTTCAGTCATTCCCCCCTCACTCTCTCTCTCCACAGCATGAGGCAGCCAGCCAGCCACTGTGCTATTCCAGCCACTGTCAATCAACAGGCTATCATAGCCTTTGATGACAACGTCGTGTCACGGTGAGAACAGCAGCTGTCGCTTATGAGAAGTGCTCCCAGTCAATCTGTTAGCGGGCCAATCCAGGCAAACACAATAGCCAGTTAGAGGCGCCGTGTGAAAGGCCTGTAGGATTTAATGGGCTCAGATGATATATGGCCTCAGTCTGTCCCTTAGAAATAAATACACAGAGTGCCTCAAAAGTGCCCCAGAACAGGTTTTATATATA
>JAPQRP010000009.1:27639351-27661339 GCA_037367295.1 Apogon hyalosoma | reverse complement strand
TTTTTAAGTAAGCCATAAGGAAGTGGGAGTGACAAAAGTTGATGATTCAATAATGATGCAACAGTGGATAAGACGTTATTAAGAGAATATCTTTCCACTTTGTGGACAATTATGACAAAATCAAGTACTTTCATGTTGCTATTATGATATTTTTGAGCTTCAGTGTGTAGACTTATACTGTCATAACTATATTTGTGTGCTGATTTCTTTCTCTTCTAAAGTACAAAGTTCCTTGTGTTCACCTGAAATACCAGATTAAGGGAGAAGTGTCAAAAATATTTTGGTGCTAATTGGGATTGACTGTGCACTATGTTTGTATATTCAGATATCATGGATTTTCCGACATGGAAAGTCAGTATGACTACTTTTAATATGATTTAACTACTTTGGAGTCAATATTATTCAAATGAGAGCATTTTTATTTTCTCTTAAAACATGCCCTGAGGGGATCTTTACTGCTTAATACCTAGAAGCAGGTAATATAAATTAAATACGAAACATAACAACACAAACCTCTAAGTGATAATCAGTGCTATTAGTTAGTGTTTTCCAGTGTAATAAAGTATAAGTGGGAGTTAACAGAAATATACAGTGTGCTATGAGTAAATTCAGGAGAATGGAAGTACAGAAAACAACCTTGTTCATAACCTGACACCACTGTTATTGCCCAAAGTGCACTTATAAAGCTTTTATTGACTGCAGAATATGTTGGAATGCATTTTGTGACACCAAGAACATGATCAAGCCGTATGTGAGAAATGTATCGGTAGATTGCCGTTACGGAAGCTAAAAGTTTACAGTACGCTGCACAATGGCACTGTGAGTATGGTTCAAAGGAATCAAGAAAAACTTTAGCAGAGCTGTTCATCTCTTACGATAAAGAAAAGAACAGCAGCAGATGCAGAACTAAGTACATTATGTTTGTTTAGTATCAGCCACTCTGCTCCAGATGTCACTGACCTGCTGCGTATATTCTGTAAAGATCAGTCTGATATGAGACGGGTCATACCTGTCACAACAGAGTAGCTCTGGGAGACACTGGAGGCGAGGTCGGAGCTGGCGCTGGTCGAAAGGCTGGGCTTCACATCTTCCAGGCCAGCATTCAGGGAGGGGAGTGAGTACTCATTCGCCTGTAGACAAATAAACAACAAATGTAAAAGTGTGTCAGTGGAGTGGTGCATGTTTGAGAGGCCTTCAGTTCCCACTCTCCATACTGATTAATATAATCTCCCTTTGGTATAGATTATGTCATGATCTGCAGCTGAATAACACTGAAACCTGCTTCTGGTGCAAGGTGTTGAGAAGATTTCCCTGCCAGAAGCCAAAGAGTGTATGAAATCTATCTGCGGGGAAGCCCTAGTGAATCTGAGGCAGCTGTCTGTGATCCATTCAGTGTTTCCTTCTGAATATTTCCTCCTGAATTCTTCCCCATCTCCAACACCCCGACCCCATCCTGTCCCCACACTCCCCGTGCTTTACCAAGACCTATGATGTATGCATGCATTAGGGCTTGTCTGCTGAGAAAGGCAGAAAGGGAGAGAGGGATGAGAGAGGGATTGGGGAAAGGAGTGAAAGGACGGGGTGTCAGCTGGCTCTTTGTGCTCCACTGCAGTCATCCCTGTGACCAGTCAAGGGAGGAGACATTCAGGGCTTTGTTACAGGAGAGACATGTGGTGTGGTTTTTAAAGGGGAGAACAACCTCAAAATCAACCTTTGTGCTTTGCCTTCCAGGAAGAATCCATAAAACAAGCTTAATAAAAAGAGAAAATGAAATGATAGAAAAAGCGTTTATAGTTTTGTATCTTTTTATTTTATTATGTTTACTTTTTTGTTGTTTTTTCCCCTCATTGTTTTCTGTCGACTCCACATTTTTGCTTCTCATTCTGAAGTACCGACTAGAAAACTCTTGAGTCTCAGATCAAAACTCTGCCAGCAGAAGTGATGAATCTTGGTTGTTAATAAGATGAGACTTCTTGACCTCTCCGACTGCGCGTGCACGCGTTTGTGTCTGTAAGTGTTTGCATCGGGGTGGTGCATGTGTGCATCTGTTTGTCTCAGTGGGACGGTGGGGGTCCCTCAGGGGTGAGCTGGTGACCCCGGTCTTGTCTGCCTCTATCCCAGATAAACTCTAATTGTCTGCTTACAACTGTTCCCTGGCACTAGGCTGGATGTTCCTCTCTATTCCACTGGGCCTCTGCAGCACAAGAGCCATTTTGTCATGCAGATGGGCTGTGGGCAGGGCTGGGCAGGGCTGGGGCGGAGGGCGAGTGGCAAGCACAGTGGGGCCTGAATGACCTGACCACATGGCTGCCAGAAGTGTGGGAGGGATGAGGCCTATTCAGCCTGGCCTCTTCAAAATGGCTTTTTAATGCCTTGATGCAGACACCAGACAAGCCCCTAATAGCCTAATATCCCACCTTTTCACCAGTTTGAGAAAAGGAGGGGGCGCTGGAAACAGGGAGAAAAAGGAGGCACACAGAACGAGTGGAAAGCGGCCTGATTAATATTACATTAAATTAAAACTGATTTTTCTGGACCATTCTGACGCCATTTTTCTCCCCCTCCTCCACCTTCTTCTTGCCTTTTTAATACCTTCTCCTCCACTCTTTGTGATTGCAAGTCATTTCCAATTCGTTTTGGTATTGATCTTGCCGTAGAAATCACTTTGGTAATTAGCTGCATTAGGGCCTGTATAGCAGGCTGAGGGGCTGTCCCTCTGATTTATCGCCGCTGTAATTCCCCGCGATCGCGCAGAGATGAAAATGAACTCAATTAGGGCACTGCTAAGGTTGCATGGGCACCCACATAGAGTTTCAATGTAAGAATTAATAGTCTCTTGTTGTTTAACAGTCTAATGAATGTAAATAAAGGTTATCCGCTGTAATAGGCTGCAGGCTTGTAGGTTGCTTTGAGCAAGAAGTTGCACTGGGTTTTTTGCCGTCTGTGTTAGTCTGTTGCTGCTAATTCATTGTATAACATCATAAATCATCTGGAATTATTTTGTTGTAGTCTTATATAATTTAAATACATACATGAGGCTGATCTGAATATCAATGAAGAGATATAAAAAGCATATTTTGGCTGACCTGCTCAGGTTTGATGTGCTCTGAAGTTGGGAAGACATCAGGATAAGAAGGGCGTTCAAACACACGGTCCAGGGCCTCCAGCTGCTGCTGGGTAAAGGCGTCTGCTCGCAGGTGCTTCCTTAAACTCTCCACACTGCCCTGAGAGTCGCTGCCTGGACCTGAGCCATCAGAGCCATCTAGAGAAAGAAATAAAGGAAAGGGAAGAGGACGCAGAAAGGAGGGGAGGCAACAACACTGTGCATCAGGGCATTGCTCCAGTCTATTTGCTTGACATTAGTCTTTCAGCCTTGCAAATGTGACATAAGGATGAGGAGAAAAACATTTTTGAGCTCAACGGGTGTGAGAGTAATGGCAAAAGATGCAGTAGTAAATTCATGGGGAACAAGCAGCATCTCTGTCTTTTCATCTGGAGTCCTCACACACACATCCAGGCAGTCAGTGAGGCAGCTCTGCACCTCCCACCAATACCTCTCTTCACGGCCACCATCAGCACGGTCATCATGTGATAGGTCTATGGTAATTGATGGATTACCTTCAGTGCAAATATATACTTGTAAAGAAGAGCGTGTGTTTCAGGGGGAGAAAGTCGGGCTGGCGATTACATACAGAGCCTCTCATTCTGCCAGTGGGAAATGGAGAACCATTATTTAACTGTACTATTTCCTCCTGAACATATTACCCTTCCCTCTCTCTGTCTCTCTTTTTCTCCATCCCCCACATATTGCCTGTCTTCTGGAAACCAGAATGGAGTACAGGGACGGTACTCGGGGCCGAATGAGGACGGGGCGTCGAGGGCAAGCGTATGCATTTCCTCACTCGGTCACACTCTATATAAACAAATGAGCCTATGCCTCCCTCGTTCTCTTGATCTCTGACCCTATCAACTCGGCCACAGAGCCCAGTGCTCTCCCTCTGCACACTCATCAAGTCCTGAACACAGAGAGAAAAAAAAATCTGCTGCTAAAACCTTTAGCCAGCAACCCGGGAACCACCACTCTACTGCCTGCCACCCTCCCTTCCTCCCTATTCCCCGCCAACAGCGGATGAGGGCTTTAGCTCCCGTACAAATCTGTCATTCTAAATTTGCAGCAGATTATGTTCTCTCCTGGGCGAGCCAGCGGTGATATATGATATGCAAGGCCGCTATTGATTGCCTGATCCGCCAGCAGAGGAGGGAGGCGAAATGAACTTGGAATGAACATCATGCCTCAACTCATTGTGCGTATAATACTCTACTTAATCCCACATTTTTCTGTGCTATGGAATTCAATTGATCAATCATGTTCCACTGATGGTACCATTTCAGGGGCGTTATTGCCATTCTGCTAGGCTGCTTGACCTTTTTTCAATGGCTGAGGCCAGAGGATGAACCTGACTTGCACCAAGAAATAGATCCATGGAGACAATGGAATAGAGGACTGCAACCAGGTATGAGTGTGTGTGTGAGGTGTGTGTATTTCATTGCTAAAATGTATGGACATCAGCTTTGTGTAACATTTAAGAGGGTTTTTTTTTTCCCCCTCAGTGTTTTTTCCACTAACAGAATATTTTAACAAATGTTTATTTTCAGACTTTCCCTTAAGCAGAGGGTTGGGGGTTGTGGTAGCAGGGCAGTATTAGTGTTGATGTATGAAACTCAATTGTTGTCTGTGGTACGGAGGAAAATGGAATCATTAATTACCTCGTATCAGCTGGTCTGAGAAGAGGCAAGCTAGATCAATAGCAAGTGTTTGTCATTCACTATGGAGAGGCATGCTCTCCATACTCAGCATAGGCTGCAAAATAGCAAAATAGTAAAATAACATTCCCATCACAACATATGTTTTGTTACAATTTTGTAATTTTGATGTAATGTAAAATCTCTTTTATTTAAAACTTTTTTTTTTTTTTAACATTTTTTAACCATGTATTCATTATTCATTTCACTAAGGTTCAGGAAGGAAAACCAAAACCTTGCTACATATCATACATATACAACATTATTTTATTAAGAATAACTATGATCCTGTAATTTGTCACATAAGAATCTGGTTTTTGGGTTTTCTTATTTATCAGTTTTGAATTTTTAAATGTATTTATTTATTTTTTAAACTACACATTTTGCCTCTCAAAAGTTTTTTGATTCAGGCAATAAATACACTTTGGATAGGGTTGAGAAAATAATTTTTTTTTGGTCTAAATAGTTCTCTATTGACTTTTTAGTAAATCCAACCCTGGTGTTTTTTCCTAAACCTGACCAAATGCTGTCAGTGCCTAAAGCTAAGCATGGAAAGTTGAAATGCAGGGAAAACAAAATATGCTGTCTGTAGTGGTAAGAAAAAAAAAACAAAACAAAAAAAAACAAAACAACAGACTGTTAATAGAAAGTTTTTCATCTCTGCTTCAGAGATAAAATTTGCTGAATGTTTGTTACATACTATTTCTTATGTACTTTGATGATATGAATAGGTAAATAAATGACATAAATGCTGTTTTACTCGTGTTTTTGAGATGTTTAATAAAGTGTTACTATTGATATATACGTTTACCGTGTATTTATAGGATCAATTTATAAACATTACAGTAGAAGGAATCAGATAAGCGAAAATGTTGTTAAGTAGTACTGAAGCTCCAGGACAATCAATCCTTTTGAATAATCAATTTTGTCTTAATTATTCATTAAATATCACATTTTGACCCAATACTGTACCTTGAAAACTATACTCAACTACCACTTTTATTTTTTCTTATTAATGGCCCAAAATTTGGTGAAGTTTCCCTTTTTTTGGTTCTGAAGTGTTGATATTATCCATTATTTGCAAAAAAAAACAAGTATAGTGACAATATTTAGTTTTGGCAAATTGGTTTAAATTAATCTTTATATTTATGATGGTCTTTAATGGTTGTGTATATTATCTTTTTAACGCTTGAAGCTAAATTAAGTTTTATTTATATGCTATAAAAAAAACAACACTTTTTCCCACATTCATACTCTAGGTCTTCAGTAATGCACATGGATATGATACATCAAATTTATGGGTCAAAAATGACCAATTTGCCCTTTAAATGGAAATAATAGTAAATCAGTTATTTTCAAAATTCACCATTAGAAGTTCATGTTTGACATATATCATAAGCTGGCTGCAATAAATCAGATCCGTCCTTTGACAGTCAGCGTGTCAAGTGGAGTGTGAAGCCTGACTGTCAGATTGTGTGTGTGTGTGTGTGTGTGTGTGTGTGGCTCATTGACTGGCTTGTTTCATTTTCTCAGTGTTTCTTCAACCCCTTTGGGTGTCTCAGCAGGTATTCTCTTATCACTCCCACAGCCCCAGCTGACTGCGTCTCTTCGTTTTAACACCAGAGTGTGAGGAGACAAACTGAGATAAAAACAAGACTGTGGTCCCCCAATGACAGTCACACATCATCCCTACAGGAATTTACTTTGTTATAAATTCTCCCTTTGATCAGTCTGAACCTACTGGTGCTGCTTGACCTCATTACGTCGGCAAGCTATAGATTTTGTCAAACCCTTTACCTCACAGGTTGTCAAGCTGTAAAAAAAAAAAAAAAAAAAAAAAAAAATAGAAGTAACAGACAAGACTAAGACTTACTATGAGAGGTAATCAGACAATCAAAATGTTGCTGTAAGTCTTAAAAACTACTCCTCACACATATTTGCAACTATTTGCACACACTCAGTCCAATGGCAGTAGCTACTGAGATACAGACCACAATGATATCAAAAGCTGTTCTGCTCTGCTTTGTCTCTAAGGGGGATGTTACGTCCTTTGGTGGCACTTTATGTCCTTCTTTCATCTCCCTTGTTCCTCTGATAAGACAACTCAGAATAGAGAGCAAGAAAGAGAAGGGGGCTTGTTTGAAAGGCAAATGAATCTCTACACACAGCCTGGCTCTCCCCGTAAATCAATGACATGGGGTTTCCTAGATCAGAGGCTGCGAGTCAATCGTTTACTTATCCGTCCTCTGCTGATAGGTGAAATGATGCTATCGCAAATTGTGGATCATTTGTTCATGTTTTTTAAAAATGCAGCAGCTGAGCTCAAAGAAGAAAAAAAAAAAAAAGAAAACAGAACACAAACAAACTGGTATACCCAGAGGGTGAACACTCCTTCCCTGTAAGCTAGCTATATTTATGAAACCTGTGAAGCGGAAAGGAGAGAGGTGGGAAGGGTGGGGGAGAGAGAGAGAGAGAGAGAGAGAGAGAGAGAGAGAGAGCTACACTGCCATGGCTGTTAAGATCCTGTTATGTTGTGGCGTGTTTAAGAGCTTTATTAATTCGATTTAGCACCACCAACCAG
The DNA here is from genome assembly GCA_037367295.1 of Apogon hyalosoma. NCBI lineage: Eukaryota > Metazoa > Chordata > Actinopteri > Kurtiformes > Apogonidae > Apogon > Apogon hyalosoma. The sequence goes on along the minus strand of JAPQRP010000009.1, from coordinate 27,653,955 downwards.
TGTACTGACTGTCAGCAGGCAAAGTGATGGTTATTTGATATTTGCACTCACTGCCAGCAGCACTGAGGCCTTGTCAATAGTATTTTTGAGCCACTTGCTTATGTTATTTAGATTAGAGAGTTTATATTAAATTATTTTGGTAGCAGTTTCAGTCTCTCTCTCTGTTGGCATTATTTTATTTGCAGTGTCTTCATATCTTATTCTTTGTCCTCCTCTAGCCTCCTCTGGACCAGGCTGTCGTTTAGCGTCGCCACCCTGTGTGGCGAGTATTTGTGGAAATGCAATTAACGTATCCCTTCTTTTCTCTCGCCTCTTTCTCCCTCCTTCTCGAGCTGAGTAATGCATCGCTCCATTAATTCTCGGCATCGGCGCCCATAATTGACTTTTCTCTGACATGATTCCTCTCCATTGAGCGAATTCCCTCTCCTTATATTTTTTTTTGTGAAGGATCTCATTGTGTACTGTTTACAACTCTACGTGGGCCGTGAGGAGTATTGTTGCTGAATGCAAATGGTTAACCCACTAAGACTTGGAGGAGTAGAAGAAGAAGTGGGGGACGATAAGAAATGAAATGTTCAGGGGGGAAGGATGACAGAGATAGAGCAGGGAAAGAGGAGGAGGGAGAAATGCAATGTGGACCCTTTTGTGTCCTCCTCTGCTGTCGGGGCCCTAACAGCTTCTTGTCTCTATGTTCCGCTCTGTGGCCCCTCTCAAACCTGGGCTTTTCTCTCTCACACCCCATCAAGGCCATCATGGTGCTTATGATTCCATTTCTTTCTCTCCCGCTCTGGATACATTTATTTTCTAAAGTCATCCTCTATTGACTCATTGTCATGGACTGGCTTGACTAGTCAACCAGTGTGGGTGCAGGTTAAAATCCATACACTAGCACCAGGTCATATGTGTTAAAAGATACACACTGGACTATCTCCAAAAGGGCCAAATATCAGATTTGAACAAATCAAAACAGCGACTGCATTCATTTTTCACAAGCTATTGAACACGGTTGCTAGTGCGAGTGTGGCTGCTGTGGTGTGAGATCGCTCTTTTATATCATGAATGAACAACCTGCTATTCTCTTTTCCGTGCTCACACACTCATCAGCTCCTTCCACACTCATCCCACACCCACGCTACAATCACAACTTATGACCTTTGCTTTCTCCATCTAATTTATCACTGTAGCTCCCTACTGCCTGTCCTCCCCAGAGCTCCACTTCATGGGCTCCATCCAGGACGTGGTAAGCCAGCTATGAGAAGAACACACAGTTAGGTCACTTCAACCTGTCTACGCACAGCAGCAAGGTCAGGAGCAGCCAGTCAGAGTGGAAAAGACTGGGAAAACACTGAATTAGAACAAATATGTCCTGAAAACACAACAAATTAGATCTGTGTTCGATGTCTTACAAAGCTTTCACATGACATTTAACACACTGTTAAGAGTAGCAGCACTGTTTCAACTTTTTTACTTGACAAAAGTAAAAAGGCAGAGGCTCTGAAATGTACTAAAGAGTAAAAAAGTTGGCCTTTGAAGGGCATTTCTTCCAGCCGTTTGTGTGCAAAGCTAACTGCACCTCATGTCATATTAATAGAATGTGAAGACTATTAAACCAATCTAACTTAAAATAAAATAATAGACATTACATTTAAAATAACAAACATTAACTTTGCTCTAATGTGTTTACGATGCCAACAACAGAACTCAAAGCATGTCCAGTCTCCCTTTGCTGTCCGTCATAGTGTCATTGCTGTAGTTGTTGTGTGTGATATGCATTGTCTTTTCAATGTTTTCATTACTTTTAGGTTAAAATGTGTCACAATGTAAAGACGGTGCACAAACAAAACTCTACCCTTAATCTCCCTCAAATGCATTAAAACTATTTATTGTTTTGGAAATACAGGCAGTGGAAAGTACAGAAATCTGTGTTATAACATAAGAGGAAAAAGTAAAAACTAAGAGGTTGAGTATAATACAAACACCAGAAAACTCTGCCTAAGCACCGGGCTAACTATTAGCACTTTGTTACTTTCCACCTCTGGAATTAATATTAATATTTCCTGAAAACAGCACAGATTACACCAGGTACTAAATGTTTCACATTGTAATTAGCATCTTTCACAAATGACTGCACTGACCAAACTTTTTAAATGAGTGCATGGACCTCCACCACGCTGCACGATAACGCTTGACAGTCACAGCAGTTGTCAACCCCAGCTCCTCTCTGTTTTTTCTTGGCTTCCACTTCCACCATAGGTTTAAATGACTGAGCGAGAGCATGCTGTACAACAGGCTAATTTCCCCACTTCACTATTAATGCATTTGGCAGGAACAACATTCCATTTCCTGTAATGAGATACACAAATAAATCTGGCTATGGATAGATTCGGGGTGGTGGCGGTGGTGGTGGTGGCGGTGGTGGTGGGAGGAAGTGGGAGTGAATGGTGGGGGGGGCAAAGGAGGGGGTGTGCATTGAGACACATTCTCCCAGCACTGGCATAATTGGTATCGGTGCTTGCAGACATGCAAACCAATCTCTCCACAGATAGGGCTGAGGCTCTCTCTTTTCCCCCCTTAAGGCTATTTCTTTTGTCTTTTCGATAGCTTGCACATCCAAGATAGAGGGGGGCGGTGGTGTGTATATGTGTGTGTGTGTGTGGGGGGGGGTGTTAATTTGTGAATTAATAGCTTTTCTCTGCAGAATTGCAAATTCTTTTAAATGTCACTATGTTCACTGTGTGAGGAGCATCCGAAGCCGCAGAGTTACAGATGCACACACATGCGCACATTCCTTTTCCTAGACAGGTGTACTATGTACGTGCACACAAAATTCTAATCCTTACTCAACTTCTGTAGAACCTCCCAAAACCTCTCTTTTGCCCCTCCCCCTCCAAAACACACTAGGTTCATCCTCTCTTGCTCCTTTTTCTCCTCCCCCTCATCTCTCGAAGCCGTCCAGTGTAACATGCTACTTTTAATTTGCAATAACACATGACAAGGACAGATTAATGGCTCTTATGGCACCTATGTCCCTGAAGCTCATCTTACGGGGACCTGGTGTACATAACGCGTGTCACACTACATTATCTCTACAGCCCTCCAGTAATGGGGACCTTTTTCTTCCTCAAAGGGCAACCACTGACTTCAGCCACAACCAGGATCAAAACCACGAGCAGCATCAAGACACACGAGACACCAGAGCTGTGCAAAGCCTGTTATATGTTTAGTGATAGTGTCAAACATGTGATACTTTACATTCCAAAGTACTTCTCTGGTGGGTTTACAGACATGCAACAGAGTTCAGTGAGGCATTTGTAAAATATTCAAAGAAGTAAACACAAACAGTGTGTGTGAGTCTGTGTGATAAGAAAATCTGGCAAAGAAAACTTTTTTGTACTATTTTTTTCTGTATTACATTTTGTTTGTTCTCTCATTTAAGGGGAATCTGACTGCATATTAGTAGATAAACTACTATTGTTTTTAATTCAAGTTAACTCCCTAAAGTTGCAACCGCACAGAAGCAACAATGCTTTACTAATTATGAAATTTTGAGCACTTTATAATGACCCTGAATAACTTACTTTAATAATGAACTACACAACAAAAATACAATGTAATAAACTACATATGGTGTCAGCTATCTTAATAAGCCTCATAACAGAATTTAACTTGGATACACTGTGCATTACTGTATATCGAACTGCATGTCATTACATGGAAAATATGATTTTCCACAGTCACTTTATCTTAATTTATTTTAATTTCTTTGGAGATTATTTATTGGAAAATCTTCCCGACATCTTCCCCATAATTGTATAACCCTGAAAGAGCAAATTGAAAAAAAAAAAAAAAAAGACAGCAATTGAGAAGGAAAAAAGAAAAAAGTGATCTGATTGACCAAAGCAAAAGAGAAGGTTGTCTAACTTGAACTTACAATGTCCTATTTTCCTCCCATCCAAGTGGTTGCCACTCCAGAGAACTAAAGAGACAGAAACATAAAAGAAGGAAGTGGCCTGTTTTGATAAATGCTCTTTGAGATCATTTTTCAACCACATCATTCACCATCAGCCACCTCAAAGCAATGCATGTACACCACAGAATCACACACACACACGCACGCACGCATGCACACACAGACACACACGCACACACAGACACAGACACACACAGCCCCCTCCCTGCCTCCACCGGTCTGTTCCTACACCTGTTCAGGCCTCCACCAGGGACATGTTAATTCATAGGCATTAAAAAAGCCAATTGTTTGCACAACCGATAATCTATTAGCCCCCAGGCAGTGTGTGTCCACTCTCTTGCCTTGCCTAGGAATGAGAAATTCTGGCTTGGACCGGATAGGCTTCCACCTAATCTTTGAGTGTATCTAGATCTATTTGCTTGCCAGTGCTGCAGTAGCAGTCTAGGGTAAACTCTTAGAAAAAAATTTTTAGCTATTCATATTTTCTAGCAGTTCACATCTTTAGAATATAGTGTAAAAAAATATGTACGTATGAATGAAAAATATTACATTATTTGTAGTTTATTGATGTATCATAAAAACCAGTTCTGCTGCCTGTTATGTTACAGAAATAAAAGCAAAAAGCAACAGCACTGATGCCTCACCAAGTGGGGATTAGAGTTGTATGACAGCTATATGGGATATCTACTGTATGTCTGAACATAGTATAAAATTGAGATGCAGCTCTGTAGGCGTATGGTAAAACGTAGGGCATCAAAATGCTGATTGAATTGCAACACACTCTCAACACTCGCCCCTGACTGCTATACAACATAACAAGTCACTGGAGACAGCACACAGAAACACACTTGGCTGCAGCGCTGTCATAAATGCCATCTTCTTCACACACAAGAAAAGTAGGAGACGAGTGATGGGGAGAATTAAAAGGATGGAAAACAAAGGGATCTTGTGTCTTCCCTTACCATCATCTCGTTTCCTCTTCTCGCCATTGGAGCGGGGGATACCCAGAATGCCGTTGATGGAGTAGGATCCTACGGGATCGTTGGAGGCGCTGGTCACAGGGGGGGAGGCGGTGCTGGGCACTGATGGAGAAAGCAGAGTTAGTGTGTGTACAGACATCACTGTGTGTGTGTGTGTGTGTGTGTCTGTGTGTTTTGACTCATGTGCACATGTGTTTATATCTTTCTATATGGATTTTTTTTTCTCTCCATGAACTCCTCATTTGAATGTTTTCCAATCTGTTTGTAGTGTCATTTTTCTCTCACCTATAGTGTGGCCGGGTGTGGAGAGTGGTGTAACAGATCCATCAGGGGACGGGTGGAATTGCTGCTGGACTTTGGTGCGGATAATCCTGGTAAAGTGAACAACAGACACGGATCAATCAATACTGCTTCCAGAGCATGGAGATTTCACACCAGCCCAGCTGTTCTGGGACACTTAAACACAGCACGTCGCGTCCACTTATGCTCGTGCATGTACAAGTGCTCCATCGTTTGGGGCGCTTCTTGTATCCTCATATTCGGAGCCCTGTCACAAATAGCCAATCTCGGGGCTTTAGGGGCAATCTCTCTGCTCCTCTGTGAAGCTGAATAGGGGCTGCCCCCTGAGATTGTGGATTCAATCTAGCTGGATTCTGGGGTTAGAAATATGATAAAGTCCCCATACCAGTAAGATGTGATGTGGCGGGAAAGTCTTCATTGCACTTTGGTCTGAATGATCTTGCAAACAAAGCATGAAATCACATCAATTCACCTCAATGATCAGCTTCACTGGCTCTACCTGGCCAACTCTAATAATCTCCCTCTCCTGCTCCCCACTCCCTCTTTTCTTCTCACTCTCTTTTTCTCTCTCCATCTCTCAAACCTGATCTTCCACTCCTCTCACTCCCACCCTCACTCTTTCTTTCTCCCTCTGCTTTTTTTCCTCATTTCCACTCCCCTCACTGTCCAATGTGTTCAATATTTTACTGTCTGTACTTTACAATGAAAGTCTTTCATACCTCTCAGCTCTTTCTTTCTCCCTGTTTTTAAACCTCTCTCCTCAATTCATCTTTCCTATTTCTCTCTGTATTTTTGTGGTCACCTCTCTGGTTGTAGTTTTTGGTCTTTCTGATGTTCAGTGTTGCACACACACATACACACAGGGCTCCTCCAGGCTCACAGAGGATCACAGCTTATTGATCGGGACTCCAGGATAGAAAAGTTGGCGATGAATTGCAGCGAAGAACAGCGAATGCAAATGGTGATCTATAAATTATAAGCGACAGGAAAGCAATACTGTCTTATTTGCCCAAGCTGATATCTCCGCCACATGGACTGTCTTATAATCTAGTGGTGCACTTGGAAAAAAAAAAAAAAGATGTGCATGTCATAAAACTGTTATACAGATGAAAAAATTAAGGCTGAGACATAATTTGACATTTGAAGATTGTTGTAATTCTTTTGGCAAAACACACTGATACAGTGGGATTTACACAGGCTCAGCTTTAGCTCTTATGGGACATGATCGCATTACATTAAACCATGACTATGGTAATCTTTTGATTGACAGAAGAATGTGAGATCATTGAATAACAGGCAGCAATGTGTACTGACAGAAATCCCACATGGAAGCCCTCTGCCTTGAGAGGTGTGACAAAAACAGACTTTTACAGACTGCAGATGAGGCAGGTGACGTTTACATGTGCATGCAGTGTCTAGCAATAAGCTATCAATTCTGAATCAGGCAGCTATGGGTTAACTTCCTCAGGGGCAAAATGTACATCAGACTCTTTTCATTCCCCTCACTATCTCATGTGTCCTCCATACTCTCTCCTTCAGGCAGGGCAACAAAGGCTAGCAGCCTCCTCCAGAAAACACCCATCAATATTTTATTTGAATTTCTAACATCTCACCACAACAGTTATCTGACCTCATGACTCGAGGGAGCCTCATAAATTCAAGGACTTTGTTTCGAGTGTATGTTGTTGATATTGAATAAGCAATTTGGATGGGGGGGGAATTAACGACTTTGGTGTTTGGCTGTTGGGAAAAAAATATCCCCAAAGAAATATTAAAATGTGAATCAATATGATTGAAAGCTGCTTAGGACCTTATGGGCACTGGGGATGGTGCAGCGCTTGGAAACTCCACTCTGCTGCAACAAAACAAAGTGCAACCCAGTATCTGTGTAAGCTTTAATAATTCATGCAGGAAAAATGTGTTTAAAGCCAGGACATCCTCTTTAGTCAACAGGACAGAGGTCAGACCCTTAACCACAAAGACCACCAGGGGTCTTGCAGTGTCTTCAGCTCACTCAGCCCTCCTCCTTCACTTCTGTTTTCTGTTTTCTTCTTCCTCCTCATCTTTCGCAATCATCCATTCAAGAACAGTCCAAGAAGTAAAAATAAATAACATCTAAACTGCATGTGATATGAAAATTATAGAACACTGATATTGTGGATAAAGTTATAGTAGTTATATTTTTTTTTTCAAATATTATTTTTTTTCTTGTTAGATTTTGCATGTAAATATGAATTAACCTTTGTTTTGTGCAGATACCCCCCTCTCAGACTGAAATTAAGTTTGTGAAGCTATGTCAGAATATAACAGACTTGCGCACACAAGTCCAATGTTAATGATTAAAGTGCAGACCGTGCTAAACGGGACATAAGCTCTCCACACTGCTAAAACTGACACAAGATACTGTAATTTATATTATAATACTTCATGAGACTTTTAATAAATCCCCACAGTTCAACAGCAGCAGGTGAAATTAGAAAACACGGGTAGAAAGACACGCAGAAATCTATGATTTCCAAAATTTCTGAGGTCTCTTCTTCCTGTCTTTTTTTTTTCTTTTCTTTTTCCGTTAAAAAAAAAAATCATCTCCTACATTTAGCAGGATGTGTTATGAGACTCTCTTCAGCTCATTAAAATGTAATGCCGATGACCAGCTCTCTGGAACAGTGCCTCCTAAGCAAAGTTCATCACTCGCAGGCACTATGGGGCTTTTTTCACTTTGCACACATGCTCCGGGGCTTTTCACCGTCCTCTGTCTAAAGATACTTTGTCCACTGGCTGTCCCGCTTCACGTGGAAAGGTGAAGGTGTAGGGTGTCTGCTTTAGCTCCTTCAGTGGAACAGAAACTCTTTTACAGTCCATTTACCCATAGATCAACACGGTTTTAGGACTGGGACTGGCTGATATTCTGTATTTCTTTAATTAAAAGTCTGATGTGCAAATAATAATAATAATAATAATAATAATAATAATAATAATAATAATAATAATAATAATAATAATAATAATAATAATAATATGTTTGGTTAAATATTACTTAAAAGCAGAAATGTGTGATGTTTAAACGCTCCGTGCTGGAAAACAGAGGAAAAAAGCCATAAAGAGGCTGCTGCCGCCTGTGTCGCAGTGTGGTCCGCGTATTGAACGACTTTGTTGGGTATTTCCCTCTGCCTCTGGATCTGGTTACGCGGTATTGATCGGTTTTTATCGAGACAGATGTGATTTCTTCGTGGCCCCTGCCTCAGCTCCCGTGCTGGCTGTGTTGTGGAGGGCCGCACAGGGGATTGAATTGCACTTCTGAGACCACCCCGGGTTGGCACGGTTAAAACTCTGCCTATAAGCATTGGAAAATAAAGCTAAAATACCCGTTTCCAACCTTAAGTGTTAATAAATTCCACGTCTATAAAAGGCAGACATGAAGGGAGGGAAATGTTTAAATGTTTCTTACACTAAATACTTTCTTTAATTTTTGGCACAGTCGTTTTGGGTTTTACGCATGCACACATTTAGGAGGAATACGTTTTTTTTTTTGCACATAATATAAGCTCTTGTATAAATATCGAAGCCTCTGTATTACAAAATAAAAATAAATAAGTGAAGGAGTGAATGCACCTACCTGTTGATGGATGAAACGCTGGGGACAGTATCGTTGTCGCACACTCCTTCAGCCAATAGCCGGTCCCTAATCTCCCATGCGAACATTGTTGGATTCTGGCGTTTGTATTCTGCAATTTTATCCACCACTTTGGGAGTTGCAACCTTTGGTTTGGAGCCACCAATGACTCCGGGTTTAATACTGCCGGTTTCGTAGTACCTGCAGGGACAGAGGGAGTTTTTTCCTGAATGGTGGTGGTGGTGCGGACTTTAATTCAACATCCAGACGTTTGATTTGTGAGAAAAGTGTCTTATTGTAGTCTGTGTGAAAGCAAATCTCCGCCGGACTCCTCAGTATACAGAGCAAAGAAAGAAAGAAAAAAAAAAATAAAAGAAAAAAAAATAAATAACATACATAAAAAAAATTCTACCTACAAATATGATATCAGGTTTGATCTGTTCATTTCTGTGTTCGTGTGCTGTAAAGGCCTGTTTGAGTGTCAGCTGGAAGAAGGTGAACAGCGGCTTTTTTTTTTTTTTTTTTTTTTTTTTTAGTAACGAAAAGCAGTAACTAATAATTAAAATCACAATAAACAGTGAGACGGACGGAACAAAGGACAATTTAGATGTAAGAGCACAAGTCAGACCCCATTTCAGTCTGCAGGAGCTTATAGTAGCATGCACGACATGCCACCATGACCTCTGATTATTGGTAAAATGTTGGTGACAAACATTCAGTGTGTGTGAAATGAAATACCTCTGAAATGCCCTCTGATAGCTGAAAAAAATATATTTCAAGATATTATCTCTCAACATTCGTGCTCTCAAGTAAAATAAAGTAGAGCTTTCTCAGAGTTTACACTGGTGAAAAATACAAGCACGTAAAATTATATCTTTATTGCTATTTCTACACGGAAATTGTGACACTCAAAAATATTTATATATAGGCTATATATATATATATATATATATATATATATATATATATGAACAGACTTTAGTGCACACTGAAAAGTCAGCTTTCAAGTGACTTGGTGTCACTTTATGGTGTTTTCTTTATCACCTAGACTTTCATATAATATTAATACAGCCTCATTTTCCTCTGGCGTATTTTTTATCTTTAATGTTTAGCTGTGAATTGCCCTCCTGAAATTTATCTCATGATTATGATGCTTTTTTTTCTTGCAAGGCTGCTGGTTGATGGATAGAAAATCTCGGACGCAGAACTGCTGTGTTCAAGGAAAAAAAGAAAAGAAAGAAAGAAAAGAGGGAAAAAATGACCTGCCTATATAACCGATGACTGAGGCTGAAATAGAGCTGGGTGCGCATACGAGCTATAAGATTGATGTTTGACACATACAGGGCTCTGGTTGATAGTGGATCCCCCCTTTTACCTGCCGAGGATTTTGCTGACACAGCCGTGACTGACCCGTAGCTGTCTGGAGATGTCGCAGGGCCGGACGCCCTGGTGGGCCAGCTCCACGATCCGCTGCCTCACCACGTCCGGGAGGGGTCTGCCGTTCACAAACACCCCACCGAGCTGGTTCACACCGCCGTGCCCTGCGTGGGATACAACAGCAGCACAGGGGAGCATAACATTACATACCTGCAGAATTTTACGCACGAGGGGGGAGGAGGATGGACGACAGGAGCTTTCACTTGGTGTGTTTGTGTGTGTGGGCTTTTCACCTGCCTTTCCCCCCTCTTTACCATGAAGAGTCACGTTTTGTATTTTAAATAAAGCATTTTTGTTGTTAATGTTAACGTGTAAAATCCACACACTCACATAAACACACACGCACATTAGAAATGTCCTATTGTTGTCATTATTATCTCCTTATTCTTCTGAATCATGTTAAATATGTTAAATCAGCATTACAATTTCCCTAGTATATAATAATAATAATAATAATAATAATAATAATAATAATAATAATGATAATAATATGTAATCATTGATAAATATTATTAAAACTAAAGGTGTAAAACAGCTTTTACTGCATATTCTATTTCCTTTAAAGTGAAAATAAAAATAATAATACCTCAGTTATAAATATTCCAAATAAAAGCCGCCATAAACTGAAATAATAATACAGAAGTACTCCTCCAGTATTCCTGCACATTGACACAGGTTAGACAATATTTTCCAGCAGCAGCTTCTTCATTGCAGCCTAACACATGTCGCTGATATTACGTTTCAACCTGTTTAATTTTCCTTGCACAATTATTGTAAATAATTAAAATGAGCTTTGATAACTCATATTACAAACGCGAATGGTGCGAATGAGGAGGAATAAATAATTTATAAAGCGCCCGGGTCTTCTTTACCCATATCGTATGGAGTAAAATGTGGACAAAATGATAGAGTTGATGGGCAGCGCCTCTGTTTGTTTGTTGTTTTTTTTTCTTTTATGTGCAGTTTTATTTTTTAACGCCTTCACCTAAAGTGAGGGACGCGAATAATGTGACACGTCTGCGTTCATTTACACACAACGTGCTGTTGTGTCTCCACAGAAACTGTCATTTCAGTGGGCAATAAAAGCTTTGTGCGTAAATAAGAGGGAACACAGGAGTTATAGTGTCTCTGTTTGGATTAAATGTGGCACAAACCATATATTATAATATTAACTAACATGCGATAAAAAAAAAAAAAAAAAAAAAAAGCGTTTTCACAACAAACTCATCCGTTAAAAATAGAGCCAAGAAAAAACAAAACACTCCAGATGGACACGTGCTCTAGAAGTGGCCAAATTCTCCTAAAAAAACAAGCGTCTTTTATTATTTTGCGCCTTTCCATATATTTGTTTTATTACTGCTATTATTATTATTACGCATATGCATTTATATATATGTGTGTGTGTTTTAGAGGCTACTCGAAGAAAATCGGATAAAGTTTGATGTTTGAGGTGAATCACTAAAGGTACGTTTTTAATTTTTAACTCGAGTCAAGTATAATAATAGGACGCAACGAAGCTTAATGGATTCAAGTGTATTTTTTCTGTTTGCTTTATGTAGACATGAGATCAATTTCTGGTATTTTTGCAGGGATTTACAGTTATCACCTGAATGTGCTCTGTAAACTAACTCAGTATACTCACGGTGCATCGCCGAGAAGGGGTCTGCTTTGCAGTGAATATCCATGGGATAGCAAAGGAAAGAAAGGTAATCGACTGAGGTCGCCGTTTCGCCTCGATGGTGCAGCTTTAAATGCGAAAAAAAACAAGGTTTGATATTTCGGCGTAAAACAGTCCGATTGGAAAGAGTCCGCTGGCTGGAACAGAGAATAACTTCTTGGTGCGAAGCGAAGTTTTTCCTCCTGATAAAGTCTAAAGTCAAAGTGTGCAGGACTGTCAGGTGCAGAGCATGACCCACACGTGTGCAGAGCGCACCAGCAGCGGCAACATTGGCTCAAAACGGGTCACTGTTTGTGTTTAAAGGACATCATAAGGGAAAACAAAAGGAGCAGATGAGTCCTCAACGGGTCCGTTCGGGAATCTGCAACCGAAAAATCCGTCTCCTCTGCCGGTGTGGAGGACTGGCGAGCTGTGCGCTTTAATCAGAGAGGGGCGGAGATGACAACATGGACACGGCAAGTACAGAGCTGTGGATCCCCCTCTCCTCCAGAATGGGCTGTGCCTGAGCGGAGCTTTGGGCTGAGAATGAAACCCCTCTCCTTGTGTGTCTGTTTCTAAAAGCTGCAGTCCCACAGATCACCCCCACCCCACCCCACCTCCATCCCACAGATCCCCTCGCATAGAGATGGATGACTTGTCAGACAAAGGCAATAGATTCCAACACTTTGTGATTCGCCCACGTAAAAACCTGCAGCTCAAATGAGGAGGTCCCTGCATCCGACAGCCAGGAAGGGGAGGGAGACGAAATGGGAAATGATGAGACTTTAGGGTGAAGAATCAAGGAAATTAAAGGCAGGGGGTAGAACTGAGGTAAAGCACTGTCAGGCTGCTGTGTGTTGCTTAAACAGAGACGCTTCTAAAATGTTTTCATAGGATCCAGACAGACTGACAGGGACACCCACATCCAAACCATTTCATAAACCTCAAAACACGATTAACGAAGTGAAGTTTAATACTATAAAATTAGATGAGACCAAACAAATATCATGCTTTTTTTTTTTTTAAACTGATGTTTTGACAAATACTGGTGGCACCTGAGACTCCACGGCCCTTTACTTTTCACGTCACAATCCTTCATATTTTTATAAATATCACTTTTGCAGTAAAACTAAAACCACCACTTTCATTGTGATTATTGCAATCCAGTTTCCACAAAATCACGCAGAAGTCTATTTAAACAAAACAGGTTTTTTTTTGTTTTTTTTTTTTCCAGAGTGTTAGAGTTTAATTTATTGTAAAGCACCAAACGTGTCTATTTAAAGCTATGGTCATGTATGTTTTTTTTGGTTTTTTTTAATGACTGTGTGGCCAGACAGCAGGTGTGCAAGGTGAGCTCTTAGCCTGCAGAGGGAAGAAGAGTCAGCAGGCCATCACCATCATCACCATCATCATCACAACCATCATCATCATCGCCGCCTGTACGCAGCATCGCTCTGTAGATGGCGCTCACACAGAGGGTTACGCATCCTCCTCCTCTCACACAGACAGGTACATAGGCTCATCTTGACTCCTGCTGCTGAGGCTGGGCTCGGCCGGGTCAAAGGTTGGGGCTATAAGCCCACTGTAGTTGAATTAAAGGCACTTAATCTCTTCCGGTATAACTCAATCCAAAGGAAAACATAGACAGAAAAGCTTCAACCAGAAAAGATTTCTTTTTCTTTGTTAAAAAGTTGTCGATTTATTTGTCTGTATTCGGCAGGAAAAGGTTAAAATATTTGCAGTTGAGAGTAGATATCTGGCAGCTCTTTAGCAGAGGTAGCTGCACTTATTTCCAACATCATTTCTATGTAACTGATTTGAACAGTTTTATTGATGGAACTCAGAGAAGACAAAGTTAAGAAAGCAGAGACAAACAGGCCAAGGGCTGTTGGACTCACCTTTTACGTATTTAATAACAACAACAACAACAACAACAACAACAACAACAATAATAATAATAATAATAAAAATAATAATAATAATAATAATAATAATAATAATAATGATAATACAAGAGGCCCTTGTTGCGTCCATCTGCCCTCTGGCCAAGTTTGAGGACGATTCCTCTTTTTGTTTCTGGTTTTTTTTTTTCCCCTTTTTTTTGGGAGGGAGCTTCTGGTACAATATGTAGCACCATGGGCTGTAATTTCACACGTCAGTGCACTTTTGCCCTAAAGCTGCTGCTATTTCCCCCACACAACACCCCGATTTGCCCCCGTACCTCCATCCCTGCGCAGCCGCTATGATGACGTCCCCGTGTCACCGCTACAGAAAAACAAATGGCGTGGTAATTAAGAAAACTGTTAGTCCTGACTTCACCCCCACTGGAAACAGGAACCACCGTGGACATAATGCCATTATTGTTTTCGATTTTTTTTTTTTTTTTAAATTCTTTTAATTTTTGCTCGCATTTTACAGTAAAGAGCCAGTTGTCACACACACACACGCACACGCACACACACACACACACACACACACACACACACACAAACACACACACACACACGCACACGCAAACACACACACACACACACACACACACACACACACACACACACACACACACACACACACACACAATGAGTAGACACACCAAGAAAATCCACGGTTTGTAATGTGATGGATGTCCTATACTCTCACACTGCAG
>JAPQRP010000009.1:27591810-27616161 GCA_037367295.1 Apogon hyalosoma | reverse complement strand
GAACAGACATGCACAGTTAACACAGTACAGTGTCATAACAGTGAATTTGAAAACTCTAATAACAGATATTTAAACACTGTTCTGCATAAGAAATGGAAGTAGAGGATAGTAAAAATCACGTAAAAAGATGATAAAATGTAGAATGTATTTTTGAGGACAATAAATATCAACTCAAGAAAATTTGCTCAATGTTATCAATCAGATGAGCAAAACAGTTCTTCGATAAAGTACTTTTTTTTTCTAAATTCATTGAGACAACAGGGTAAAAATGTTAAAATTAAATACTCTACTATAACAACAGTCTAATACTAATATGTGTTTTTTGGCACAACAGGAGAAATCATTCACTTTCCAACTCTGTTGGGTGATTTGGATCTGCAGTGGGCAGAGGTGCATGATGGGACCGCTCCTCTGATCACTGATGACCGTCAGCCAGCGCAGGCCTCTTGTGATATGTGGGCCGTCTGAGCACCGGTAGCCCTACCACACCACACCCTTGGGTGCAACAAATATCAGCATTGTAATTTCACGCCTGTGATTATTATCGCGAGCTCTATCTCTGAGTGGGATCCTCCACCCATCCTCTTTAGTCCTCCCAGCTGAGATACTGTTTAACAGCCTCTCCCTTGGACCTGTGCACTCAGATACACACACACACAAGCATGAACACACACTAACACACACAATATATTAATGTCTGCCCTCCATGGGCCCGTTTTAGGCTTTCTCATTTCTTCTTCTCCCATCTTCTGTTAATTCACCACCATCTGCCTCAGCATCTGTTTGAGGAGCCTGAAAAAAGTGTCTGCCATGGCGGAGAAACTCGCTGCTTTTTCTCTCTCTTGTTTTTTTGTTTTTTTTTCTCCACCTGATTTCCTCTGTTGCTCACACACTTGCCGATATAAATGCCAGTGGCAGCATCCTCTTCAGTCTTTGTCTGACCTTCTACTCCACCCCCTTTTCTGTCTGACTCTGATTTTGCATAATCTCCAAAAAACCTTGGTCCAACTCGCTCAGCCCCCAGTGAAACACACCCACACTCATACACACTTCACACACTTCCTCCCTCTCTCTCTCTGTACAAAATCTCCTCCTTTCATCTCATCATCCACAGGGACGTGACGGAGAAGGCGGTCACATCCTCTTCATGTCTGAATACTTAATTAATGTCTACAGTCGGCTGGAAGTGCCGAACTTTCAGGGAGGTGTGTTGCCTGCAACTAAATATTAATCACAGGAAGAACTGAATTCAAGCCCCAGTCCTGCAAAATTAAGCTTAAAAACTCAAATATGACGCAAGTTTTTGGATGCAAAGATAATAATAAAAAAAAAACAAAAAAAAAAACTTAATGGTATTTCCAGGATAACAAACTCTTTCTGTAAATTTTATGAGGAGGATTAAAGGAAGGTACCTGTGCTTTGCGTCAGATCCACACTGTTAATCCGTCCATCCCTGCACTATATTTAACGGCTCCAAAAGCCATTTTCCCTCCCATTTTTTTTTTTCATTCTCTCCACCTCCTGCCTGCCCTCCTATCTTCCTTTTTCCCCTTTGAGGTTTACCCAACAATAGGACTGTCCACTCCACAGCCGGCCTGAGCCACAGGATCCATCCCTGCCAGAAGAGATTACAAGCATTCTTCGGCCAGGCCTGAGTTGTCGTGGAGACCTGGGATGCTCAGAGCTTTCTGGGGACATTAACAGAGAGGAGGAAGCAATATTTTTGAACATGTCTGCCCTTAAAAAAGTGCTTTTAGTGGCTTTGGTCATGGAAGGAAGATCAAATTCATAGACTTCAATCCTGTTACCTTTTTTTTTTTAAAATATATTGATGTATTAGAGAATGTGTCACAACTGGTGCTGCCCCGATTCCATTTTTTAACAGTGTAAGATAAAAATATTTGTATTTTAAATGGCTCTTATAGGTCGAGTGTGTCAGATTTAGGAGGATTTAGGATCTAAGTGCAGAAAAATAAAATAGTATCCATAATTATGCTTCAATTAATCACATGAAAATGAGAACAATTGCATTTTTCTTAGCTTAGAATGAGATTTTATTACTACAGAAGAGCCAGTTTATTTCCACAGAGTTCATAATGATCTGAATGGACTTCTTTCTCTTCTCTTTTCTGTTTTGTCAGCGGTACCATCCAGCTAATTTTAGATTAGACTAGATTCAACTTTATTGTCATTACACATATATAAGTACAAGATAATGAAATGCAGTTTGGCATCTAACCAGAAGTGCAATCAGTAGATATACAGTATGTACATACATATATGGGATTTTGGGGTTGCTATAAATATACTACACAGATTATTATATACAGATTAAAAAAACTGATTACTGTATTAAAAGACAGTGAATGTGTTAATAGACATAATAAATCAGAATCAGGTTTATTTACCAAGTATGTGAACACTTTGATTTTTTTAGCTCACGTTGCACAATTTCAACATAAACACGAACACACTTAAATATAGACCTAATATAAACAAACATTCGACTAGAAACAAAGACAACAATGGGTTGAAGAATAGTAAAAAATAAATATAAATTAATGAGTAGATGTGTTTGGAGATCCAGTGTATTAAATATGTTTATGTATATGTTATTTACAGTGAGGATTTATGTTATCATATATAAATGGATATATTTGAGTGGCACAGACATAATATACAGATGGACATATTATACAGGAGGATAATGGCATAATTGCTACTTAGTTGAAAAGTCCACAATGGAAACTGGCTGTTCCCTGGGTTTCTGTTTTTTTTTGTTTGTTTTTTTTTTTTTTTTTGCCACTGTTGGTTTCAAACTGCACCTTCACTATTACATCCACTAAATATCACACACGGCACCTTTAAATGACAAATTATTGCAAAAGTTGTCATCCATGTCATGCAAGATAATATTCAACGATGGGGGTAGAACCATTTTTTGTCCTTCAGTTAAAAATTCATATTTATATTTTATATTTGATTTCTTATGAATAATTTATGCCTATTACATGAATGTTTGAGTAATAATAGCATCAGTCTTAACATCATTGTGTGATGCAATCCTATTGGCTGCTAAGATTATAAAAACGTAAAGAAAGAAGCGGAACCGGAAGCCTGGAGCCCAGGAGCATTACAATCTTTTGACCGTCATGTAATTTAATTTAAGAATTCATCTTTTGTTTGTATCGATTTAAGTTTTAAGTAAAAACAAGAAACAGAAAAGTTTGGATTCCAGACCCTTTGTTTTACTGATATGTGTCGCATGTAGAAAAACTCCGAGGTCCATGGCTAGGGAATTAAAATGCTGCACTCACAGATGGTGACTTAAATCACTTCTTACATATAGGTATTGAAAGAACATAGATTAAAGTTTTATCCTCCCCCTTGCCTTCTTTCAGGGAGATTTTTGGGGATTTTTATATAATACTGTGACTTGATCTTCTTTACTAGGTCGAGTGCCTTCAGAATGCAATTAGAGAATAAAAATGCAACAAATATATGAGGAAAAACTCAATTAAAAACGGGTTTGGAACACAACTTTTGACACATACTTGACATTACCTTAGAAATGATACATCTTTAAAACAGGCCACTAGTCTTTCTCTATTCCTATTTCCTATGTTCCGTTACATAATAATGATAATAATAATAATAATAATAATAATAATAATAATAATAATACTCAAACTTCTACTCTTGCTTTCAATTTAGCTATACCATCACACACTTTATTTTATATCTGATCAAGAAAAGTTCCTGCTGTCATATAAATAAAAAAGACACTATGGATAACACCTTCAAAGTGTCCATTTCCCCTCACCTCTTTGTTTCTCTGTCTTAGTATATGTTTCCTCTTGTGTTTACATCTTCTGAGTGACATGTGTCCTCTCATGATCTCAGGCCCATTGGGACCTGCAGTGCTTATTTGGTAGCTCTCACAGACAGCAGTAAAAGTCTCTGTATACTCCTCAGGCCCTACCGCCGGCGAAAGGTATTAGAGTCATCTAATTAAATACAGGGCTGGACGTCCGCTGCTCCCTGCCTTCCCTCAGGCCAACATGGATCGGACAGCTTTGTGCAATATGCTAAAACATATGGGGCGATGCTTTAGACTGAATAGGCATGTGATCTTTGACACTGCACACACAGATAATTGTGAATGTAAAACAGTTCCTTCCTTTTCATTATAGTGTCACATTATCTGGCAATTCAGTCTCTATGCAGTGATAGCCCCTTCCCTCCCTCCCTCGCTCTCATTTTCACATTCTCGGTGGGGAGCTTTTGTCTGATAAGTTGTCACATTAAGTGCTAACTTTTGGGTGATCGCTGGGCTTTTCTTTCTATCTCTTTATGGCCAGACCCTCTAATAGCTGTCCTGCAGCAGCGCCTGAGGCAATCATGTCACAAATAAACAGGCTGACAGTCATTTACTCAAATCGTCCCTACACTATTCACAGCCCTCCCTTGGTGATGATCCTTCGAACAACAATTATTTCAAATGTCAAAGATCCAAACCTTCAGGGCACAGACAAATGAACATTAAAAATCTATTACCAAATGCTTTAAAATATATATGTAGGCTTTCTTTATTCTCCTAATAAAATGCTATAATAAAAAGACTACAACAACAAAATAAGACAAACAAGGACATGCATTTGTACGTATGCTGTTTAATGTTAAGATTGCATTTAGTTTTTTTTTCTGTTTATGAGGATGGAAGGAAGCAATAATTCACTGGTGCAGCTGAAGCCAGAGGTGACAGAGTTTGCCCACAGAGGTTTGTGTTTGTGTTTCATCTCCTTGTTTCCTTTTGTTTCACGTGACTCCATCCGGAGGGGTGGCCTCTGATTTGCTGTCACACTGAGCTGTTCTACATGACCTCTCATAACCTCATCTCGTTCCTCTGAGGACTCCCAGGAACCTTCGGCCGACCCTGCTGATGAGATGAAGATATTTCCACCTCAGTTGACTGAAACCTCTGGCTGATGATGGCTTTTGTGTAATCACAATAGCCAAGAGTTGATTTTGATGGAGCTGTGTGATTTTTTTTGATTATTGCTCTAAGAAAAAAAGAAAAAACTTAACTGAAATGAAGCGCTTCTGATAATATCACCTCACCTTGGTGCACAGAATTGCTTAGGCCAACTACTTCCTGTTTTGCCTTTCTGTAACTGAATTGTCCAGTTAAGATATATAAGGCTAATATAAAGGTATGGCTCGCAGTATCAATCTATTCCATGTGATTGCCCCTCATGATGGGCACAAAATCTATCCAGTGATAATGGCATCCATCTCCACCTTTATATTGCATGTATTTGTTACCTTTGGCCCAGTAGCAATAAATCCAATCTAGTCTCCTGGATGTGGACCGCTGACCACTGCGAACTGGTCAAGGAGAGTGGCCACAGTTCATTTCACATCAACGCCCGTCATGATTACAGACAGATTAAACACCCCCCGTCCATCTTTACAGCTTCTTTCACCCTATAAGCATAAAGTCATGCATATTTCACTGTACTTTACAAGTTGCAATTTGAAATCATTACTTATTAATGATTTATTGAATTGGGACTGATATAGTACACAGATCAACTGTAAAGAGCTACCCAACATAAGTCATAATCCTGATAAGTGCAATTTTTGGGGAAATAACTTTGAGACAAAATGTGCTAAATCGTACATACTTTGATGAGATTAACAGGAAACAAATTACATAACTGCTAGCTGGCTACTGTTTTCGAGACACATGATTAAGTATTACTACACAGGTTTATGTATATTTAGAAAATAGAGGTATGAATCTGACACTATAGGGAATGTGAAAAGTGAATGCATTTTAATGTGCAGACAGTGTTTTAACTCTGAGACAAATATTTGTTCTTAGTAAAACCCATTCACTCATTAATTAATTGAATTTCTCATTTGTTGTGGCATGTTGCTTGCAGACCAGTGTTAGCGATATGTGTCTGTAGAACAATTTTTATTCATACAAAAGTTAAAACAGTGTGGGGGAAAAAAAAAAAGCAAAATATTTACCATAAAAAATGTAAAATTCCCTGCATTCTGTTGATTTCTGTCTCACCAATTTGTGCCTTTTCGTTATAATGGAAATCATTTCTATTTATATAAAGGAGTTCCAAAACTTTTTCAAAACTGCTGTCTTCCTGAGATGCACATTTCTGAAAATCCAGCAAAAACTGGCAAAACATGCACATTTATAAACTACTGATAAAAAATATACAGAAAAATATGAATTTCATATGTGCTTATATGGAATGTGTATCAGTATAAAAGCACATCACAGCAGTAAAAAGCAAAAATAAACAAAAACAAAAAAAACCTCGCACTAAAAAATGTAGACGTGTCCTAAATCAACACTCTGACTCGTACTGAATTGGAGTGAGTCCACCCAGTGAGCAAACATTTTTTTTTTTGTCAAAAAATATTATATTTGGAATTAATTAATTACCTATTCACTGATTTTCATGATAAAACCCTTCATCAGGGGTCACATGCATGTTAACAAGGACATATTACACAATTACAGATGTTAAATCTAGATAAGAGTACAGGTTTGTACTGAATTAACCAGAATTTGGTATCTTTCTAAAAACTAGTGGAGTTTGCAGTAAATTTCAAATGATCACTGAATTCCAGAGATTTGGTCCTTACACAGAAAAAAAACAAACAAACATCTGAGCACAAGGTGTTTAACAGAACAGTCTTTTCCATCTCTGATGGATGTGCTGCAACTGTATAATTTTCTGATACATTTATGTGCATTTAAAAGTAAAATATGGAAATGGAAGACAGAGAATAACACAATAATAATAATAATGATAATAATACAGCCAGTTTGAGTTTCTGTTTGTATAGCTGATGTTCAGTGTAAAATAGTAGTGCAGTACAGATCGACTTGTTATTTAAGAAACTGAGCTCGACTGTGAATTGTGAGCACTCAGGACTCTCATCAGCAGTGATTTCAACCTATCACGACCATCCCCAGGGGAGCTCTAAGTGGAGCAGATGGTAGATAAATAGCATGTGAGGGGAAAAAAATTAAGGAGTTTTACAGGATTTTCATCAATTACCTGGACTAATGTATCAATATAGAAGGGAAAAACGTATTTTTAATGTTCCTGACAGCACCATCAATATATTATTAACTACAATGTAAGACATCAATCTTCATTTCCAAATTCAACAAAGGATGCCACCACAGCTCCACACCTGACAGTAAAAACTTCTCCCTCCCACAATGCACTGTCACTAAGAGGCCCTCTCTGCAGTTCCATGTATCATACGACCATTTCTGTCACAGCCCTCATGCCGCGGCCTCTGGTACATTCCATAATAGCGGGCAATGAGCGAGTCATTGTCCTGCATTAGCATGTTACGGTACAGGGAGTTAAAGAGCCCAATTTCATCTCTACCCCACATCCTTCTGATGGGGTTGGCTCTGATGGGCTTGCATGTTAGTAGGCTGCTTGGTGGCTTTATAAAGGATGATATGAGTGTACTGTGGCTTCATACAGCGGTAAGACATGCCTTTTGGAGCTTGAGTGCTGATTTCAGAGGTATTACAACTCTGTTTTACCCCTTGAGCATTGTGGCTGAATACTTTGAAGGATCTATTCCCGTTTAGTATCGAGAACCTATAGGGAAAAAAGGCCTGCTTCAAATGATAATGATGCTAATGCAAAAAAACCTGTAAAATCACTTAATGTCATACAGACAAATGAGACCATATTAAAGTTGACGTTAAAAACTTCCAGAAATAAAGGAGGAAATGTATAAAACACAATTTATGACTGTTTCACAATATAATATCAATCTCAAACTCAAGTCATAGACATGCACTAGATACACCTTAATTGAACTTAAGTAAAATAGTAAAGTATTGGAGTAGAATGTTAAAGTAATGAAATACATTTTGGTTTATGAAGGAGATTAATAATTGTACTCTGTAGCATCAGCCCTAGAAGTTATTTTTGATTGATTGATTGATTTTATTTAAGGTTAAGCACATGGACCGTGAACTGCAACATCCCTGTGCAGGTGAGATATCAAGTAAAACCAGAATAACAACTTACTCAAGTCAAAAAAATAAAAAATAAAAAATAATAATAAGCCCTATATCTTATGAAGTCCAAAAGTTGTTTTCCATGTCCGTACTTTAACTGTTCCTTCCTTCCGAGTCATAATTAATATGTTAAGACTTCTGTAATTAAAATGCTCCTGGTGTAAATGCAATATTCAACAGTTCCACTGACAGTGATATATTCTACAAGGATTATCCTCAGTGATTTTGACTTGCTAATTAATCAACATTATTTATGATGATAAAAGAGAGAAAAAAAAAAAACTTGGTGATGAACAGACTGCCTCAGCAATCATGATACACTCAGCCAAGTAAACTTCTAAATGTTTATTATTCAGTGGAAGTCCTCCACTCTGCCATGAGCTTCAAAATAGCTGTAGTGGGATTTTTATTTGGCTTTTTTACTGTGTGCTTTGGTGCAACATATTCTGGAGAGTAGGCCTATCCATTAATTTTTTTTTTGTTTTTTTTTTTCCTATTTCACATTTTATTTATTACTGATTATAAAGACATACTTTCTGTACTTAGGTGTGTTTGGGTCAGGGATGTGAGCTGTGCTTTTTCTGAGTTCCTCCTTTTAAACTGAAATTATTCTCGTAACGGCCCGTTATCTTTAATTGCTGCAGCAGAAAAACAAGGCCTAATCTACAATTTTAAGTTGTTCTTCCTGAAATAAAGAAATATGCACACCCACTTTCCAAGGCTTCCAGGCTTAGCCCTGCCCATTGTGTTTTTTCCGCAGTTTGTCTCTATTCATTTGCATTTTTATGCAAGGTTAGTCGTGGGGGACTTCTATTACTGCCATGAATACATTAAGAAAACCATTAATCACGTTCAGTGTAATACAGAGTGAATCAGCGACACACCTGTCCTGTTCGCTGCAGGCCTTGTTACTTATCACTCACAGTGGGCAGGACAGGGACATGAACCTAAGGCGAACACATCCAGACCTGCCCCCTGCAACATGATGGATACAGTTTAGTCTCTTTACAAAAAGTACTTTAAAACTTGTCTTGGCACTCAAATTATTCTGCAGCTTCCCGTTCCCTGCTTAGCACTAGTACTATTTGCCAATTTTTCTCATTTTACTTTTATATTTTGTGTTTCTGAGGAGCCATATTTGGTTTCACTTCAAATAAATGCTTTATGCAGATGTAAAAAGCTGCATAATTCTTGATCAAATCAGTCAAATCCTTGAATAAATAATCATTTATCATATGCAAAATGATGATAATCATGATTTTGGGTGAATTCTGAGGCATGAAATTGGTTTAATCTTTTGCTGCCCACTAGCTCCTTAATTTAACCTGTGGCTAACAGCTTAAATGAAGGTTGAAGATTTTACAACCACAGCATCAATTACAGGCTCCTAAAATGCACCCACACCAAAGAAGAGCTCTATTTCCAGATATGACGAGAACAACAGCAGGAATTAGTCAACCATCAAAGGAATAAGCAAATAAACAGACAGCATAATGTAATAGTTCTGGTGCTGCTCCTGAAGTTGATGTTCCACCTACCTTTTCTGTTTTTGTGGAAGGAACATTAATCTGACGCACCAGTGAAGCTCTGTCTAATGTGAAAATGTAGATTTTTTTCTTTTTTTTTTCTTCTACTGCTGTCTGTCTGCTACTGCAAGGAAGAGGCTTCTATCACACTAATGATAATAAATGGCAGCTAATGGGATGACCAAACATAACAAATGGAAAGTTTTAAAGGTATGGGGCCCACATTAAATCTGCAGCGACATCCCCAAGTCAGAGCTGGAGCTGAGCTCAACAAGAAAAATGTATCACTATCATGAGTAGAGTTTGGTGTTATTATTGTTTTTAATGAACAGCCATATACCCATATACAGTGCCATGTTATTTCACTGGAATGTAATATAAATGTCACTGTGCTGCAGTACAAAACTGCACTAAACTAAAGTAAACTATAAATAAATAAATAAAATTATTACCCCCCAAAAAATATCCAGGCTGGAATGCTTAGAAAATTTAGATAGAAAAAAAAATTGCGTGTTTTAAAACACAAAAAATTATGTGTGAAAAAATGAAAAAACTGAAGAAAACCTTTTTTGACTGATTCAATTCATGTTGTAAATTATATAAATATATTAATTTCAGTTCAATTCCATTAGTTTACTTCAGTCTTTACTGAAATACTTACAAAACAAATGGTGCCAGGCACAACAAACCCTGCCCCTCACATGTAATGTAGCACATTTTGGCATTGATCCACTCTTTCATCCATATTCAATATTTGTTAAATGTAAAAATTAAGTATGTGCCACGTTTGAAGTAAATTGAAACAAAATTGCTGTTTTTATAGACATTTGAAATTTCAGCCATTGTAAGTAAATGGGAAAAAAAATAGTTTTAACAAGTGGTTCCAGGCACAACAAACCCCGACCCTTGCACGTATTTGTAGCTTATTTTGGCATCAATCCAGCTGATGTCATCTTGTCTATGCTGTGCTGATGTCAGCATATCAATTGCCTCTATATATGTTCCAAGTTTGAAGTAAATTGAAACTAAATTGGTGTTTTTATAGATGTGAAATTTTGCCCATTATAAGTAAATGGGAGAAGAAAAATGATTTAAAAAAATTCCTAAAAAATGTTAACTTTGACCTACTTTTCCCAAAATGTAGTGACATCTATTCTGGGTTAGTGGCAATTTATAAACCCAATTTGGAATGAATTCATGCAACAGTTTTGCTGCTAGAGTGTTAACAAACAAAGAAACAAACCGAACCAAATACAATACCCCTTGCCTCCCCTTTCGGGGGGCGGGGTAATTAATTCAAACAGTTAACAACAAGACACTAAATTACATGAAAAAACAAGACACTATCAAGTGTAAAAACGTGGGCTGAAGCTATATCTTATTACATCTACCCTTTGCACATATTAACACAAGCAGTTCTTTAGGTTAAAGCAGCCCTGAAACCAAAACCTCATTTTCTGTACAGTTTCATGAAGTAAATGTGTATTTCATTTGTATTGGCTCTATTATTAAGTCACACTATTAACTAATAATTTCATAAATTAATGAAGTTAATCTTAAGTTACCTGTTGGAAATAGTAAACATATTAATACTGACTTTATGCAATATGATCTTCCACTTGCACTAATTCTTCCATAGACCTGAAGTGTCTCCTGTAAAGTGCAGCTGAGCGTATGTTACAAGGAATTTCAGGTCTTTGTGGGTTTGGCATTGAATGGAACTACATTTGTCTTAATGATTGTGCTCCTTGAGCTGATTTTTTGGTTTCACAATAATCAATATCAAAGTCGCCAATGGCAGCAATGCCCACGAAAGCGGGTGTGAATGTGGTGAGGCATTCGTTCTGTGCGTCGGCCTTGTCAATGTAACAATGCTTTTAGAGTTTGGCCCTGAGCATCTAAACACACTCTCAATCACTCCTGAAATCCTAGTAGGCCACACTTGGCTGCTATTGTAACTTAGATACAATCTCAATTTGTATGTTGTCTCTCAGTAGACATGGGGAAAATAAATGGATTGATCTACCGTCCCAGTCCAGCAGTTAGAGCACATCTGTTTTGAGGTGGATTCATAAAAATTGTCACCATTGACAAATAAAAAGGTATGTCCACAAGTTTGTGATTAAATTGTTTTAATATTTGTGTGGTCACTAAAGACACATCTACTGTTTTCTGACAAATATATAAATTTATACTAATCATACAAAAAAGCTGATACCAGTACCTAAAAAATGTTGGGTGGTTAGGGTGGCATATTACATGGTCACAAATGCCTTAAGTGGGTCCTTGGTTTGATTCCCTGCTGGTCGGACAGTTTACTGCGTGTTATTTTTCTACTCTCTGACCATGTTTCCTAATCTTTCTAATATCAATCTGATAAAGTGTAATAAAAAAAATTTAAAAAAGCCCTGAAAAACAATAATTCAAAAGAAAAGGAAAAACAAATGGACTGTCTGGACTATGTTTAAATGGAAAAAGGTCATGTGGTCTGATGAGTCCAGATTGACCCTGTTCCAGAGTGATGGGCGCATCAGGGTGAGAAGAGGCAGATGAAGTGATTACCCACCATGCCTAGTCCCTACAGTAAAAGCCTGTGGGGGCAGTGTTATGATCTGGGGTTGATTCAGTTGGCCAGGTCTAGGTTCAACAATGTCCAGAAAAAATAAATAAATAAAAGAATAAATACATTTTTTTGGATATTGCCTACGTTTATCATAATGATACACAGTGGCTCAGGCTAGATATGACCTATCCAGTCTATTGACTTATTGTGTCAAATAGTGTCTCTGTCCAAAAGCCTTTTTAATCCTCCAGACATCCCTATCGCCCCCCCATTTACAAACTTAGAAAAACCAGAAGGTAATCATTAACCTCTGACTACGAGGTCATATTTTCAACCTTTCTATTTGTTGGCTTGTTTATCTCTCTGCAACATTACACAAAAGCACAAGAACTACCGCTCTGATTTTCATGAAACTTGTTGGAAGGGTAAGGAATGGGCCAGTGGAGGACAAATCCACTAAATTAGATCCATGAAAAAGGCAGAACCTCTTTTTTCTCCACTTTTTCTAACATTGTAAGGATGTGTGATAGACTTACAAGAACTTGGGGCCTTGGAGGAGGTATGTGCTGTTGGATGATGAGTATGTTGGTCACACATCAACATAGACACATTCCCTGTTTTTGATTGTGATCAGATTTATTTAAATGGTGGTCCGTTGAAGCAGAAGGAGGGTGTGAAAGCCGTGCAGCCCGTTTGGCCCCTCAGTGACCAGAGAGGAGGTGATAAATGACTACAACACTCATCCCTGTCAGCACTGGGAGGGGGGGGGCAGCCCTCCTACCGTGAGCTACATCATCCTAACAACATTATTCTTTTCATGTGGCTTGTCGATAGAAGCCCTGTGTGATTGGCATGGGGATCCGCTCAGGTTAATTGGAAGCCTGAACTGTGTAACGGCACGGGAAGCTGAGCAGACATTGTCCCCCTTGTAATAACACAGGAGGCCTGTGTGTCTGTGTATCGATTACATCTTAGGTTCATGGCACCCATATGGGAATGAAATATCAGAGGACAGGTTATGGATGTTGCCATCAATGGCAGTGGAGGAGCGGAGATGGGCCACTTGTACTGGAGGAAAACCCCTAAATGAAATCCTTTACAAGTTCACATCATGAGCACTTCTTGATCAACACTCCTACTGAAAGCCCCACTGATACTGCTCTGGTTAAAACCTGTTTAAAATTACCAGAATGTATTTAACTGCAGATTTATGCACTTGCTTCATGCATGTGACAGGTGTATTTGCCTTCACGTCTGGACTCTGTGGTCACTGAATCCTTCTGTGTCTTCCTTTCATTTTGACCTCCCACTCTTCAGCCTCCTTTTGATCAGGGGCCCATAGCTTGCATTAGATGGAGGACACATGATACCTCATATAAGAGGTAACCTAACACACAGCTCTTTACTTGGAAGCAAAGCTTGCAATCCTATGGACCAGGCCACCCTGTCATGTGGTGAGATTAAGAAGACAGGGCGAATGACAGTGCTAATATGCAGAAGAGGCGGGTGATAGCAAGCCTTTATGTCGCCTCTGTAAGAACAGATCTACTGATAATCCATAATTTGCCTGCACTTTTGTTGCATTACTCCCCTTTGAAAGAACCTGTCAACTTTTTGAAGTGTTCATCTCTTACAAGAGTCACACTCTTATTATCGTCTCGATCATTCCAGGTGGCACCTTGATGCATTGTTTAGTCACCAAGGTTTTTAACAGGTTTGATGCCATAGCTCAGAGATTTTGCTTATTAATTTAGAAATTAATTACAAACACAAAGTGACATTTTACAAGAAATGTTTAGCATAGCATGAATTATTGTTGCTGTAAATTGGATGCAAGCGATGGAGTGCAAAGCCTTGACTTGAGCTCTTTGTGATTAATAAAAGAAGCTTTCACTTCAGTTTTAAAGCCAGTCATGATGAACGATGCAAAGGGATGAAACAAACTCCTCCTCTGGCTGAAGGACATGCTATTTTAAGGGTGGATGTACATTTTAAAAGACATATTAGATTAAGAGGAATCAGGGCTATCATTTATTGTATTTGTTGTCCCGTCAGACAGTTCAGTGACTAATAGCCACTGAAGGACATAACTTAAGATGGAGGTCACACATTTATTCAGTGGATTGCAATTTCTGCCTTTTAATATGCTAAACAAGTCAATATATGTCATAAAGTTTTCTTTCTTTTGCTGATGATCACATTATTGTGTGACATTTTGTCATAGATAAAATGCCTGCATTAGCAACTGCACAGGCAGGCAATGACTTGGACACCCTCACTCTGTTCTGTTGAACACAAACAGGAGGTCCAGCGCTGTCTCCTGTGGAGCAGAAGATCTGGATTCTACATGAGTGACTGAGACACAGCATCCTCCATCCTGCCTCTCATAGCCCCCTCATTGAGCCCCACAAGGCCCACCACGTGGCTCTCAGCGCTGAGGTCCAGATTGTGCCACTGGGCTGGTACCGGACTGGAGGTGGGCGATAGAGCCCCAATCCATCTCCCGCAGGAGCCCAGTGACGGGAGCATCGGTTGCCCACTCCTCGGCTCTGAGCACACTCAGGAAGATGGATTGGTTGGCCAACTCACCAAAGGAGGCAAAGCATGCCGTTAAGAGCCTGTGCATCACTTGGCTGCTCATATGCAAAGTTTGATGAAAGAGGTTTTTCTGGGAGCGATGAATTAGGGCTCCGCTGTGAAATTAGATTTCTGGTGAAAACATTGCAAGGTTTAGGAGAAGCATTGTTTCCACACTGCCGTCGATCCCAATGGTAATTATAGATAAAAGAGAAATTATGTTAGTAATTCAGCGATGAATGATAAAACTGAATGATAGATTAGGCTCTGAAAATGGAGTGAAAAACCTTTATGGGGACTTTCATGGTCCAAACAGTAACGACAAGAGCCAAAAGTATTGTGTCTTGATTCATAAAATGAAATAAAAAAGACAACAATTGTCCATCTTCATATTATACGTACATCAGGCTATGTGTGAGTAGAGAACAGAATAGGAGCCATACAACAAACAAATGGGGAGCATGTGAAATATTCTTCTCTGATGAAATAAATCTTGTGGAAAAATTGTCTCATCTTCAGAAACAGTCCAAATTGGTCGGTACTTTAACCTGATACACTAAGGATCTCGCCTCCTCCTCCCTGTGACCCAAACCTTAAACGGCGGCATGAACACTGACAAATTTGACAAAGGGAATTTGCTCAAAAAACACAGCCTCTATTTGGTCAGCCAAGCGGCAAATATGTCGGATGATATGGTTTATTAGGCAATCCATTTCTCCACAATAGTGAGGCCATCTGCAAAGGTTAGCGTGCATAAGGTTCGTATGGCAAATTCTATCTAATCTGGCTTCGAAGGGCTGCCGCGAAAACTCAGTGGCACATTTTTCATGTACGTACGATTTGGAATGCAAATAGAATAGCTGATGAAAGAGGTGACCTTCTAAGTGCAGAGCAGTGGGGGCTTTGTGGAATATGCAGAGGCAGAATAGAATAGAAAAGAATGAGTTACTGCCACTGCCACCTCAGCTGCATTGTAATATACGACTGTGGCTCAGATACAAGTGAACCTGGCCTCAAGAACATCTAGGTTAATCTGCGAGGATGGCACATCATGTACTTGGTGCAAAAAAAAAGCTGGCTCGCAGAATTATATGCCTTTATGCACTGAGAAGGCCTGCAATGTCAAACAAAATACCTCTCAAATAAAGGATCTTTAATGATATGATGCAGATTACTATACTGAAGTTTATGCATAATAGACTTTTCATATAAACTAATGGATTGTTTACGCTGACTCCTATTTGTTTTACTTCTGAGACAAGTTAACATGAATTTCGATATATTCATGCCATCACATGGAATATTTTTGCATAAAAATAGTAGAATACAGCCAGCGTTAAATTCAAGGTTTATTCATGTATTTAATTCTTGTACTGCGTATACTGCAGTTTTTATGTTGTTAACTCTTAAGTAATCTGTGTTTTATTATGTGTGAAAAGTGTTATATATAAATGAATTTGACGTCTTCCTTATTCCTCACTCAGTTAACACTAATTGGTCAGTATCGCTGATAGGTGTCATTACATGCTCAAGTAGAAGAGTTGGAGCAAGTTTTTCTAAGATGTAAAGGTAATGCTTTACGTCAGTAGTGTAGTGTACAGCTTCCTTTGTCATACATAGTGCGAAACTTGAACACATAGACAAATGAGTGAGGTGTACCATGGTCATTCAGCCGTGTATGTCTCATCTGTAGCCAGCTTTGGCAGAGTAGTCATCTTCATTCCCTTTGTCCTTACTGCAGTAGGCAATCTATCAGCCTCGAGACGTGCTGGAGAGTCCGGCTGGCCTACTCACTCTCCCATTTGAATTGAGAACCCAGTTTCTACTTTACCGACGGTCCCAGTTAGACCAAGCTGCAATTGAGAGTGAGTGAGCTGTCCTTGATTCATATTACTGTCCCAGTATGATTGAGCTTCTTTGGTATCGCCAGAGAATGGAGAGAAAATTGAGCACTTGACTTTGCAGGGTTGAAATCCCAGTACTGCATGTATGCATTTTCTCAGGGTTTTTCATGGGACACGCTTGAGGTGCATTCTTTATGCTGTGTTCAATGAGACGCACAGGCGTGATTAGGGTGTTGTTTGAAAGTTAGAACAAATCAGTTTGTTTTCAGCAGACTGAAACCAACTTTATTTAAATCAAATGGGAAATACTCTTTGGAATGTATGTGCTGCCCTAGAAAGCAATGTTCTCTGTGTCCTACTGACATGAAGTAATTGGTCATTCAGAATAGATCCAAATCTGAAATATGTATGAAGGAAAAAAATTGAAGTCTCTAAATGCAAAATGGCCTGATAATTTTTAACAAAATTACATGTTTAATACTTTTTAATGTAACTCTGATAACCTAACTTTAATGTTTAAAGTTTACTGAAGATAAAGAAATCAGCTGACCTCATGTGATATAAATCAAGAGACTGTGTTTCTGCTGATGATTAAATCAATGGGGATTTGACACAGACCTGTGGGAACATGCCTGTCTTATTTCACCCAGTTCCTCCCCTTGTGGTCGGCTGTGAGAGGGATTCATCACCTCACTGGTCTCTGTCACCTGATGGAGATGGGCCTTTAGCCATGGTTTGATAAAGGGAGCCGATTATGATGCATGTCGATCATTCCAGCAAATATTGACATGGAAACAGTGAGAGAACAACCCCACGGCTCATAGCCCCTTCTTCCCATACTATCTGCTGTGCTCACCAGCTCTGTGTGACACTCATGCATTCACAACATAAAATCACACACACACCTACACTTTACAGACATTTTATATACTGTGCCCTCACAGAGATGCCTATAGCATTGGGAAGTAATTAATTATATGACACAAGGTTAGTCGTTTATTCACAAAATATAGATATAATCTCTGACTAGAAAAAAAAATGTAAAGTAGTTGTTCATAAAAAGTTGATGCATCCAAATATATTCTATTCATTGAAAAGCTTATAGAAAGAGAATATTAATACAACACTATCAAGTATAAGATGGTTTACAAGGAGGATCTTTACCTCTATTACAGGCTCTACTTATGCATTTTTGTGGGTTCTTTACTTTGAATGTGCGCCGCTTTTCGTTGCAATCATTGTGCATTCCTCTAAGCAGCCTGACTCAGACCTTTCTGGCTGTGACCTATTGACCGTACCAAAGTGTCACCCTGCCAGCCAAGAATACCTTTCATTGCTGGAAAATTTACCTCTGAAATCAAATATTTCTATCTTAAAGGTTCTTAAAGGTTGCCTCCCCCTCCCCTTCAGTGCCCAACAAAATGAAGAAATAATAATGAAAAAACAATGGAGATGATGATGTTGATGATGATAATAATTCCAAATATTTTCATGTATAGCCTATGTATGAATAATATATACCTTTTCTTCAAATAGATCCCACTAAATACCCTCTGCTCTCAAGTTAAGTAAGACTTTCCTGGATAAATTGATGTTTTAGGACATTTCAGCCTCAGTTTAAAACATTTGTTAGAAAAGTAATTAAATGTAATTAATTTATTAGATACCTACATTTCAACCACTAGAAGTTTTAGCTTGTGACATTTAAAAAGTGACTTCCTAAGAGTGAAAACCCAGAACCAGACTGTCCCATTTGATGGTTTTCCATCAGCCCCTCAGAGTAAAACCACTGACTGTTAGTCCTCTGTTTTGTGTGTGTGTGTGTGTGTGTGTGTGTGTGGTGAGGGGCTGATTGGTTGTTCATGTTTATTTACTTAAAACTGAAGGAAGAGGCTTTTTCCCCTGCCACACTGTGCTAATATGCCTCATAACCACCTCACTTCTTCCTGTCTCCTCTACATCTGTGCGTGTTTTCTGTGTGTGTCCCTCAGAAACCATAGGGTTAGCTGTGAAATACAAACAGTGTTTGCTTTCAGAGGAAAAGCAGGAGAAGTCTGTCAGGACTGTCAGGACAGAGAGAGAAACCTAAGGAATAAGAATGGAAAGCGAGGATGGAGGATGTGTGGAGGAAGCTGTGGAGGGGGATGTGCTAATGACAGGTGCATCTGTAAATTCTTCATCCTGCATAGACTGCTAGGAAAACTGCTTGGCAGGGCACTCAACCATGACTTACAACTAATCCTGTTTGTAAGTTATTATTTATCTTCAGCAAAGTTTGTCAAACTCAGGCTTTGATTTCTCTCCCTGAGTTCCCTCTCGTGGCCCGCTCCCACACATGCTCCCCACATAATTTATGACTGCCTCTGGTCCTGATGACAGATTATTAAAAGTAGAATTAGTTTTTTGCTGGGGATTTTTCCTTTGGGAATTGGGAAGGCAGGGCTCTCAGAGGAAGGTCTCTGACGAGGTCTCCATTACTAATAGAGGCAGATTTTTTTCCTTCCCTGTGTGATGGCGGAGCGAGAAGACTAATGATTTGAATTTACTGTGGCAGTTGTCACGTGGTCTGGAAGCCAGCATCAGAGGAAAGGAGAGGTTAAGTTCTTCCCTGTGGAGAGGTTTATTGGATTGTTTAGCACCAGAAGGATAATGTTTTTGTCATAGACTGCTGGTGCTTCTGCTCCTTGGCTGGACGGAGGCTGGAAGCAAATCCTCTACATGTGTCTCAGCGTGTGGCTGAGTGGAAGGCTGGGTGGGGAATAAGAAGTGAAAAGTGTAACAAGAATGGAAAAATGCAGCTTTTAGGTGTAGAATGCAAGAAGAGGCGACAAGGACAAGTTTGTAATTATCACAGAAATGTCTGCACTTGGTAAAATATGTGGACAGAGGTTCAGATATAGCCCCTGCTGCTGACAAACTGATACTAACAACACTTGTGTTTCTCTGAAGTTGCTGCCAGCTTTAACATTCGCCCCTATCAGCAACTCTTCTGCACCGACTGCACACTTTTCTAGCTTCTTTGCTGACACACAAAGAGGATGTAGGCTTTCCCTTTTCCCCTGTTCACCTGATGGCCGTTTGGAGCCTGTTCCCTCAGCGTGTGTCTGCAGCCTGGGAAGCAGAGGGGAGTCTCAGCACAGCTGAGAGGCTCGGCTTAATCTTATGCATCATTAAGCACTCAGCGGCACGCCGCAGCTCCTCATATACATCATCCACGCTTAATAAACATAATGATGACATAAGATGTAATTCCAGATGAATTTTCATTTTATAGGGAAATGGAGAATTCCTGTGGAAAGGAGGGGAAAAAGAAAAGAGGAACGAAAGAGGGAGAGAAAAAGTAAATTATCAGGGAAGTACAGAATAAATGATGTTTTTTCACCACAAGATGGATTGTGGGGTTCTAAGGGCAGTTGAAGTGGGAGAGGAGAGTTGGAGGGAGGGAGGTTGAGAAAGGTGAGGGGACAGAGGGCTGCAGTAGCGGTGGCCCGAGAGTGGAGGGGTGGCATGGGGGACAAGGGGTTTGAGGGGGAGAGAGAGAGAAAAATGTTGGTCATTCCAAGTGTTTTAATCGCACGACTTGATGGACAGGCTGAGAGGACCTAAGGTGCGGCCATCCATCATAGGCAGGCTAGAATGGTGGAGCGAGGGGTAGAGTTTCAGAGGGGGCTCTCTGGCTTTGGGGGGGAAATGGGATTCTGATGAAAGTGTGAGAGAAAGACGGCTGTACACAGTAAAGGCCAATGAGGGCAAGAGGACCAAAGATTAGCACTGCGCCTCTACATCATGCTGGGAATGGCAGCAGGAAAGGAGATTGTAGTGGCCATCCAAATAAGACTTCTGCCAAGTGACAGTACTGCTACTCCTACTGTTGGGATCATTTATGGACTGAAGCAAGGTTTTGAACCCAGGGACTAACATTTGACCTTAGTATTACATACATTTCCATAGGTATTTGCTGAATTTTTGAGTGCATGTATATGTTCAAAATCCACTTCCATTCAAAATCAAATCCGTGTTTGCTGACTGTAATGTTTAACTTTTAGTGTGCAGAATTAAGTGGACTTTTGTGCTTTCAGGATTTCCTCACATTTATCTGATGAAGGGACAAAGTTTAATATGCTTACTAAGAGGCTGATCTACCAGACAGATTTGTGTTGCCAGTCATGTTGAGGTATGTGCCTTTTATGTCTGAAGCGGAAACCATCAGTTCACAAAAAGGCTGGAGGAAAACTTGGAAGAAAGCATGCATTTTAGATACTATTATGTCTTACAACATGGCTGACAAATGTCTTGATGTTCAGTTTGACATGTTTTATTATATTTATATGAGTTTTGTAACAAACACTAGCCCATGAGGTCAAGATGGCTGCTATGTTGAAAATAAAACACACTCACAAGGGGCACACCACCAACACACATACACGCGTATGCACTTTTCCTGAACTCGGCCCTTAGACAATTCCTCCTGCAGACATCACAGCCCAGACACCCATCCAACAAACTAACCAGCCAGCCAGGCTGAAAAAATCAGCACAGGAGGGAGGTGGAGATTAATAGTGAAATGGGCTTTGGAAATTATCATGTTGCTTACATTCCAATGGGAATATAGCATGTGACCCTTCTTCTTATCACTGACTTCTGGCACAGGTGTGATAAAGCCGATCTACAAATCACTTTATAATAGTGACTTCTGTGGGTGTAGAAGTATATTTGAACATTTGAGCTGAATTTGCTTCCATTTCCCCTTTTACTGGCTATTTAGAAATGAGAAACTATTTAGCTTTTTCCAGTGAAGCCAGTTTTGTCGAGGGGAAAGCAGCATCCCATGCATGTTTCCAGCTGGACCTCATCCCAGACTGCCATGCCTGGTTAATGTGGCCATTCTGCGCTGCCAGAATTAGAATTCATGGTTTATATTAAACAAACAAACAGGAAAACATGAAAACAATGACACAGATTGACCTTGCTCAAAAAGAACTAGCTCCATCTGATTCTCCAAACTGGTAAGATTTAATGTATACAAACTGATTATGGACTTTTAACATCATGTCCACTTGTTTTGGAAGATGAATCTCATTTTGAGGCATAGGTTTTGCAAACACACCAGAAATGTTATCTGCTGTGATTTCAACACTGACTGATACAGTTGGGGATATTAATGGAGCCTCCCACCTCTCCTCTGGTGGCCTATGCTGCACAAAGGCATTTCTGGATTCAAACCTCAGCATGTTCAGGGCCAGTGGAGCATGCCCAGCAGTATGCCAAGGTTAGATGGGTGCCAAGGGTGCCACTAAACGGAACCCTATCCTCTGCTCTATCCTTTAATGCCCAACACAAAATGCTGCAATATAACGCAATGAAATATATATAACACACACACACACACACACGCACACACGCACACACACACACACACACACACACACACACACACACACACACACGCACACACACCCACACCCACACACACACACACACACACACACACACACACACACACATAATGTAGAGTCACAGCACAGATACAACACAAAGGACCACCCTACATCACCCAGAAAACAAGAAAAAAGAAGGAAACATTAGAAGTGTTGTTGTATCTTATGAAATGTCCCTTTAATTCACAGCAGTCAAGCTTTTGAAAGACTAATAATGCACACACCACTGACTAGCCTTGGCAACAGCAGATGCCCATTTCATCTGTCACTTTCTCTGTCTTATGGTTTCTATACACTTCTGCCTCCTGTTGTCTTTGTGAGTATAACTCACACATAATGTCTTCATCAGTGATGTACTCACTGTGCTCTGTTTGCATTGAGTTACAGGCCACACTCCCTCTTTCCCTCTCTCTCAAAGCCCAGGCTGCTCCTGGCACCGAACGCAGATTACATCTTGTTTCCCAAACTACTAAAAGTGTCAGAGGCTGTCTGGCTTTGCTTTTATATAGTGTTATTAATGGCAGTGAGCACCCACCGCCCCAGTCTTTGTGTATGTGTGCTTGCATGCTTGTGTCTAATTAAAAGGTTGCTGCTTACAGAAGCAGAGAATGGGTTTGCAAGATAGGAAATAATAATTGCAAATATTATCATTATTATTTTCACGGCTTATAGAGAAGTGACATGTGGTTGGAAGACCATATTTGAACTGTGAATTGTGAACTTGCTGATAAAACCATAAGGGCCACCCCAAGCTATTATATAAGCCCTGACCAAGACCTTATAATATCCTCAACTGAAGAATTATATGGCTGTTTGTTTCTATGGTCGTTCTTGTGCTATTGGGAACTAATGTTTTAACACTTTACTCAACATTGTATTGTCTTGTGTGGGACCTTTGAACACTATTTTGGACTTTTCCAGGCTTCACTCACCCTGACTCTCTTAACATATTAACTATTAACTACAAACATTGTCAGATGAGTTGCAAATACAAAAACATGATACAAATTATAGTAATACCTAAACCCACCAGGAAATCAAAAAACCGAAATGCATCAAATCAAAATACTAAATATAAACACAGATAACCTGATGTTGTTTTATGTTGTTTATAAAAGAGTTACCCTATTTTCCATGTAGAGACATGACAACTTTTGAATGGTTTCTATGTTGATAACATGGTGTAGAGATTCTGACCAGCGACTGGTAGTTACAGCTGTCAATCGCATATTTTACCCCCCCAAGTGTCTGACAGCACCTGTGACTGGACAAAATAGGGGCTTCACAAAGGTTGATTGTCTACATTCGGAAAACAAAGGTAAAGAGTAGATGCAGAAGTCTCTTGTCCATTCAGAACACTGGAATTACAATATGCTGGAAAAGGATTTATAGAATTTTATCAAGCACTGCATTTTTACGTAGTCGTGTATAAGCATCATAGTTGCATATTGTCTTTATATTTGTCATTATGAAGCCCTTATTAATGCCTCACTCTGCAGGACCATATTTTATAACCACTAAGGCATTAACCATGAGTTTTCCCTCTATAACCTTCTAATTACTGCTTACTGATAGTAAGGAAGCTGCTGTACATGAATTATGATCTTAATATGTTTTGCGCTGTATGACCCTTATGACCACCTTATAAGGTCATAAGCATATTAAGATCATAATTCATGTGTTTTATCTTACTTTAGCATTCATGAAGCAAAAATTTGAATGTTCAACTCTTTATTTTCCACCACAGCAGTAGAGAATTCACTTTAAGACACCATCATAGTAAGCCTTGTTACCCTCTTGCTTTTCCTCAAAACATGGCATATGGTGTGGGAAAGTTTTCTTCCCACAGTTTAATTCAGGTCCTACTCTCTTTGGCTTAACCCAGTGTATTGACATGTTGCATTAATATACATTTTTATTTGGAATTATTCTTGACCAAGGTCTGGGACCATAGCTCCATTGTGTATCCGAGCCTTTTCTCAGACAGCTGTGGCTTGGCTGGCTCTCAGCTCCCCCTGTCTTAACCTGAAGAATTATGTGCTCAGATAATTAGCTCTTATAGGTACACTCTCCATTTCTCCACTCCACTGGGCACATCATCTTCCTCGCCTCTTTATTGTTTGGTTTGCTTTGTCAGATCGATGTCTTGCTACTGCGTAACCAGCACTCATATCTCAGGCTGCATAAATCACAACAAGGTTTCTGTCGCTCGGGAGAGTGGTGTGGCTTTGCTGCACACGTGCACACACACACACACACACACACACACACACACACACACACACACGCACACACACACACACACACACACACACAC
>JAPQRP010000009.1:27577628-27591713 GCA_037367295.1 Apogon hyalosoma | reverse complement strand
CTCCTCTCCTCTCCTCTCCTCTCCTCTCCTCTCCTCTCCTCTCCTCTCCTCTCCTCTCCTCTCCTCTTCTCTCCTCTGCTCTCCTCCTCTTGTCCTTCCTTTCTCCCTGCATCTCCAGTACTGCTGAGTGTCCACTGAAGAGGAACCCATCAGATTATCCTCTACCCAGTAGCAATGGGTAGGGTAGGTGCGGCAGAATAGAGGGAGGGTAAAGGGGTCTGTATCATGGCTTATGATTGCGGTGCCACCCTTGTAATGAATTCAAAAAATGCAAATGGATCTCCCCATGTAAAAGTTGACATTGTCTCCTGTGATAAATTTTCTGCTGAGGTAAGAAACAATTTAGATGCGAATTACAAGCAGGCTCTTTGTCACTCCTCAATTCCATTTACATCCTTAATTAGCTAATTCCCCTGCTTGCATTAGTGGTAGACAGAAAGACAGACCAAAAAAAAAAGATCAGGAGACACACAGACAAAGACAGACAGGGACAATGACATAGAAACACACTAGACACTGTGACACAAAAATGACCATTTAAACATTTCATATAAATGCATGTCTATCTGGCTTCACACATAGGTGCATAAGCCTTGATTATGGTGCAGGAAATGAGCCAGAAACACCATCCCATGTGTTAGGACCTCAGGGTTGATCAGCATCCCCGGGTCTGTGTCTCTGTTAATGTCATCCTTAACAGCATACTAAACACTGCAGGTTTGTAGACATTAGCTATGCCTGCTAAAATACTCATTTACTGAGCCTCCTCATCACACAACTCTCCTCTGCTTTGAATGACAGGCCTAAACATGCCATTCTATTAGAAGGCTTACTCAATAGAGCAATGTTCAGTCATTCGTGTCCCTGCCGAGTGCACGGCTTGTCTGCGAGACCCCACAAAGAATATGCTCAACGCGAGGTCATATATTACAGTTTACAATATGTGCCTGGTCTCCATGACAGTGGAGAGTCACTCAGAGCTTCACATCAAAGCCTTGACTGGCACACATACTATGGCGTCTAATGATGTAAACCGATGCGTGGTGTGAATATTCATGTTCAGTCCAAAGGATGACGATGTCCTGATTTCATGGTGCAGAGTAGGTCTTGCTGTCTGATTTTGTTCTGCTATCTTTTAATGTATACATTCAAACAGTGGGAACTAATAGAGCATGTGGCAACTTTACAAAGCGATGGATCTGTGGGTGGCCAATTCATTCTGCCAGCTGACTGTTCCTAAATATGGTCTGCCAAACACAGTGTGGGTTGTGTGAATAAATTCACACTGCAACTTAAATTTGATTTAGTTGTAGATTTATGCTATGAATCCATATGTGAACTTAGATAATATAGACATATTTATGCTGACATTCTTATCACATTTTGGTTAAGAAAATATGCACGTTGCATGGTGCATATGTATGCATTTGCTTAAAGATAATCAACTGTTTTCACAGGTGTGTTGTAGAAAATCTGTTATTTTAACTACTGACAATATGGGCCTTTATATCATACAAATGATGAAACCACACATTACAGAGTTGAATATGTCTGGCCATGTTTGAGAACTTTCTGGGAAATGTATTCTCTTTCTTAACACTTAAAGACCCACAACTATTTTTGTCACAACTTCCAAATAATGATTTTTGTTTTTTCCAACTGATTTATCACCATTCAATTTAATATTTTCCTTTGCATTTAAAAATTTTCAGTGAAAATCAGGTATTTTCCTATTGATCATGTAGATGTTCATAAAAGCAGAGTTAATTCAAAGGTTATTAGATCAGATCAGAAAAAGTGGCTTTGTGGACAAAATAGATCCTTAACTGAACATAAAAACAAATGTCTACAACCATTGTTATTTATCAAACTAAATGGGTTTTACTAGTGAACTAATGTTGCAGCAGGTGGCTGTGTTTCCGTGTTTGCTACGGAGTCTTTGAACATCCAAATGGGTCATATCTGATGAAAATGAAAAGATGACAAACTGCAGTTTTCCTCAATTATTTATATGTATTTACATGTAGTGATAGAATTATTGAACATTTTAAATCAGTAGATGTTTTTGGTCAGCGGTGGATGTTTAGGTCTTTATGGGTTAAAGTAGAAAAAATATCACACTGAAAGCAGGGTCAAAATGAAGTTAGTTCGATATTTCAACACCTGCTAAATTGACATCAAAAGTACAAAATTCACTTTTACTGTCCCTATAGGGGATCTCAAACTCTCTATTCAACCCATCCTAGCATGTACAGGCAGGAGTGGGCTGCTACTGAAAACATCTGAGGACGAACTCCAGATCTATGCCAGTACTGTGGACAAGAGCACTGACATGGAGTGGAAAAAGTAGAAGCCTTGATCTAGAATGACAGCAAACTAGAAGCAATCACCTTGGACATGTTCTTAAATATCTTTTTCTTTTTCCTCTTCTTTGTCTTCTTCACAGAAAAAGCTGATTAGTCTCATGACTAAAATGTCATTAATAAAAGCTAATAATAATAATAATAATTATAATAATAATAAGAACTGCACAATATATCGTTTGAGCATCGTCATCACAATGTATGTGTGTGCAATAGTCACATCGCAGGTCCTGCAACGTAGGAGACAAATGAACTCAATGTGTTCTCATCTAATTTCAAGGGTATGTGACACACACTGCTCGCAGCAATCCACCAATTGCAATCGTTCTTAATCAGTTTGGAGTGAGTCACTGGTAACAACATTGAAAAATGAGCCACAAACAAGAGAAAATCACCTTAAATGAAGACTTGGTGCCAAAAAGAAAAGCAA
Source organism: Apogon hyalosoma (assembly GCA_037367295.1). Classification (NCBI taxonomy): domain Eukaryota; kingdom Metazoa; phylum Chordata; class Actinopteri; order Kurtiformes; family Apogonidae; genus Apogon; species Apogon hyalosoma. The sequence continues at coordinate 27,588,920 of JAPQRP010000009.1, read as the reverse complement.
TGTCAGTTATGTGGAACTGTTTCGGCTACAAGAAAGATGATATTGAAACATTCTGTGTCGACAGTGCCTTGCACCTGTTACCATAACAATAGGGGACATAATTAATTTGACCATTTACGTCGGCACCACACAGCTATTATATCCCCCTGAGTATATTCTCATATCACAGTATATATCACAGGGTTAAAAAAAAAAAATTACGTCAGTTTTTTTCAATATCGTGCAGCCCTAATAATAATAATGATGATACTACTACTACTACTACTACTACTAATAATAATAATAATAATAATGATAATAATAATAGTAGTAATAATAATAATAATAATAATACACACGTCAAACTTAAACAAATCTTTAGTTGTTCAACTTTCCATCTAAACCATACTTAAACAATACTGATGGAAACATAGCTCTTATTGTGTTTGATAAACATTACAAAAAATGTCTACCCAGCACCAGCTATCAAAACTAATGATACTGACATAATATCACCAATGCTCATTATAAATACCTATTGGCTCTTCTTCATAACACACAAATGTACATTGTATCTTTAACCAAAAATGCCGTAAGTGTTAAAGAATTCTTCGTAAAAACTCACTGTGGAGCCATTTTCAGGTCCCAACTCTTGCCAGTGTCAGAGGTCATTAGTTTCGTCTGGAATGCGCTGCTTCCCCCTGTAAAGGGGTAAATGAAAAGCAGCTTGTTTGCTATTTACTGTACACACAATTGATCAACCAAACAATGACACAATTGACCACCCACTTGACCTCGCCTCATTGCTGTAGCCAATCACACGGCTCTATTTTTTTCTTACTCATATTTTTGTGGAATTTGGCGTTCTCTCTAATAGGGTCATGGATGGGAATGTTTTGGAGGAAAACACTTTGTTTATGCTGGTTCGTCATTGTCTACTGCTCTCTAATTGAATCTAATGACCAGGATTTCAAAATAATTAATCTGATTTATTGTGTCTAATAGGTTGTCTCCTTCCCATCAAGGCGTTTTTGGAAATATTTGACTCAACGAATATTTCTCTGAGCTCATGATGGACACAATTCACACCCCATTTTTTCTTATTTTGTTTGTTTCAGGGTGTGAACATTTCCTTTTCTCGGGGACTTTCAGTGCAGAGAAAGCATACATATGACTTTCACACTGGGAAAACACTGTCATTACCAACATCAATCATGCACAATCTTTTCAGACATGTTGCTTTAATGTACCATTTTAAATGCAAAGTCTGGAGGACACGCCGCTGCTGGCCTCTCGTGGTGTAGGTATACGTTCTCCAGCCACTGTAAAATGTGTATGAACAGAGAGAAGCACGAGAGACAGGATGCATTGTCTGTCTTTTGCTGTCATTAGGCGGTGTCTGGAGGATGATGTGAAAGCAGTATGGGGTCTAGGGGAAGTATTTATGACCCTGTAGGAAACTCGTTGGACTGCGGTGATCGCGAGGAGATAATGGGAGGGAATGGGATGCAGCGAGGTGTTCTGACTGCACCAACCAGACAAGAGAACAGCCAGGATAAATCAATGTTGGTCATTTTCTCTTTCCCTGCTATCACACCACTATCTCCCTGCACCCACACTGAAACATTTACACAGTCCATCATTAGTGCCCTTTTCACACACAAAAAAAATCTGAATTGGCAGAATCACTAAGAAAAGAAAAGCAAATTGTACGTAAAATCAAATTGAGCAAAATGTTTTTACTAGAACAGTTTGATGTAAAATGGCAGCATAGTAATGCTAATTTGATTTAATTCTGACACAGCCGCTTGAATGACTTTTCTGGTGACATTGGGAGGCATACAAACAAGACCTCACCTCATTAAACAGGAACAAACTGAGGGGAAATTACACTTAGTTATGGAAATGGATTTTAAGCATGCAAAGCATTACTTGTACTGACTTTAAGCTGAAATATGAAAAACATCAGCGTTGGTGTTAGCATTAGGCTGTGACGCCAACGCCATTAAAGGGAGTGAGGATCAAGGTAAAACCTAACCTCTGATGATCAAAAGAGACAACTCATTACAGAAGTATATTGACCTTAAAGATGGCTTAATTTAATAAAGTACTATCTCAGAAGGTAGGAGTGCATTTTTATGGTTGCTCAAGTACAATGCACACACCGTATTACAAGCGCAGCTAAAACAGATAGATGAACTACAGCAGTAAATGAAGAGTCAAACTGTACTTTATTAGGGACGCTGAGAAATCCTTCTTGAATTAAAAACTGAGAGTAAAAATGAGAATGTTATGTCTCTTAAAGTGTGTAATGGGCTAAACAAAGTCAAACAAGGAGGCTGCATTACATGCTTTACTGGACAAACATGATGCATTACAACCAATAACTCAACACTGTCACAAGACCGAGGCACAAGCTGTGATCTGGATTACAACAATCACCAGGTACTGAAACAGGCTACTTACACATTCACTGACAGTTTTTACAATGAGGCAACCATTATATCAGAGTGTTTATGTGCTTAGTGTATTATTTATCACTAACTTTGTGTCTTCCTTTTCTCATTGTCTGTGCTTTTCCCTCTTGATCCTCTTTTTCCTGTTCCTTTCCTCAGGTATCTCTGGTTGTTGAGCTGTTTGGTTCTGGTTCTGGACTCTTTCCTTCCTAGTGTTTGCCTGTGCTGTCCACTGTCTGTGTTGTTGTTGTTTTTTTTTTGGTTTTTTTTGTTTTTTCTCTCTCCGCTGTTATTTTCTCTCTCCTCTGTCCACTAACCCCAGCCGGTCGAGGCAGATGGCCGCCTACCCGGAGCCTGGTTCTGTTGGAAGTTTTTCCTTCTGTAAAAGAAGTTTTTCCTCCATACTGGGGAGGGTTTGCTCCTGGAGGATTTGTTGGGTTTCCGCTCCGTATAGTCTTTTAAAGGCTTTGATCTGAAATTGTGAAGTGTGGTGAAATAATCATGTATCATAACTGGTGCTATAATTAAAGTGAATTGAATTGTATGTCCCCAATATGAGGAAATTCAGAATGCACTTTGAATCCAGACTTATGTTTAGGTACATGCACAGTGTTTATAATGTGAAGGACATAAATCTCATCTGTGCACCATTCACACTGCTCTTGGTCTGTATCACAACTTATTGAGGATACCATATTAACATTTCAGCCTCTTCAAGGTTTTTGTTTCTAGTTTTTGCAACTTGTCTTCTATCTTCACTCTCTTTCTAACTGGCTTTGACCTTATATTCTACATGAACTATATAGATAACAGTATGGGGACACATTGAATTCAAATGTGTCATTACTATAATGAGAAAGAATAATAACAAATAAGTTTATCATTTTTCATATTTTTTATCATTTTATATTGTGATAAATTTAATTTCACAAACTGCTTTTATTTCATCCATAAGTTTACGTTTGTTTACATTGTCATATGCACTCATAGAGTTTCAGAGTTTGTTTTTACATAATTTCCTCTAATGTTATTGTTTTTTTTCTTTCTCATTATAATTGCTTTAAATGCTCTACCTGCAGATTTCTGAAATAGTTGACATAAGTAACAGTCAGGTTTCTTCAACTCTCACTCAGCAGCAAAAGGCTTTAATCTTAGAACAAATATTGATATAATAATTATTGAGATCATTTTTGGCGACAACTGACATTAACATTTTTGTCATAATATTTCAGATCAGTTGGGAAATCCTACAAGCTGTAGTTGTGATGTGTCCCAATATTTCTGTCCAAATGGTGTCTTTATGAAGAAATTAAAAAAAAGGTGACAGCGTGACCATGCACAGCAGCACAACAACACATAATACCAACTGAGAGAATTATTTCCAGGAAAGAAAGGCTTTCAGTTACTAAACAGTGGTATCAAAGCCCAGGCTGATGACAATATAATGGTTATTTTCTCAGATGTTACAGAGCTCCCGCTAGACCAACAGAAGACATTACACAGCTGTTTTCAGTGAGTGTATGTTTCTCATCTGCATGTAATCAGGTGCTCCTTTAAAACAAACTCTTAAATTACATACTCTCATATGCCAAAAAAACTAACATATGAAGCCATTAACATGTGCAAGTGTAAGTCCGTGTCAGCCTCAAATGTCGTCACAACCTCTAGAGGAGTGTTTTGTCTCATTTTGTCCTCCAGCTTGCTTTTGTTTTTCAAGGTACTTAAAGGTGACATTGAACAGGACGGTTGTTTATCTATTGTCTACAAACTAATCTGTTTGCATTACCGCTTGTATTCCAATGGTCCCATTATGTATTAGAAAAGCAATTAACAGTTCATTAAACTTCGAAGGTGTTAATACAAGTCATAAGACTAAGCCATCTGTCGGATTCTCTCCCAAGCCCGAGTTTGATACCATCCACTAAACAACATTTCTAACCAATTAAGGTTAGCCTTGGTAATTTAAATCTGAAAATAGGACATCTTCTGTTGGTTGTCTAATAATAGGGATACATATGGTGAGGGTTTGGTGTGTGATAATGAGAGAGATAGCCTCCTTAATTTGTCTTCTAAATATTAGGGAGGGAGGCAGATTGAGGCCTCAGGACTTAACATATGTCTGCCTTCAACCTCCATACAATGCTTCAAATTCGACAAGGAGAACAGAAACTACAGTGATAGAAACCGTGTAATATCCTTAGCTTAATATTATATCACAGCACCATACACCGCATGAACAATGACAGACCCACCTACTCATTTACTATTTGTTGACTAGATAAATGTTGTGTTTTGTCTCATCTGTGAACACGACAAATGAACAGGGTGAACACGATTCAATTCATCATGTTTCTTGAGGATTTAGTGAGATTTGCTCTCATTAGTGGCTCATCTGTCAGGGAGACACTCTGATCCTGGGGAGGGAAAAAAAAGAAAAAACTGCCTCTCCTCACTTAATTGGGAGCCACACACGCAGTGAAAGAGACACAGCAGCTATGTCAACCTTTTACATCCCAAATTTATCTTCCAAAATCAATCCGTCAACATCCTAATTGGCCCTCAGTTTATGATTGCTGTGCTGGCTCACTCTCAGAGGATCTAAAGCTAAATGGAGTCATAAGCTCAACAGATAAAATGTTGAAATATGTGATGCTTAGCAATCATCCGTTTATATAAATCTTAAACTGAAGGATGCGGATTAGATGAATGTGTCTGGGTATATTTAAGGAGGTGGAGACAGATTTTAAATCCTTCTGAGAGTCTCAAAATTCAGCGTTTAGTTTATGCTACACAAAAATTGTGAATTTCATTAATTAGCTTGAATACGCTTAAAAAAAGAGCATCTGTACGACTACATCAAGTGAAGGGAAAACAGGTTAAAACAGGTAGTGTTCAACACAACCTGAATGACTATTGACATATAATTCAAGGTGCTGGCAACAGAATGGCGCTCATTAGTCTTGTGTGAGTCGGTAATGGCAGATCACCTCTTAGGGCCACAGAATTGACAGGCTGTGCTCCCCCTCAGCAGATATCTAAGAGCTTTTTATTGGCTTCCCCTCCAAACACCCTCCTACTAATGCTGCCCGATGGCCTGGTTAACCTTGATGATGCCTTTTGAAGCTGGAAAGGTATCACACAAAGTTCACTCAATCATTAGTAGTGCAGAAAAGCTCAATTCTGCATGCTCTGAGGGTTTTTTCTTTTTTCAGCCTTTGTTGATATTTTATTTGGTTAAATGTGTTGCTTGCAGCAGTTTGTTGAAGCCTGAGTTTCATCACTTTGGAATAAATTCAAATTCTTCCACGTTTTGTATCATGAGGTACAGAAAACCCATTCAGTTTTGCATTTTGTATAGAATAGGCTGCTGAGAGAAAAGTTTCTTTCTCCTACTTAATGAACAGGTGTCTACATAACACAGCCCACCCCACAGATGGCAGCGTAATTAGCAGTCATTATGGTGGTCTTCAAGAAGGCCAGGATCTGTGCGGCCGCACAGAGCGCCTAACCTCTTCACCCCCTGACAGGGCCCACGGGGGGCCGCTGACACGTGTTGTTCTCCTGGAGAAGCCAAAGGTGGACTTCCCCTTTCACGAGGTGTCATCCTGATGTGCTGGAAACCCCCAGACATGTGTTAAAGGATCAGAATGTCAAGGGCCTCTCTCTGGTCACAGCACCATAGGAACAATAAAGGAAACAATGGGCAAAAAGTCCAGTGGCTCAAACAGAAGGCATCCGTTTTATTTGAAAAGGGTTGTTTATGAAGAAAGATAACTTCAGAGTGGAACTACTATTTGTTTTTGGTTTACTTTTGGTGTTTCTGCATTATTTGATAGATCTTAGTAAAGAGGGAGGATAAAAAGGAAATGGGGGGGAGGCAGGTTGACTCTAGGGGTCTGAGCCGACTTTGAAGCCGGGCCCCAGTGTATACAGTCTACAAGGTGAGCTCCCCCTATGTCATAGTTCATTTTACCCACAATACTGTGCTGCAGAGCGGGAGAAGTTAGCATTGCCCCTATCCCGCTGACAAATTGGGATTTTTCCTTTGGCTTATTACAAACGAAAAGCTGCCTAGCAAAGAAATTACTTACTCATTTTACACGTTTTGCACACAAAAAAATAATCCTCACAAATGAAAACCAAAAGTAAAATGCTAATGTTTGGCAGTAACAAAAAAACCACACACTGCTAATTTGATTTCATGTGTTTAAAAAACACATTTAAATTGATAATTCTACAATTTGGAAAGTCTGAATTAGAATAGTCTGTAATATAAAGCTGTAAAGGTTGACCAGGCCCTGCAAATGTATCATCGTTGTTAGCAGACACATTTGTTAAAGACAAAGAAAAGCTACAGAATTCACAAGCATATTATTTGTCATATTGTTATATGTACATGTGCATTTAGATATGTCTTTAATTATTGCAGTTTTTTATGACAAGACAACAGTCACTGAAATACAGTACATACATAGTACAGAATTCATAGGGGAACACTGGCCAGAAAACTAGTAGTAAAAATGGGGTAAAAAACAAAAAGAAAATCATAAGTCAAAGAGGTAGAATCAATTCAGATTAATGTGTAAACAAAACAAAAATGTATCTGTGATTTCATTTCAGAGCAACTCCTTTAGGATTCTTAGTAATAAGACATTTACAATCTGCATCCATTAAGTTAATTTAAGAGCTCAAAATCATTTCTGTGACTACTCACTGCTGATTGTTGTGGATTACTGCAATTAAAGCATTGCAAACTCACAAGTTAGCATTGGTCTGTTCCTTTTGACAAAAAGTCTTTGGGATTTTTCCATTAGCTTATTGCAAACAAAACTTCATGACATTTTGTTCAAAAAAAAAAATCTTCACAAATCTTCACCAAAAGTAAAATGCTAATATTAGGCTGTAACAAAACCACACTCCTGCTAACTTGATTTCATGTGCTAAAAAGGTATATAATTCTATGATTTAGGACTTTTGAGTTTTTCGGTAAATAAAGCTGAGCATAGATGAGTTCAGAATGATGATTTTTAATGTCCTCTCAAACATTTCAACTCATCTTCCGACTTATTTTTAGGTCTGTTTGTTAAAGACATAAAGGCTGCAGATTTCACAAACTTTTTTTCTGTCATGGAGTAAAATGTGAGGATCTTTTATGGATGTGTTCACCACAGACTGTATTTCAGGCATTCGGACTAAAACTAATAGAAATATCTACTGACTTCAAAATGAGGGAATTTCAAAACTCATTGCTGGGTTTTAAGACTCATTTCTGCATCATTCTGTTTTCAATGCATAAAGCAAATATGAGCTTCTAAAGTTCACAAAAAATAAAACTACTCTATTTGACAATTCCATTTCAATTTACCTATACCATTGCTTTGTAGCACAAGCGGCAGACATATGCTTGTGCGACCTCAGACAGATCTGACCTTTAAAACAACACTGCTTCTTCCTGCCACACTGAAGGTGGCTACAGATGTGGTTGTGGGGTCATTCCCTGTTCATGTCACTGTTCATGCCCGACTACCCCTCTGTTGTTGGGCCACTGGTGGGGCTGAGCAGTGGCTGCTTTTGTGGTGGGTGTGTGTGTCTGCCAATAGGCTTGTAATTTCCCCTCACTTAGAAATGAATTCCATCTAATCTCATTCCACCATGTCAAATAGCAGCACGACATGCTGTTTTATACTGTAACATTTGGTTATACTGAAGCAGCTGACTGCCTCCCGCTCCAGCCCGACACCCTCTGGATATTAAAACTCTGTATAATATTTCACTGAGATCGGATGAGGTTTAAACACAGTGCATTAGCTTGCCCCGGATAAATACTTCCACCAGGTTTGCAGTGTTACATTTCCTATCTAATAAACATGGCCAGCACATTTTGTGGTTCTTTCACAGGCAGTTACGATTTACTATGCACTCTGAACGTTAAGAATCAAGGCTGGACTTGCAGAGAAAATGACCCCCGGATGTTTCCGACCATATGAATCTGTGCTTCGCGTAAGGTCAGATAATCAACCCGTTCCTGTCCTGAACAAATGTTCTGGACATTTTCATGCAGGTGAGACATGGATGTCTAGGAGTCTTTACATGAGCAAAAACAAATCTAAACTTAACTTATTAAAACCGCTGATGCCATCGAGTTCAGTTCAAGTGATCCGTTTTTATTTTTTTATTTTTTGTACACCCTAGTTAAGATTCTGTGGTTGTTTGCAGTAATAATTTATATGGTTAAAGTAATAATCAGGCATCAGAGGAATGTAAGAAGTTCAGCTCCATTGCTACCTTCCCATCAGTGAGTCATTATTACAATATTGCTGCTCTTAAGTAGCTCACTGACTGGCTGACCAGCTTTGAAATACACACTAAACCACTTGCAACTCTGCACAAAATGGCAGATTGGCTCATTGCTTTCAGTGATAAAATGAAGAAACTCACAACAAGGCGAACACTGACACCTGCTAAAGTTAGTGACATTCGCTGAAGGATTTTAAAGAAAAACTTTCTCATATGCTTCCCCATCAGTAATATTGACGGTCATATTTAGACACATTGTGATCATTGCAGACTAGATAATGGACACTGAAATGTAGACATTACAGAATATTGGTCCAAAAAAAGTAAATTATGTGCTCTAGCTCAAGTAAGAATGTAAATAAATCTTAAAAAGTCATAGAGGTAGAAGCAATTGAAATTAATTTGTAAGCAGTACTAAAAGATTTCGGTGAATTTAATTTCAGCGCAACCCCTTTGGGATATACTCGGGAATGGTATGCTTACAATCTGTGTTCACTGAGGTAAAATTTAAGGCATTAACCCATAAAGACCCAGTGCCTCTTTTATGGTAGTTCCCAAATTATTTTTTCTCTAGATTTAACCTTTCTTAAGTGATTTATCACCATTTAATATAATATTATCCTTTGTATTTTGGGTTTTTTCAGTGAAAATTTGGTATTTTCCAGCATTTAATTTACTGATCATATAGATGTTCATAAAAACTCAGATTAAAGTTGAGGATTATTGAATCAGAAACTGAGAAAATTGAAGAAAAAGTGACTTTTTCAGCAAAGATATCAATAATTGAACATAAAAACAAGTGTCTCCATCCACTGTCATTTATCCAGCTCCATGGGTTTCACTGGTGAATAAATGTTGTAGAAGACTACAGTGTTTGCAAGTTCGCGATCAGATGACCATGACCAAACTGCATTTTGCACCAGTTATTTACATGAATTGATAGGATTATTGGATCAACAGGTATTAAACATTTTAGATCAGTAGGTGCTTTTTTGTTGGTGGTGGATGTTTGGGTCTTTATGGGTTAATTGCTGCTAAAAATCATTTCAATAGTTATATGCTGTTGATTATTGCAGATTAATGCAATTTAAACATTTAGGTATAGCTTTAATATGATTAAAAAAAAAAACAAAACAAACAAAGCAAAAACACACATAGCATGACACACACAGATAGACATTCATTTGTCCCATTTAAGCTCATTTCAAGGAGGAAATGGAGTGGGGTTTTTTTCTGTCTCTTCACCTTTTGATAGGATTTAGGAAGCATGTAAGTGAGGTTTCCTTTGTTATTTACACCAGGGCCTGGGCCTCTAAGTTTATCCTGAGTCATATGGAGGCAGCTTAAGACCCAGTGAGCCCTGGGAACAATGGCTCTTAGCGGAAACAAAATGACTCCTGTGTTTCATCTGTTGTTATGGTAAAAAGTGGTGGCTCGAAATGACCACTTCTATGCATATGTGGATCGGTGTTTGCCTTTGCTCTGGCGGGGAGCCAGTGGCTGATCCTTCTGTTCCCCATATGGCAGCATTGTGGTGAAAATGCTGAACAATCACCCCACCCTGGGAGAAGTCCCTGGGTCTCGCTGCAGGAGTAGTGACTGTCGGTTTCACTTTTTATTAAAACCCCCATATGTGACCAGACAGCCAGCAGGCGCACACAGGAAACTTCACAATTTCACACTTTCATATAAATATTCAACTTATTTAACACGCACAGTGATGGGCGGGGGGAGGGTACTTACCTCAGAAGTCTGTAATATTATCTGTGAGATTATTAATCAGTACGTTTGAAATACATTTTAATACTTTCTATTTATTTAAATATTTTACATTATTATTGAAAATAACAATCAAATCAACACTGTGAATGAATGTCATTTTTACACAACACTGTCATAATAGAAGCAGTGTGAAACTTTTTCTGTAAAAATTATGAAGACCTAATTTTTCCTTGACATTTTACATGCCACTAAATCCAGTTAGAGTGAAAACCAGTGAACAGAGATGAAAATAAAACACAGATCTGTTCATTTTGATTTTGCTTTGTTTCTCAACTGTATTGATTGCCTTATAACTACTACTATGAATAAAAATGTTCAAATATGGCCAGAAAAGGTTGTTACCCTCTTTCTTTTCCTGCCAAATGAAAAACGTTGATAAAGGCAGAGTATGAAGAACATTAATATAAGTGTCTTTTTTATAATGAAACACACACAGAACATTATTTCCCATTTTAACTCCATCCTAAATGTTGTGTTTGGTGGGATACTGCGCACAGTCTACTACAGTGCTGATGTGCTTTTCCATTTTATTTAAACCAGGGTCTTATGGGAAATTGGTGATGCCTTACAAATTTTAGAATAATGAAGGAAAAGTCTATATATGAAATATATTGATGTAAAACACGCAATGGAAGTCTTACCAAGATAATTTTCACTTGTTCCATTGGCATTTTTTTTTTAAATAATTAAAGATTTTTTTGCTTAATTCTATCTATCTATCTATCTATCTATCTATCTATCTATCTATCTATCTATCTATCTATCTATCTATCTATCT
>JAPQRP010000009.1:27545618-27575173 GCA_037367295.1 Apogon hyalosoma | reverse complement strand
TCTCTCTCTCTCTCTCTCTCTCTCTCTCTCTCTCTCTCTCCCTCTCTCTCTCTCTCTCTCTCTCTCTCTCTCTCTCTGATGACAAAGATTAAGCCTTGGAACAATATCCCCAATGCTGAAGAAGGGTCATCAGTTACCCTATGATACTCTTCATTACCTTCCACCTGTTTCATCCACCACCTCCTCTAAATACGCTGCATGGCTATACCATGTTAGCAGTATCATGAGGGAAAGTAGCTGTGCATTTGCATGCCTGCTTGTTTGTCAGCTTTTCATATATCACCTCAAGAAATGAAATATCGTTAAGTTGTATATTTTGCAGCACAAGTTTGATTTTGTGAATATACTTTGCTTTACTTAACAGCAATCACATTTCCTTATGCAAAACTGATACAGAGATGTGACTCAGTGAGCACAGAAGACTGGAAAACGTTATTATTTTTGATTAATTGTAATTTTACACTGCAAATCACACCGTATGCCTTTTTATTTTTCATTAAAAAACGTATTTCATCTTTTCCTCTGAATTTTGAATTTTTTTAGTATTATTAGATTATTTCTGATGTGTGGATCAGTCATAGTGAAAGAACCTGTTTATGTTTGATAAAGAGGATTGGTTTCTGAAAGAGAACAAATTAATTGGCAGTGTGTGAGGTGCATTAAGAAAATGGCATTCAGCTACATTGCTCAACACAAGAGAGTATCTAGAGAATTGAGAACAGTCTGAACCAAAAGTGAATCACAAAGTCTCTTAATACAAGAGTGTTCATCTTTAACAGCTTGCAATCACAGCTAACTCTGTTTTACAACTATGTTAATTAATACTGAAGCAAATGTCATGTTTGGCCAGTTCATTAACCCACTACTATTCATCTCCCAAACTCTGATTACACAAATCTGGAGGATGAGCTTGAAAGAAAGTTGCATTTTCCTTCCTTTGCTTTCTATTTAAAATCAGCCTGATGGGAGTTTTACTACCTCAGTCTTACTACCAACAGACGTCCTCAACATAAAAACCATCAACCAGTACCAGAGAAATGCATCTTTGGTTTTAATAGTGACATTTTAAATTGCTCCTAATTAACAAAGAGATAGTTTGAGCTTGTATGTTTGGAACAAACTAAACATTTCTGGTCAGACACTTTGCGTGGTAGTTCTGAAGACTTCTTTATAGGATTATACATTCATGAAAAGTAAGAGACTCATTATAGTTGGAGGCCCTCTGCTCTGTATCAGACTAGAGGAGAGATTTATCTGTTGAGTTGATTCTGGCTGCAGGGTGTCTGATTTTGTTTCAGAAGATGCTCATCAGAGCATCTGTGCTGGGATTTGTGCTGCTGCTCCGCCTCCTCTGAGATCACTGATACTGCAGGATGTTTAGTAACTTTAAAATTCTTACTGTTAAATGATATGTGCATTTCTGCACAAGTGCTTTAAAATTATAGCATTGCTGTTGTTTCTGAATGAGTTAGAATTTCTAACATTGCAATGTAAAATGAAGATGATTACAAGTTTATCCAAATTTCAATGTGACATGTCACTGTTAATAAAAATAAATAAATATGAATTTGTGTTTATACATTTACAAAAAGCCACCCATGTATTTATATTTTTGTGTAATAATTTATTACACTTCACAGTCTGGTTCTTGGATTACTTTGACGACTCATGCTCCCATCCTTCTTTCCATTTCTTCACTCTCTCTTTCAAAAGAGCTCATGTAAAATAAATTAAAGCCTACGTATGAAGGAAACCTAATTCCTAAGGGAAGGAGGATTTGTCTAGGTGTATTTAAGAAGCAATGCTTGTAATTTATGAGCTCCTATTTTTCTTTCTTTTTTTGTAATTAAATACCACCTGAATATTTAACGCCATTGTTTGGCTCTGCAGCAAAATGGGTGCAATGCCGTTTGGACTATCAAGTAACTATTGTCTCACAAAATGAGATATTAACTGAATTGAAAACCATCCCCTGTCGCATTTGATAATTTATTTGCATAATTAGGTCTTAATTTTAATTCACTATGCAAATATATGCCCCTTTTAAATTGCATTTAAATGTGAACTGGATCCACTGTCAGGCCTAATGTGAATGTATTTAATTTTATTATCTGGAAAGCATGAGAAATTGTTCAGGATGAAATAGGAAAAGGGAACGTTTCTGATGATTTAACAATATTGAAAATTAAATACTTTAACATTTCGGAGTGCTTACAACATGACTCAGAAAGCAAACATTATCCTCCCACAATAATCATGTTTTTGCAGCGTCCCACGAGAACTTTGTGGTGAACCTAGGAAGAATTATACAGTATCTGTTTCTGTTTGGTTGTCCGTTCTATTCTAGGGAGTGTTATCTCTTGTTTCACTTTTTTAAAAGGAGTTGTGCTTAGAAGGCATGCATTGCCATCTATTATTCTGTGAATCAAATGGGGGCAGAGACGGGGCAGCTGAGAGAGAGTGAGCCTCCGGTCCAGTCCAATGGTGGCCTTTGTGGACTGAGGGAATACAAACTCCAAGACAGGACAAAGTCAGAGGAAATTGACCTGCTTGATCCTTTCCCTGAGAGGGAGGCGGCACTCCTCCTTTCATCTTTTCCCAAGGGTCCAGATCTTTGGGCTACACTTAACAAACAAAATACTGTCTGGACCTAACTCAGGGTTGTGGTTGCCTTTGGAGCTGGGAGATGCTGATACCCAGGGTGGCAGTCGGCTGGTAAGGAGGAGGAGGGGGGTAACCTGAGACAGACAGGCCTCTGGGGTAGGGAAGTAGCCAAAAGGGACAAATTAGCTTTAGACAATAGGGGACCTTTTCTACCAGGGGGATAATTAAACGTTTCTTCATCAAAGCTGAGACAGTTTGCAAGCTGCTCATTTTGTAATTCTATCATGTTTGCCCCTGAGATATGCTTTCTGTATTTTGTCCACCCCCACCTCTCAAAGACCTTCCTCAATACATCACTTTTGCCATTAATTTAGATTCTGTTTGATTACTCTGTTGGGGGTGTTAATTATATAGAGTTAGCACTGGTCTAATTGAGCTCACTGGAAACAGAGGGTATTGGAGTGGCAACATGTATGCTCCCTCTTACTGAACAAAGAACTTTGTTTTAATACAGTGAGAACCATTCAACAACTGACACTTGATTTGATGTAACAGAGCCTTTTGCAGTTGCTCCAGGCCATGTTCATAAGATAACAGTCATTACTGTCAAAATAGTGAAGGTGAAATATCGGCTTGGGCACCAAAATGTTCACTTTAAGAGTAACCCCTTGCTCTGAGTGCATGTGGCGGTGTTCTACATGCCCAAATGGGGGTCATGCATAATGTGCATGCCTCTGAATGTGCGTATGGCTAAAAGACATTGTGTGACGGGTCTTTTTCCCTGGCCACTGAGCTGTGGACCACAGGGTTTGTTGTGTGCCTTGGATCACACGGACGAAGCTGAATGATGTTGCCCCAGCTCTCTGAAGGAAGGCCATGCTTGGCTGGCTCCAGAACAGCCTTAACAGGATATCACAGAAGAAACTGTGGCTTTTGTCCAGCTCTCCTTTAAAAAAAGCTGTGTCAAAGGGGCTTGGGAGGGTGTTTCTTTTTCAACAGATGCTAGAGCAGTGTGTAGTGGCTCTCTGCGAGCCCATATCTACAATGGCGCCCATCTAACCCTGTGACATCATCAAAGAGCGTGCTGTGTGGGGCTGCTGGTCCGCAGTGTAGGATTCATGCCATTACAACACCAGCAACATGTCTTTTAAGGCACCACTGAACAACGTCAAGCACAAGTGTTTTTTTAACCCTGTTGGAGAATTTTCTAGCAACCTGCTGCAACAAGGTAAACCAAGGAGAGCTTGGATTTTGATTCAGTCCCAAAAGTAACACTACATGTTTTGTATGTTTTCATTCCTCATGAATATGTGTGTGGTACTTCTTAACAATAATTGCAGTTTTAATAGCAAAACAAGATTATACCCAGAATAGTTTGGTGAATAAAGTTATGTTATGTTACATAGCTTTGGTAAGTTAGTAGCAACTGTCATAGTTATTGAAAAATTTGCTATTAACTTACAGACATTAAATCAGTTAGTGATTACAGTAAAATATTTTTCTACAAGAATTTCTTTCAGTAAACATTTTTTTTTTCCTGAAATCTGAAAAGCCTCTAACAATATTACACAATGTTGATTCAAAGGAATATTTCAGTGACTTGTCTGGGAGTTAATTTCCATTTTTGAAAGATTTGTTTGTATTTAGGAATCTTTGATGGAGCCGTCTTAAGTAATTTCATTTCTTATAGAAATACATTTGTAACTGGTCTGCAAGGAAAATATTTCCACATTAAAATTAATGAAACTTCACCAAATTTGGATCAACAGTGACAGAGAATTAGATCAGAAGTTTTAGGGGGCTTTAGTTTTCAAGATTATGCAAAAATATATTATTGTATAGAAAGTGTATAAAAAAAAAAGCTCTCTTAATTAATGGCAAAATAAACATTTATCTCTGAGCTTCTGTTCTAGCTCAAAACAGTCTGTACATTAGAATACAATTCACTTGTCAGATTCTCTCTTCTGTAAAATTAATAAATCATGTAAGTGCGTATCAACTTCTGTACATTGTTTTATGATTTATGTTATCAGTCTATGTAAGATTTAGCACCTTTTATTTCTTTAAAAAAAAAAAAAAAGCAGACCAGTGTAATCTGTAATATATTATGTTTCATATGTATTCTGACTGACAGTGGACAGTAAAGGCCATCTTTTTATATTTTCCCTCTTTTTTGTTGGCACTCTTTAACTGTACATACAGTATTAACTCACAGTGCAAACACTCTGTTTTGTGTGCGTGTGTGTAGGTGTGTGTGTATGTGTGTGTATGTGTGTGTGTGTTAACAACACGCCTGCGTTCACATTGAGAGCATTACAGAGCCCATTTCTGTGAAAGCCACAGCCTCGGGGCTATAGACAGACCCCTGGGACCAGCCAGCACTCAAGGGCCTATTTGTTCAACAGAATGTGTTATTCTATCACAGCAAGCCTGTCACAGCAGCAATCATTCAAATACCCATTCATTTCTGGAATTCTGAATCCTCGGGCCTCCAAGGACCATCAAGAGCCATTTATTTGTTTAGTTTGGAGTGGGCTTGTCTGTTTGATTCATAGACTGAGAGAAGGAAATTGTTCAGGAGGACATTAATTTGTTTGGTGAGGATTGAAGAACTGCTGTACAGGATGTCTGTGGTGTCCTAACAAGCTTGAATGTTACAGATGCAAAGGCATTAAAATATAAGTAACAAAAAAAAAAAGAAAAAAGAAAGGCAATGAAACAGGTCATCAGCTTAAGTGAGAATCACATGAGTACAATGTAAAAGCTGGTATTTGTATGTCACAACAGTGTTAGAAATACTTAAGCTATATGTCCAATATATGCCCTAAAGGATTCTTATTAACATTATGTATAAATAAGTGCTAATAATAGCATCATAAAGAGTATTTTTAAAGACATTTCTAAACACTTGTAAAAGACTTTAAGAAACCCCGTATGTTTTTTTATTTTAGGATTTTTAAACCTTAGTTAAACCTTTGCTGAGCTTTTTTGCTCATAGTCATGCACACTTTATTATGCATTCACAAGTCATCAACTATGCACTATAAAACAGTCAAATATGGGATGTAAAGCAAGAGTAACTAATTAAGGCTAATAAATATGTTATGATGTTTTTAACCCTTTCTAAGTAGAAAAAACATATACAGATTTTGAGACACCTATGGAAAAAGTAGGCCAAATATGTAGAGTTATATTGTTAAAAGTGCAATGTTTACTACAAAATCTGAGATACTTAAAAGTTTAGATCCGACTGGAGTTTTGACCCACCATAACAGATTGTGTATTGATTCGTTGATCAATAAATGCTAAGAATTTGGAAATAGTTTATGTTACCCCTCAGGGCTCAAATGTTCACACAAAAGAAGATTTGTGATTGGACTCCAGAGACAAGTAATCTAAAGTTGTCATCACATGCATCATTGGATGTAAGTTTAGGCAGTAGATAATGTTTACAGGTAACTCTCTCATCTTCACCTGTGCTACTTGTAGAGCTCAATATTTAATTTTAACTTAAGAAAGTTAAATTAGCAGCTCTGTGCTCCTTCTGTTAGTCGCTGCAGTCATTTCAAATCCCTCTCCATCCCCGTTCATGAATGTTTTTCTAATTGAAAGTGATATCTTATTGCGAGTCGTTGGTCAGAGCCTGTGAAGAGTGGTAGTACAATAGACCTGTCAGGGTTGATGGATCTCCAACACAGCTGGGATATGGGTCCCCAGACCGAAGCCAATAAGAGCAGGGCCGGTATGTAAAAAAAACAGAGGCTCAGAGCTGTCCATCCACAACTCACACCATCCACACATACATAAAAACCAAACATACAAACATACACACACACACGCACGCGCACACACACGCACGCACACACACACACACACACACACACACACACACACACACACACACACACACACACAGACTTGATCAATAGCATATTCCTTTGAGAGAGAGGAGTGTGTGCTGAAATACATAACTGTGATTAGAGTGAGTGGTATTACAGAGATGTGAAGGGGGCTGTGGAGATAGTTTCTCATAATTTTGTGTTATGGCTGCTGGGGTTTTTTTCTTTCAATTTGAGTATAATCAATGACAGAGTCCATTTGGGCTTGGCTGGTTGATGATAGCCAGTCATTACAGATTAGGCCAAGTGAGTAATGGGAGCCCCACAGAGCAACGTAATGCAATTCAATAAGTGCACTTGTGGGAGGACTCCTAGTGGGTGATGTTTTTTGTAGTGGGGGATGAAAAACATCAGTACCTGTCCGATAATCAGTTAATCCAAAATTCCTCGCTTACACCTTTACGTTTGCTTATCTCTAAGATAACACACAGGATTAGTGTGTGTATAGATAATGTGTCTTTTTTCCATATCTTTATACACTAATTCCATCACCTGCTGTGGTGAATATTTCAGTCTAATCTGTAGCTTACTTTGCTGTTGTACTGCTTGAAAAAACAAAAGGCACCCCTCTGGTGCCAATTAATTAGGAGGATATGAATATTTCAGTGCTCTATGATACAATGGTGGCTGCACACAGATAGAATTCACAACAGCTCCTAATGGAATATTAATAATGTAGTGATGTTATGTGCTTCTTTTCCTCAGCTTTCAGTGAAGGTGTACATGTGGAAAGGGTTCATACACTGGTCATACTGAGATATCAGGCTTAATGTCTGGGGGATATTTAATGTAATAAGGCCTTTCAACTTATATTACGGGAAGGTTTCATGTTACTTAAAATGATAGATGAAACTTTTTCAGTTTTTTGTTGTTTAGATTTCTTTGTGATGAAACCTACATTCGAAATGAGAAAAGGCAAAAATCTAAGACACTTGTTTGTATTTGTTATAACTATGCTTTGGTTGAACATTTTGAGACTCAGAGCTCATATAAGCTGTATAGTTCACTGTTGCCCGTAAATATTTTTACCTCTTGCAATATGATTTATTCTTAGTAGATAAAGTGTAACTGGGAATCAGTATGTAATCATTGCACCACGTCAGAGGTGATTACTGATGTGTATAAACAGAAATAAAAGAAGAATGTGTCTGAAAACTAAATTATTCCAACTTTATGGGCAGCAATGTACTTCTAATCATGTAATGTATGTGAGGCTGGGTCAAAATGACATAAAGGTCCTTTTCTATAATATATAATCTACTAAAGGATTTTCTGTTCAGACTGTAATAAGCCTGTTTTATCCTTCCTTTCCATGCTGTAGAATCCATGTCTGACATGCATGTCAGAGAACATTTACTTTGGTTTCATAACATTTTGCCGATCATTCCCTCATGTTGTTCTGCTTCATTTTCTTAATACTGAGTAAGATTTGCATGAAGGTGTTCACAGATACCACAGGGGAAATATTTGGGACACAAAAAGCATTTCTGTGCCAACGAAACATTTCAAAGCTGTTGTTTTACATTTATTCATTTAATTATTCCTCACTTTCATGCCAAACCCATAATTATTTTCACATTAACACCTGCTGCATTTTCCCGTGTGTGAATATTTTTTTTTATTCTTTCAAATGATGAAGATCAGTTTAATCATCATCATTAGGTGGGTTAGTCTGGGCTATGGGCTCGTGTATATAATATGAAATAGTCCGCTTTATATACTACCTACTGGAAGCACAGCAACATAAGGAGAAACCTGTGGTAGTATTATAAAAAAAAAAAAAAAAAATATGCAGCATTTGTTTTCTTCCTTTCGTCTCTCTGGCAAGGATCACCCTGGCAGAGCTTATGTTATTCATGGACAGACTCATTTCCTGCAGCAGCAGCACGGTTCGATAGTGAAGCTGTAAAACAGTTTCAGCTAGCCATAAACACATTTGATGAAAACAAATTAGGAGCGAGAAATATAACTGACGGAAAACATAACAGCCGGCAATGGAATCACATTAGAGGGGACGCTGGATGCCGCTGCAAATAAATGTACATTTAATAAATGGATAAATACAACACATAAAGCCCTATGTTGCCAAAACTCATTCATCATTTAAATGTCTCCCTCTTTTTCCATTATATCCTACATTAAAACACCGTGCAAATAAATGTAAGGCTTTAACAACCTGACAGTTCACCACTGAGGTAACCTGTTGACACCCAGGTCCTGAGGTGTCTCTTAAGAGGAACTTAACACCTTTCACATGAAATCACTAATGGCAATAATCTTTTGACAACATGAGATGAAAGTCTCTCTGATTTGTTGCTGTGATGCAGTACTATTCTTGTTAATGAATTTTTAATATCCTTAATGACAGGAGAGGAACGATGTAATTAAAAGAGCAAGTTAGGAAAAACGCTGACTCCAACTCTTTATGGAGGCCATTTTAATGTTAGTTTAATTGGAACTAACACATTATCTTAATGAACAGATTGCCTTCAAGGAGACTATTTCCCCTCCAATAAAGCACAGTGAAACTAGCCTCTATATGCATTTAAAGAAATTTCTTTTACAACCTATGAAATAACAAATAGAAGGCTTTTTAAACAGGATACACAAATAGCGTTTTCAGTTACACACTTCACAAAGCAGGGATGAAGAGTCTGGGGTGGTGGGCTGAGGAATTGTGTCGCGGCAGAGGCTCTGTGGCATGAAATACATGCATAAAGCCAAACGTGGCCAACAAGCGGACAAATTGACCACTCCACAACCTTGACACCGTTGACACCTGGACACCTATCTCCGCTCGGTGGGAGGATGACACAGGGAGGCAGGATTGAGGACAGGGTGTTTTTACGCTGAGAAGCTTTGGGCAGTTGAGTTTAATTTGGGATTTACAAGTGACATTGTGCCCTCATGGCTGTCTTCTTACTGGGCCAGGTTTATGGAGTGAGACAGTGGGGTCTTTTCCTTGTGATTAGCAGGCCTGCAAGCAGCCATGCACAAAGTATTATAGCCCACAGCATTATGTATCAGAGTTTACAGACCCCCTTCATCTCTGCAGACCCCTTCATCAGCCAGCAATCAAACCCCCACCTTCACTCACACCTTTGGAAGGTCAAGCCTCTCAAACAAGTCAATAATAATGAAGATGTGTAATGTCTGGGCTAAGGTAGCAGGGAATTAAAATAAAAAGTATAAAAATTTTGGGAGGGAAAAGCAAAACCAGGAAAACGGGACACACACAAAAACAGATTAATATTAAATGATTTTGGTTTTTCCAACTAAGGGGGGAAAGTGGAGTATGAACTGTGAACAGCCACATGACGACCCGGAGGCTTATCTCGCGGAGGCTGTTTGGCTTAAGCCAAGGCATTAATACACTGATAGCCTACGGAATAGCCAAGCATAAAATGAATGTGAAAGGATGAAGAAACAACATGAAAAGGGAGGAAGAAAGAGGATGAAAGTGGTTAGGCCTCCAGATTAACAGACCAGAAATATAGAACTACCAGAAGCATTACAGGGAAGCCCTTATTGATATGAGTGTTATTTCAGAGACATGCTTTTGTCACTGCTTTACAAACAAAACCACCACTAATAGAAATAACTTTTAGAAACTTCCACAGGGGGCAAAATGTTTAGAAATGAAAAAAAATATGGAAAGACCCATCGACAAGACAGACACACCAAAAAAAAAAAATTAATGTGTGACTGGTAATTGAAATTGAGTAAACATTAAAATCCTGTAAAACACAAGGTTCTAAAAAAAATAAAATAAAATAAAAATCTCCGTAAAGCCTTTGTACCCCAGCCCAGTGTAGAGGCTTTTATCCCTTTATTTTATTGATTAAAAAAATCCCAGAGGCACTAAAACGTACAGTCAATGATTAATGTCCCTCTCAGAAAAAGAAATTATATGGAATAAATTAAACTACTGCAGCAGCAAATTGAAAAATAAGAATGTAAATGAGCTTTGAATACTTAATATCATAGAGAAAAATAGGCAATGAGGCCCAAAAATGATGAGGGATTAGCACAGAAACATGACATTAGCTCTAATGGCAAAGAGTAGATTTTCTCTACTGTCAGAATTTAACTGTCGCATCTGATTTTCTGCCAGGTAAATGAAAAATGGGAGACAGTGCATCGCAAACTGAAAGCTCTAACCTTGTTCACAAGGTGAGAAATATGGAGTCAGAGCTGCATATCAGTACTTCAAGTCTGAAATAAGAGAATAGAAAAATAATATCTGTTTTGAAATGCAATTATTGGATGTCTCTGTATTTATGATTTCAGTGTGGTTTTTATGACCATACCTTTAGTTCGTGGATGTGGGATACTCAATAAAACAAATGACAATAATAAATAATGACTGAATTTATTCTATGCATATAACGTTGTCCTTTAATGGTTATAAATATTGATCTGTTCAGACTTTTTTTTTTTTTTTTTTGTCAGTGTCGTTTTACATTTGCATGGGAACAAACAAGTTCTGGAGTGATAGAGTTAAAATGCACTTTTTGGCTGCCATCCTGCCTCCCACTTTACTCCTCTAGTTTTCCTGCAGGAAAGAGGAAAGGTGTGAACTGTATCAACCAGGGTTCTCTCAGTTGGAACCTTTAATTATAACTTCACAGTATCAGTTACAGCAACCTTGCACAGATGCTAAAACCCTCAGAGGCTTGGCTACTCTACCTTACTTAATCTGGCGGGAGGCGCTGAGACAGTGCTGTACCATCAGCCAATTCAATCAGGAAGCCAGGACAACACTGCATCCTGCATCAGGGTCCAATCACAGCACAAAACACTGCACGTCACATGACCTAGCTACTTAGCATCCTTCATCAGCGCCTGTTTTTTTCAGCACACAATATTGTTATTTGCCTCTTCCTTCCTGCATCTCTCCGACTCTCCTTCCAGAGGATATAGTGGGGTCTGTGCGTGCAGAGCTAAAGACGCTATAAAAATTGCTGAGGTATAAAATCGAAAGTGCTCAAGCTGTCTGCGACTGGAATTGCTGGCTGGCTCAGGCCTGTTGGAGGTGGTGAAGGATCCCCGGCCAAGACCTGCTAATGTTGTAAATCACAGAAAGTTTGGGCTTGTTTGTTTACATATTACAGGCTTTACAGTGGGTATACTACAAGGAGCAGAGCCTGGCCCAGGCTATTGTATGGGTCATAAAACTAAGGAATATAATGGCTATGTACAGCCTGACCCGCCCACTCCTGTACTAATTCAGCAATTGTTCTTTTCAGATGATATAAACATTTTACATAGAAAAATATTTGATTTCAAGTTTATCTGGAAAAAAATGACAGCTTTGTTTTTATTCATCTCTTATTCAAAGCACAAAAGATCTGCAGGACCACACTGAGCACAAATGCATTTTTTCTCTTATATTTTGTGTTTTTGCCACAAAAATAGAAGAAAACTCAATTGCTCCAGTTGCACTTTTATCAATAAAGTAAAAGTAAAGCGGAGCAACCATCACCGAAAGAACTGTTTTTAATATTTGTGTTGTAGTTACAGATTCTTTACATTCAGTGATACTTAAAAACTACAGAATTTCAACAATAATTTCTTGTAACCCTTATATATTGTATGGAAGGAAATAAGTAGAAGGTGAAATTCATTTAAAAATTATTTTACAGTGAAATGTGATATAAAGGAATCGCATATATGTGAGTAAAACCTCGGAGTCATCTCCTGACAGCTTATGGATGTGAACACAGTCAAACTATCTTTCACTGTGTTTAATCCCTTCCTGGTTCGCTGACGTATACTGTGGTACCATACTATAAAGTACATTTTGAGAACATCCACTCAGGTATTACCGTGTCTTTCCAGGTGCACTGCGAGCCAAAACACTTATCCTTAAGAGAGATCAAGCTTGCACGTTATCTTATCAGCGCTTACAGTGGTACACTACACGTACAGTAGGGGTACACTCAGCTGCTCATGCAGACCCTGCTTACAGCAGATCAAACGCAGGTCAGAGACTCCAGCATACACTCGCTTATAATCCACACAAGTGCTCAGTACGTATGTGTGTGTGACGGAGAGAAAAAGAGAAAGTGAGGGAGAGCTCAAGCATTTTTCCGTGTGTGTCGACAGCAGTGGTCTGGTTGTTTTGTGACAGTCATAGGCAGAGAACAGGAAATGCACCACGATGTGACCAGTCACAGTTGAATCTCTTCACTGATAAGCATAGATTTTTTTTTTTTTTTTTTTTCCCTGAGCATATACTGGATTTCTCTGAGGCCCGACAGTGTTCCTTACATTGCCATAATGTAGCAACAATTGAGGTTAGGGCACATACTAAAATACAGAGCATCAGGAAATTGATTAATTGCACAAGATGGGAAGAATTTTGTCCTTTTCATTATTTTTTTTCCTTTAAAAGAAGCGTGTCAAGCCTGACCTCTTAGAAATGCACACACAGATACATGCGCACAAAAGGAAAAAAAAATGAAGGATGGAGGAAGGTGACAGGTAAACAAATTCAGTGTCATATTCTGCTGCTGTCTTCACTGTGCCACTTGGCATTTTAATGGAAGGGAATCTGATGTAACATATAGTGGTAACTACAACAGCAGCCTCGTACCAGAGGGGAAAACTTAACTCCTCAGACCTATGCATTAAACATATTGTAGAATAGAGTGTAACATTT
The DNA here is from genome assembly GCA_037367295.1 of Apogon hyalosoma. Lineage (NCBI taxonomy): Eukaryota > Metazoa > Chordata > Actinopteri > Kurtiformes > Apogonidae > Apogon > Apogon hyalosoma. The sequence continues at coordinate 27,562,006 of JAPQRP010000009.1, read as the reverse complement.
ATCACTGTCATTCCTAGAGAGTTTGTGTAAATTTAAATGCGCTCAAGCGTGTTGATTCCCCCCCCCACCCAACCCTCCACAATGTATGCGTACAATGCCACCCCAAAGCCCATTTTCCTGAAATCCTTCTCATTGTTCTGCACGACCATACCACCAAACAGCTATTCATCTTTGGGGAATATGCTGTACAGAAATGTCTTTGTATGTGGGCCTTTTTCTGCTGCTTTGTGTTTCATATTGTGAAATCTGTCCACCTATTTTTCATGATATAATGGAAAAAGACCTTAAATGAAAGAATACATATCCCACAGATTCTGTATTTATTTCAGTGGGGAACACGTTTGTGAACTGGTTTCAGAAAGATTTGTGGAAATGATTACCTGAAAAGAGCTTCACTGTAAAACGAATATTTCTTAAGTGCTATTTCTGATTTATTTCTGATTTCTGATATATATATATACCTTTTCTGCCATTTATTACTTTTGTTGAAGGTTTTTGGTTTTTATTCTGACATATTGAAATTACTTTCAGCCACAGAAGCGCCTGAAGACAATTAAATAAGACTTTGTAGATTATTCATGACAAGTACTTTTCCAGAATTGTGAACCAGGATAAAATGAAACAATAATGCCTTTAAGTGTGGAATATATTGGGACAGTAGTGCATGGCAATACCAGCTGACACATTAAACATTAAAATAAATTACCTAACCTTTACAACTTGCAGTGCCAATAACAGGAAAAATGAGAGATCATGGGGTTATTATTCACTGAGAGATCCTATACATAATAATGATGTCATCAATAATGGGCGCAATATCACAGCTTCTGCAGCTTTTAAAAAAACATTTAAGGGAATTACTTTCTTTAAAATCATCAGTCGAAGTCCAGGCGTCAAGCACTCAGCTGGAAATAAAGGACAGAGCTCAAGATTGTTAGAGAGAGTCGGCGAGAATAAAGGGTAGTGGGAGAGGAAGAAAGAAAAATGTGCCACATTATGTTTCTGTTGCCAAACAGCACACGAGTCAATTTACCAAATAATGCAAGCCGAGCTTGACTGAGGAGGCACATCAGTACGTTTAACATGTAAGGTTGTCAGTGACCAGCAGACAACTGATCTATGTCATCTGACAAATAACTGAATTATCCTGATGGTGGTCTGCTGTTTTTTGTTTTTTTGTTGTTTTTTTTTTTTTAGCTGGGTCATTTGGTAGTAACCCTAAAGTAGAAATCACAAGAACATTAACCCTGAAAATATGTCTGATACAGTTAACTATAACATACTTCAAACTAATATTTTGCATATGATACGATATTTTAACACAAGGGTAAACTATTGTATAAAAATAACAGCACTTTCTTGCAATAAATCCTCACTTTTCATCTGCTTTCTGGTTTGATTTGCACCAAATGAGAAACTTCTCTTCAACATATATCCAACAAGCCCAAAGGATTCTGGTCCATTTATAACCACTTACAATTCTGTATTACCATCACCAAGATACATCAGGGATCCTTAAAGTCCACAAAGACAGCCGCTTTTGTGTGAGGATCATATATTTGTCACTTCCTCTTCTTTTTTCCTCTGCGAAAAACAGCTTCTGTGTGGTATTAATTTGAAAAACAAGAAATTACTTCTAAATTTGTGATGACAACTCCTGATTCATCGCCTCTGTCCACACTGATCGTATGTTATAAAACACATTACAGCATATTGTGCATTTGAGTAAGGGTCATTTTCAGAAAGCCGTTTACTCTGCCTCTGCAGAAAATCTTAAATAAATTTAATTGTCTGCATCCGCCATCAGAAATGACTTTATGCGTTTTGCTTCATAATTAAGAGCTTTCACATCCATAAACTTAAATCACTGTGCACAGATGTTGAGGTGTAATTAAAGCATTAAATATGTGAACGATCAACTCCCACTAAACAAGATGACACCAACACCCTGGTGCAGAACTTAGAGGTGAAATGTAAGCCAGCTGGGCTTTTTCTCAAAGTATAAGGTCCAGGCTCTTGGAGAACGTTTCTCTCTTTCTTCTGTTTTCTATCTCTCAGATGTCAGTCCCATAAATCTCACCCGTTCAGCTCTGCATTAGCTGAACTGATGCTAACACCATTAGCTGATGATTTAATGATACCATAGATGAGGACAGTCATCCTCTTTCTGTCATTCTCTCCTTTTTTTCATCCCCGCCTGCTACAAAGGATACAGTGAATCTGTGTGTTTTTGAGGATGAGGCTGGTGGTGCCGTATCTCATCCACCTCCATTATGCCAAGGTCACTCAGTTGCTTTTCTTAATGTGATCAGGGAAAGTGTCACTTTTGCAGTTCTGTGGCAGTAAATAAGAGCTGGCTCTAATTTGAATGTAGTGTACCAGAGGCCCTTTATGGGTTGTTAATTTAGTGTTTAAATACATTTAACAGTTGAGAGAGAGAACTGATTAGACCAGCTCTCCAAGTGAGGGCTATTTTTCTCTCCAATGTTTCCACTGGCTTGCTATAGATTATTATTGTTATGATGTGACAGATGAACGGCAGGCTTATTTTAAATTAAGAGCAGCTTCAAAGGCAAAGCCGGCAATAAAACCAATCATTTTTCAAGAGATTTCTCCTTTATTTCCCCTTAAATTCCCCCTTTTATTAATATACGCCATGTCTGTAACAAAGTTTTTAATACAAGTGTAAAATTCTACTCAGAAGTTAATAGTTAATGCATAGGCAAATAGCCATAATTTGTTATAATAAACCTATAATATATTTCTAAAGGTACAAATATTACTTATCAGTGATTACGTCATCTTATCCTATATGGACAAAATTATTAGAACTCATTGATTCATTGGTAACAGGCCTTGGCCACAATATACATGTGTCATTGCAATAAGCGTTTTGATTTCATATAGAGTTCATGTTGTTTACGTTGTCATCAGTCAGGAGTCAGATTTTCCTTTTAATTATTTATTCAAAATCACTATAATGTTTTTAATGCTCTAATTACTGAAATATTTGCCATGTTTTGATCATAATCATTGTAAACCCCAGCAACCATCCAGCTTCTTCCACTCTCACTCAGGAACAAAAATCAACCTTTAAACTTATAAAAAAAATATTGATTTGACATTTAACATGATAATTGTTCCCAATAATCTGACATGAACATATTATTATGATAATTTTTTTCAAATTAATGAGAATGGAGAGTCTTGCAAGTCGTGAGTGGCATTTGTCACATTATTTTTGTCCATGTAGTGTATCATGCATTTCATATAGGTTACTTAATACACACCTTATTGCAGTGTTGAACAAACTTTATATTTACTGTTGGGATCCACTTAAAATGACAAACTATCAGTTAGGCTGCTACACTCCTGATAGCACTCCTGATATTTCTGCATCACGGTGTAACATAATCTAGAGTGGGTAAAACAGCCATTCTGAGCAAAAGTAGTCACTTTTCCATTGACCCTCAAATTGCGTGAATATAACTTGCCTAATGGAAAAGCAACAATTTCAACAAAATTCTTGTTTTTTGATTAAAAGTTTTTGCGCTGGCAAGAGGTGGTTTTTCGGGCTTAGCAAAATTGGTATATAATGCAAAACTGTAACGGAAAGACCTTTTTCCACAACAAGAGTCAGTCAAAATGAATGTTAAAGGACATTACAATAAGTGAAGAAGACGAGTTTTAAAAGAAACATAACTTTGTATGTGTGGACACACCAGGAAACCAAATTATTTTTCAAATTTAGTACGGGATAGAGGGGTAATATATATAATAATGAATATATGTAAGTCAACACAATATTTATGCTCATTGCCGTGTTTATGGAATGACTTCTCATGTCATCTCACAATAATAAATAAACAAATCATCACATTTGTGATTTAATGGGAAAAACGACATTACACACTTCTGTTTTTTCGACATTTAGTAAATATTGGAAAAGTTTTGCAAATATGTCCAATGGAAAAGCCACTACTGTTTGCTTCCTCCACATTTATTGGAAACTTGCCTTTGTATCAGTCATATCCCATTGTTTTTGTGGCATCTCATTACTAAAACAGACAAAAACATTTTTCAGTCTGAATTAAAAGGATATTTATCAGACACATGAACATTCTGTATTATCAATATATGTGTTTATATATTTGTTTAAAGTATGTAAATTCATTTGTGATTGAAATGAAATTTGCCGAGAACCACCTGTGGGTCGCGACCCAGTCCTTGGGTGTGGATATTTAATAGACAGGTACCAAACCCAGACTGGTCCACAGGACAGCCAGGACTTCTGCTGCCCTCTCTGAGTCCAGCAGCAACAGCTTGATGAAGTCTTTGAGTTCTATTGTCTTTTCTATTATTATATATTTTTTGTAACTCAACACTTCCTCCCACTTCTTCCCCCAGCTGAGAGTTCACAGTGGCCGTGAAAGGCAATAAGGCCCAGCCAGCCCACCTCCACACTACAGATTTCTCTTGACACCTAATGCCAGTTATGAAATTGTGGGGATAAGTTAATGTGTCACAGTAGCATTGATTTTTCATTTGCTTCTCGCTGCCCCCAGTCCCAGAGCCAGCCCAGTCCTTTCCTTCATGCTTCAGGATGGATTACTGTGGCCCCTGTTGAAGCAGAGCATTGTGTGGTGACAAGGGATCCAACACTGGTGCTCATAAGAGGTGCCACACCTGATTACAGGTGACACCATGCAGTCCTCATCCACATGCCACTAGACCTCAAGTATCTAAATCAGTGCATTTTAATTGACTTTGCTTGCCTTTTTTTTCCTCATACATTATAATTTAGTTGAATATATTTCATTTTACAAGTCAAAATATGGTTATGATTTGGTTTCTACATCTGACAATAATTACGGCATGATTAAAATTTATCTCATCTGGTGTGTACAGGAATAAGAAGGCCTCTGCTGCAGGGATAAAAGGAGTGGTACATGCCTGGTCCCTATGAAAGGAAAAATACGCTCACGTAACAACAACACGGTGCTCAATGAGCTATGTCCTCAGTTCCATATGAGATTGGTTAATACAAAAGCTTGCTGGTGAAAAACATTGTCCTGCTCCCAGTGACAAAGACAAAGTGCCTGTGTTTGGCGTACGCGAGTCAAAGGGACAGGTGACGACAGGGAGGGAGACCAGGGAGGGAATTTGAATTTCACATCTAGGAGGAGGCAGCATGTCATTAAAAACCCTAATTTCAGTGTCAGGTAGACTTACAGGTGATCCATCATCTTGTCAGAAGAATTTTATTTTATTTTCAAAGGAGTTCAAAGCAGCCTTTCCAGACTTTTTACTTCACTTTCAATTAGATTTAAATGCAATTAACAGAAGAGTCGAGTCCCACGTGTATGGCCGATACCTGTTCACTCAAGCAGAACTAAGGGAAAACAATTCATAATGCAACTGCACACAAAACCAGGAAACTTAACCTCCTTCAACAGCATTCAGCGGCACCGTAAAACTATCACAATTAATAGGTAATAACCACCTTTAGGCTGATATTCCATCACACGCGGAGCTGCTGCCTTGCTCTTCATGTACCACCAGCAAACTGCATTTCAGCACCCATGAATGCCATTTATTGGTACATTTCTAAATGTTAACGCCTGTCAACTCCAATCTCTCCAAAAGAGGCACCCGGGAAATAAAATGCATCGGAGGGGACCTGAGAGGAGGACACACGTTAACCCAGATAGGCTGTGACAAAACACCATTACCTTCTCCTGTTCACACAGAGACGTACAGGACAGCTAGTAGTCCCCTGTCCCTGGGAGGAATCCATCTAAATGAGAGACTCTCACACATATGGTCAAACACTGTGGGAGAGCAGGCTTTGAACAAGCTGTAGCCTCAGGAGTTTTTGGTTCCTTCAGAGAACTAGGGTGACTATAATTTTGCAAAGACAACATAAGCTAGTATTTATACTATTATACATTATTCATCATGACACCTCAAGCTGTTTTATACATCTATATGTTGTGTTTCTAGACCCAAAATGCCAGTAGAGTCAATGCAGTGATGCAAAAAAGTAAGAAACACAACAAAAAGGAACAAATTTAATTTCTACTAAAACAATTTATAATTCAATCTAGACCTGTAAATACACAGAGGGGTAGTTTTATGCATATTGTTTAATGAATTGTCATCAAGTATAACCTTCTGGGAAACACCTGCTTTCCTTAAGTTATAATTATTCTTTTACATACATTTTTTTCATATGAAGCAGTGTATATTGGTTCAATTCATGATATTGTTATTAATTATTAATTCATAAATGTGTCATCACTCTCTGTGACAAATAAGCAAAACAGCATCTGCTGATGAAAAGCCATGGGATGCAGCTGAAACATCTGGGACAAACAGTGGGTGGACCTTGAGTTAAGTTTTTTCTTATCCTATTATGAGTTTTATGACTGCGAATAATCACATATTAATATTTACAATTATACTTTTGATTTGCTGTAAAATGGATTCTAACTAAGTTATATCGGGTTATCCTAAAGCATATAAATAAATGCTTGCAAATTTTCTACAGCAGGTTAAAACATGCTATTAAAAAGTGCTATTATTGCTACTATCTACAGGTTTTGCTGATGAAACAAATAGATGAGTTGTACTTTCAGACCCTTTAAAAGGCTCATGTGTGTCTGTTGGTTGGCGACAGACCTCAGATAGATGTAACATGCAGCAGTCCTCGTCACAGTGCGCTCCTGCTGGTGTCATAACATGGATATATAACCGCTGTCGTCCTTACATCAGGCCGCCTAAATGGACAAAAATGCCAGGGCAGCAAAAAATGGTGAACAAACCCAGAGCTTCATTAGCAGAACCTTCCCAGCATGCTTTGCGATGACAAATGATTGACTTGGAACAATATCTAAGGCGATCAGGATAAAGTACCAGCCATTTCAAGGCTCAGCAAAATTCAAATTCTAATTAGACCTTGCACCACATTCCAAATAAAAATGGGTCCCTAGGTGGTTTACCCTATCAGGTGTCTCTCCCAGACCACTGAAACAAAACGAATAAAGAAAATGATTAAAGCGATAACAAAGGCATAAAATTCAAATTATAGCAGCATCACATCTGGGATCTGTATGTTACTGCACTACCGTTTCTGCTCTCCCTCTCCTTCTCAGACTCCCACTAACCCCGCGCACACACAAATACTCACAGCATTCCTTTCTTTCTGCATGAGGGCAATCAAAGAACAGAGAAAAAAGACAGAGAGCAGGAAAGAGAGAGTGAAAAAGCAGGGAAATTAAAAGGTAGAGAGCGAGAACGCAAATAGGCTCTCAGCTTTAAGGTTATTAATGACTCCTCAAAAATGTGCGACTTTTCCAATCTCTCTGAGAAGCGCTTGAAGGAGCCTGCAGATGAAGCTGACCTTCACAATGTTCTTTGGTCTTTAGTTAAGAAATTCACTCACCATTATGGCATCATTAGGGAAACAAGGATAAAATTACTCCATGGTTAATGACCTATAGGATCCCCACCAAAATTTGTTTCAGATCTAATAAAACTGAGCTTAACACACTCGAATGAATTATGAGGACTGCTACGCGGGGGTATTAAAATGTGGGGAAATAGATTTTTTGAAGCTAGGAGGACTGGACTTTTCAAATCAGATAGTAGAATGGAATTTTCTGGGCAATAAATTCTACCATGTCTCAATTTCATTTTTTTTTTCTCACAGAATTTTTCAGGGTATGATGGAATCTGTGAGTAGGATGGCCTCTAAAAATTCATTGCCAATTGCCGTCTCCTCCTCTATCCCCTTAAGATAGATAGATTGATGGATGAATGGCTAAATGGGCAAATAAGTGGAGGAAAGTATAACCGAATGAAAACTCAATGTATGATGGAAATAAATGATTAGATACACATATAGATACTTAAAAAAAATCCCAGGAGGCACAGCAGAGAAGATTAGATAAGTAGAGAGTGTCTTCAAGAAGCATATCAAAATGCTTTGACGCTGATTATTTTTTTGTGTTTGCATTTTCTCTCGCTTGCTACTTAATTTAGTGCATGTCAAGCTGGTGATTAGCATAATGCAGGGGCAGTGGGGAGGACGTACAAAAACTCATTAAAGGGGACAATAAAAAAACCTGCAGGCAATTGTGCAAGTGTAACATAAAGTACATATACATGCATCAAAATAATACGTACTAATATGTGGGTGAAACTTTGCATGTAACATGAAATGTAAAAGGAAGTGATTTTATAAAAGAGTGTTGGTTTGCTATGGTTTGGTTGCAGCCCCTGAGAAGAGGTTTGTGAGCTAATGGCATTTGCTCTCTTTAAACTTTAATCTTTCCTATTAATTCCCTGCAACTGGAGAATGTGCGAGAGTTAATGTTCCATGAACGTGTTTCTCACTCTGCAATCTCTTCAAGCTAATTACCTTCAGGTGCTAAATGGGGGGAAATTGCAATCCATTTGGAAGGGAGAAATTTCACCTCCCCTTTGTCTATGTAACACTGTGGGTGCAGTTAAAAAGAAAGAAAATCAAACATAAGAAGCCAGGTCTAGAGTACATTTAATCAAAAATGGACACTCCGTGCCGAGCCCTGATTGGCTCTCGTTTTCCAAGGTAGCTTTGGGAGAGTAAATTGCTTCCTGTAGTTTCCCGCCTCGCTGCTTATTCTGCAGGTCATTCGGAGGTCAGCAGGTGCAGCAGTGGACAAAACCCTGAACAGATGTTTGATTGACATGGATCACGCAGATTGGCAATCAAAGTTTTCTGACGAGAAAAGAGAGGCGCGCTGAATGGCCATTTCAAAGGTTGAACACAGACGAAGTCAAAATAGAAATTAAAAGCACATTATAAGTCAGTCACAGTGGCAGAAGAGCATGAAATCCCAGGGAGTGATGGGATGTTCGTGAGCGACTGAGTCAAATTCTGGCTACACAAATGCTTTTGGAATCAGTTACTAATCAGTAACATGGGACGGACAGGCTCATTTCAGATAACTAGTTTTGATAAGTGATACCATCTAAGGGTTAGTCTGTGGAGGAGGGTTATGTGGAGCGGAAGTAGACCGAGATAGGGTCAGAGCGAGTGATCAGTGGGGGTTCTGGACTCTCCTCAGAGAAATCTGGAGCGTGGAGGGTCACTTTGTCCCCTGTTTGATCTTTGTCTTCAGATGACATGGCAGGAAATTAAAGATGAAAGGAGGTTTGGACTACTGTCTAATAAACACAGGGACGGAATGCCCTCATTTGCTGCTCGTATCCGGCCTAAATATGTCGGACCTGTGGGTGACACGCTTTATTTAAACACCTCTTTGGGCGCCACATTTACTACATTAATTAAACTGCATTCAAAGATGCAGGAGCAGACTCATCCAACTGTGTCAACGTTTCATATCAGTGCAACTTTATTCTATTTTTGATCCATTAAAAGTTACAAATTAAAGGCTGTGAAGGCAAACATTTTTTCTTACCCACTGCCAATGTGTTTTCATAATAATGCACTGTAAATGATCTTTTCCAAAGTCATTAGCTACAGTGGCTGTGTTTTTTATGAACGTGCTTAAGAGCTAAAATGATTTGCAACCAAAAAAAAAAAAAAAAGTTTGAATGTAATTTATCTAACAAATTTTAATGCTTAAAAAAAAGGGGGGGGGTACCATGATGTACATAGAGGAAAAAAAAAAAAACAGTACAGGAACACACATCACACATTTTTTCCCGGCCATATTTCTTGTGTGTAATAATAAGTGAATTAGTAGTGGGGAGTACTACAAACACTCCATATCTTAGACAAACACTCGTAGTGACGGCCCTAAGCTCCCACTGTGTTGAGGAATCTCCTACCAACAGCACTCCCTCCCATTTATCTCAGCGGCTGAGAGCAAGAAAAGAGCACAAGCTGGGAGGCTGAGGAAACATCAAAAGAGAGCATCCCAGATAACTGCAGCTCTGTTTTTGCAGCGAAAAAACACCTCCACGCTGGTAACTAAAACCCAAGAAGCAAGATAGCTTACTTGATTGCACTCTGTGTGGCCTTTTACTTCATTTCATGTTTATTGCTCGAAGGCATAAGTAAGCCCTTGAACAGGCACTCGCTTTTTTTTTTTGTTTCCCCTTTTTTTCTGTTAGTGTTTTTTTTCTTTCATTCTTATCTTCCTAAAATGCCAAAGCTATTTTGTTAAATCATTAGAGGTGTTATGGTCGTAGAATGGCTCAGACGAGTAGCATCCCTGTGTAGTACTGAAAGGTTATTTTCTTCATGAACACTTGAGGGTCCACTGATCCCTTGTAAGTGTCTGTTGGAAAATGCATTGACATTTTATGTGAATGGAAAAACCCTCCTCAATAGACTCTCTTTCATTGCTCTTCAGGTTTCAGGTCATTATACCCGCAATAGAGGACCACTCAACCTAGTTTGGTATTACCTCTGAGAAAACTCTTACGCTACTTCACTTACTCCATTCACAAATTTGGTTTGGAAGTGAGAGATATAGACCCCTTGACCTCATCAGATTTTCTGAACATGGGTAGGTGTTTGTCCAGTCAATACAATCTTCTTTATAGCTATTCTTTGGAAAGATCTGCTGCTGCCGTCATTTTCATGTTCACATCATGCATAATTCAAATTTTTTAGCAATACTATATAGACAAAAATATGGGGTCACATCACATCTACAGCTTGTAGGACATGCCGTTCCTGTTAATCTGAAACATTACCATGATGAAAATGTCATCAATAATTATCACAATAAATGTCAAAACAATAAGTTTAATTTATTTAAGTTATTTAAGTTGAACACTAAGAACCATTACAATGTTAAAAAAAAATCAGTGGTGCATAAAAGTAAAAATGAAAGTGTAGATGACAATGTGAACAAAATTATCTCTAAAGACAAAATTAAAAAAAAAAAAAATATTGTAATAATATTTATCACAATATAAAATTCGATTAAATTATGACAGTCACTGTTGTTTTGCAGCCCAGACCTCTATTATTAATAAAACACAGAATTCAAGGTGTCCCAATACTTTTGTCCATGTAGTGTAATTTTTTAGTGGTCACAATGAAACTGCACTAATGGCATCAAGCAATTTCCATTTCCCAAATATTTAGTGAACCTTATTTCACCTTATAATTAACCTCTGGTGTCTCCGGTGTCACAGATGAGTGTAAGACGTCTTTGTATGAATTTTGTTGCATATACTGTTCAAACATTACATTTCCTTAGTAAGCTTCAATATGAAGAATTTATTTTATAGATTTAAATGCATTTATTTATGATGGAAACTGCAAAAAGACAAGCATGAAATGTTGTGCTCCAGTTAGGGTTCCTTTTAGGCTTTTACACATGCAGTGTAGATAATATACATTCACAAAGTACAGCACACAAAAGACATGGATCTATATGTTCACATTACTCATATTTATACAAAAGGAAAATATTCAGCATCACATATATGTTTTCACTGCACTATATTTTTCAGGTTTTATTGTGTCTGCCCCTGTAGCAAAGGCTAAAGAGTAAGTTCAAAGAAAAGTTGCCCTAATCCAACATTATTCAGATTTGAGTCTCAAAAAAAAAGAGCCATAGACAAGTCAATTCAATGCAAATGCTGCACCTGCCATGAGTTGTAAAAGCTGCTGCGATTTTCAGTGAAAACAGGGTTCACATCACTTGGAAAGGTAGAGTTGCCATTTCACGCACCAGTATCCCAGCAATCCGTAAAGACCCAGAGACATTCCTCGACAGGATTACCACTTTACAATCGCCAGGAAAACAACTTCGACCCAAAACATTCACCTTTTCCCTATCCACCATCCTTATGGTGTTCAGAATATTCCATTTCCAGACCCTAAACAGTTACTTTAATCCAGAGTATTTTATCTATATACCCCATAGAGCAGTGATCTTGAGCTTTAAACCGGCCGATCTTTCAACACATCTATACATAAATATATAGTATTTTGCAGGTAAACTTTTGTTGATAACTGCAAATTGTATTAATTATTATTCAGGTGACCATCAGGACACAAGGGGGCTACAGTTCTGAGATGCTTAGAGACTATATATGGATGACAGTTGGCCAGGCTTCCTGGTCCAGTCAGGCTGAGTCGGTTCAGAGTGATAACGTAGGTAATGGTGTTTCTGGAAGAGTGAGGCCAGATGAAACACCACGCGGACAGATACCACAGGCATACTGGCCCCTTCTGTTGGAAAATTTCATTTTTTCCGGCAGGAAGCCATGAATGCCGAGGCTGAATCCAAATCTGGTTTTCCGCACTTTATCAGCGTGTGGCCCACCAAGTGGTGAGATGGTGGGGGAAGAGGAGGGCTGAGAGAGAGAGAAGGTGGGGGGGTGATCCACTCAGCCGAGACCCTCCACTTTAATCCAATTTACAGCCTCCCCCAGCAAAAGATAATTACAACCCTTAAACCAGCTAGGAGAGGGGCAGAAAGAAAAGGCTTCACTCACCCAAACTGTGCCTCTGGCCCCTGAAGTCTCCACCTAGAGAAAGGAAAGAGGGGAGGGGGCACTCTTAGCAGGACTCAAGCAAAGGCATTGTGACAAACCAAGAGTGTGTGTAGCTAATGAGGCAAACTGATTTTTTTGGAGCAAATGGATGCCCGCTGGGCAGTGGGAGAATGCACCCCAGGACTTCTTTGGTTGCTGATGTTCACCACAGTTGTAGGGGAGGTGTATTTTAGGTTGACAGTTAAATACATGTTTGTGTAACTCTGAAATAAACAGCCTAATCAGAAAAGGAAAGGTTGTCATTGTAGGTTTCTGCAGGCCACAGATATGGAAAATCTGAATTTGTCTGCAAACTATAGGTAGAAAAAATTAATTGGAACAGAAACTGTCACTGAATGACCCCAAACTGCTTTTGGTTTTTTAGTTTAGGGAATAAAGTACATCAGCGGAGTTAGAAAACAGATTCTGGTTCTGTTCTAACTTCAAATATTACAGTCTTTTTACATCTAATCTTTGTCTATATTTTGTTCCTTACCCGGACCAAACCTACCAATAAAAATCACTGAACAGTTACATATGAATAGAACTTGAGAGACACAAGGTGGAAAAGTAATAAAAATAAACTTGATGTGTATGTATATAGAAACACATATGTATGTAGAAATGTAACTCAAAAACATTAATATTATATACTATGTCTTTGTGGTTTACAATAAATATGTTATTCTGGCAACTGGGTTGAAACCAGTACATTTCTTTGATTTGTGGTTTGTGTGTTTGAAATTATCATTTTGTAAATTAAACTAATGACTTTAATTTATAAATGTTAATTTTGTCATGAATTTAAAGCCTCATATTGTCTGTTTTTTCAATTATCGTGTTATTCATATTGAACTTTGCAAGACTTATTCAGTTTTTTGTTATTATTGATGATGAACTATTATAAAGTATACAATATTATGTCCAATATAGTTCGAGTATAGTTTTCTCTTGCAAAAAGTATTACAGGAAAAGGATGCTCTGGAATAAAAGCCTGAATTTTCACCATCCTGATCCGCATCTTTGTTACAAGTGCTTTGAAGTGAGAACGAAGGAATGGGGTTAACTTTTGCAAAAGAATGTGAAGAAATAATAATGAAGGGGCTCACAGGGGAGCGGAAACGCTGGCCAGTCCTAATTAATAGAAGGAGAGACACTCCCAAAGTCTCCCATTCACAAGCTGACAATGGAGTTCTCCACCAAGCAGAACCTGGAATGGAATATGGGAGGAGTGAATGGAGACATGGTCGAGGAAGAAAAAAAAGACTCAAGCCCTTGTTTCTTTGCACCCGTTTTTCTCTTATTGTATTTCTGTTTTATAGCATTAGCCCAAAGCCTGCTATCCTATAGTCCACAGCTCTATTCAGTGAAATGCCGCTTGGAGAATCCCACTGGTCAGTTTTGTAAATATGAGCCCTGGACGAGTTCATGGACGACTGGCACATTTCCAGAGTTTATCCAATACAGGCCTCACTTCTGCTCTTTCAAATATTACTTCATCTCATTTCACCATCTCTGCCTTTTACCAGTGGCTGGAGTCAAGAGCATATAGAGTTGGGCGGGAGGGGTGGAGGGGTGGGGGGGTTATTTTGCTATAAGTCAAGTCAGGCAGGGAGGGGTTTTTGCGAGGGGCAACAGGAGAAGTGTGGACCCACCTGCCACTGATTATCCCCCCAGTTAGAGGGTTTAGTCTTGACCTCTGAACTTCAGAGCTGCCCCACACCACTAATCTGTTAATTAACCGAGAAATACCCTGGAAAAACTTTGAGCAGCCATTGTGTGCGTGTGTGTGTGCACTTGTGTGCACGTGAGTGTGTATAGGAAGAGATCGCAACAACGAGAGAGAGAGAGAGAGAGTGAGTTCAGTGGGAACACACTGTGGCATGTTATTACTGTGTATGTAGCTGCAGCGTTTCTGGATAAGTAGGACACCCCAGCCATGTTAGAGGTTGTCTTTGTTGCCTGTGTATTCAGCGCTGTGATCGAGGAGGCCACCATTTCTATTGCTTAATGACACTCATTACTCTTGAACTAAACTGTACTGAAAACCCTAAGTATGAACACCAATTGATTAAAATGAGACCGTCATGTTGCATCATGGTGCTTTAGACCTAAACACCCCAAATATAGATGTTTGGAATATAGGAATTATGTTACATATCAAGTTAAAGTCAACAACAATTAAATAATCATACATGCATGCCTTTTTTTACTCACTAATCAATATTTTAGTAAAAATTCTCCATCACAATTTCTTGATAATATGATTATACTGCAGGTTTAAGCCAAAAACTGTGAAAGTGAAATCATATATAATAATGTTATCAATATTAGCCACAATATTAAACACAAAGTGCATCATTTCTCTCACTCAAAACATGCTAAACAAAAATGGAAAAATAATTAAATAAATAAATTAAACATCAGCAGCATGCCAAAGATGCCAAAATATACCACAACTGTAAAATTTGTATGATCAGCCTCTCACTGTACATTGTCTGATGTCTGTTGACAATTAGCAGAGCTTGTGCTTTGTGGCCAATTACTGTGCTTGAGCTCACTATTTACAGACATTAAACATGGATGTATAGATCAGGCCATTTATGCAAAAATGGCCACACATTGCAGGGGTCAAGATATTACTACTGCACAGGCTTCTTGCAGTTTGCAGTTTGAATGGCTGAAATAAACCAGATATAATTTGTTGTGACAAATTCAGCAATAAATGCAAACAATCTAATTTTTTTTATCATTCTGCTTTAAAAAAAAAAAAAAACACCTAAAAAAAACAAAACATCTGCCAACAGCTGGCAGGTAACTGTGTCCATGGTGGTGGTAAGCCTGGTGGTCATATGACTGTAGTATGCTGCATTAATTTTCACATATGCCATACTGCACTGTACACTAGGAATGGGCATTTTAATGACTTTTCAGAAGTTGAATGATCAAGTCAATATAAATCAATCAGTCGATTAATTGTGGTGTCTTTGTTGCCATGTGCCCTCCACCCAAAGCAAATTAATAATAATAATAAAAAACTTTTTTAAACTTTAGTTGACAGGCTGAAACAGTACCTCAAATATTCTGTTTCAATGAAGAAAAAAACAAACCTGAAATTTCCTCTCAGTTGTCAAACTCTGTGATTGATCGGATATTGTGGTAGTGTCCACAAAGCCTACATGTTCCTGACTGTTCTCAAATGTAGCTGAAGCACAGTGACAGGAGAATAAAGAAATACAAACTTGATTTTATATGACGAAAAGGTGACAGGACCTGTAAACCACTGTGGATGGAAGTCAACTGACACAAAAGGAAACTACACAAGTTTAACTGAAACATCAGAGAAACATATGGAGCCTATTCATTACTGAGAATGTGTCCTGTGTCCTGAGAATTAGCTGCTCTCAACTTCCAACATCCTCAGTGTCCCAGAACACACACACTTGGTGATCCCCAAAATAAGCTACACCACCAATACCAAACAGGCAAATCGCTAGAAGCTCGTCTATACAACGAACTACACGACACAAAAAAATGTTCACACTCCAAATTAATGTAATTTTGATTAGGGGTGTAAAATGCAAATGTAAAACAGTAAATACATGAAAAGCTGAAGGAAACAAGGGAGCAAAGAAAAATGACTTTTTTTGTTTAATGTTGCTCAGTATAGGGTGGCTCTTGGATGAAATAATGTCTTTGAAATGTATGCGGAAACTAACCAAAAGAACTATACCATACTTAAATACAGCATGGTATTAATCCTAAAATTATTCCTGAAATTATTCAAGTGTAACAGTAACTACTTTTCAACAAAATACAAAGCAAATAAAAGATATGAATGATTTAAAGGTTAAATGGTATGCAAAATTAACTCAAATATA
>JAPQRP010000009.1:27534137-27545459 GCA_037367295.1 Apogon hyalosoma | reverse complement strand
ATATAAATAAAACATTAGAATTCAGATCAGATATATCAGTATAACTATTGCAGAGATCCACCATTGCTATTAAATAACAATTGAACTGAACATTTACCTTATTTCCATTGATTATTAACCATTGCTTTGATATTGATTTGTCTCAACACAGAAAAAATACAATCTTGTGGCGTACCTTGCCACATTCTCAGGTGGCAGTTTCAATATAGTCACACTTGGTTTAACATGGAGCGACTTAGCTTGGAAACATTTTTCAAGTAACTTGGTCAACACTCATAATACATATGCAGTATCTGGTATGGTAGATGGCATTATGGGAGATGTTGTTTTCATCCCTACTGACATGACTCAACTTTACATTATCTTAAATGATACATATGTTTCATCCCTTATTAGTAATGTTATAAATATTTGATGTAATAGAAATAGAAATTGTTTTGATTTATTGTATATAAATACAATAAATCAACAGAATACAAAACCTAGGTCTAGTGGTTTTCAGGTATGTTCATGTGTAAATATTACATATTATACTTTTAAAGTTTATCGAATTACTGGATTATTGTATAATTTAATTTATCTACTCAATTAATTACAAGTGGTGTTATATTTATTTTGTTTGCCCCATCTTAGACCCATATTTTTAGGCGTATTTTGTATAAATTATTCCACGCTATACTGATTCCATAACCCTAAAATATAATAAAGTATATTTTTCTTGGTTGATGAGCCACACCTGGCCGTTTTGCTGTAAACAAACAAAAATCTCTGCCTTGACTGGTGAGGCAGTTGATAAGTGGGCCAACAAAGTCAATTAGTTCTGTGTTTATTAGTATGTGACAGGTGCTGGGTCATGCAGATTAACTCACAACCCTTGGAGGGATAGGACAACAATAATGGTGAAACATGTCCGTCCGACCAGAAAGTAAAGGTAGCAAAAGGAACATAGCAAAGCCTGCTCAATTAATTATGTGGATTAATGAAGTTCTGCTTGATTAAATGTTGATGGCTCTAAAAACGCCTATTTTTTCTACCACAATGTGACATAATGGACACTCTTACATAAATAATGGAATCCTTCATGGTTACAGAAACCAGCTAACATTATATGTTACACACCACGCCTCCTCTTGAACCCTTAATCGATTCATTAAGGCTATTGGCCTTGATTAACAAATCACAGTTTTCATTCAGGTTTGACCTCTAACCTTCAACCCTCTCTGACTGGGAAGGTATTGATTCAAGGAAAATGGTTTATTTTCAGCTACTGGAACATTACCTTTAGAAACAGTAGCTGACAGAGTGTCTTTTCATTTACCCCTGAGAGCTGTTGTAACCATTGTTTTTTTACACTTCAGGTTCAACAAAAGGCTCAAACATCAAACTGCACCCATTTAGACAACTATAACATTAAATAATTGTCAAAATGAGGAAAGGGATCGATAACACTGACTGTTCTCTGAAAGCTGGTGATGCACAAGTTTTCAATCAAATTTACACCAATACCTTTTTTTTTCTGTACACTGCAACAAATAACCTACTTCTGTTACTTTAACTGTATATGTGTGATTTATTATTTGTCTGCATGCATTGTTAAAGCCACTTTATCTGTTTTTTTTTTTAACCGATGATGGAAAATCTTTTCTTCTTTAGTGACAAATTAACCATGCAATGTTTGCAAATGCAATTACAGTATAACCGATGTTTATTTAAATATGCAATGTATCAACAAAAAAAAAAGTGTCCTATTATTACTTCACATGCACCGATCAGTGGTTCACATCATCTTGACCTGAAACCAGTAAAGCAGAAATACATGCACACATAATGAGCTGTGATGTGGTCAGACTGTCGACATCCTCAAGACATCCTTTTGATCTCATACATTTACATCTGCTATTCTTTTATATTCTCAGTACTTTACCATTGCTGGTTTAAAGCTGTGTTAAGAGGATGAAGGGTAAAAAAAAAAATTAAACACAGTAGACTTAAAAAAAAAAAATCTACGCTATTGTCATATTCAGCCTCTGTCTCAGCAGTTATAGCATTTTTGAGTGTTGTCACTATCTTTGTTATCACTATGGTACCAACTCCAAACAGCATTAACACTGTTAATATTTAGACACCCATAACCATGACACACACTCAACACTGTAACCAGAATTTGCCCTCCAAATATCAGTTTTGGTTGATGATTAACTGAAGGTCACGTTTGTCTCAGCTTTTTTTTTTTGTTTGTTTTTGTCTTCGCGTCTTAAGATTAAATCCAACATTTTGACTGAAATATTAGTTCTGCTGCACTTTTCCCAAATGGATTTCCACTGCAGGGACTCATGTGAACAAAAATCCCCCTGGCAGAATTCAAAACACCACTGATGTGTCAACATATCAAATAACGGTTGTGAAATGCCGTGGCTGCATTCAGTCCTTGTTTTGGTGCTTGTTGAACAAGGCGGCGTGGGATTGCTCGCCCTCACCCTGTGGTCTGTCCTCTAGGGTGCGAGGAATCTGAGTCACTCACTGCACATCAGGCTTCCCCCCCGGGGCCCTGGCACTGGCAGAGGCAGGTTAACAAACTGTAAAGGCTTCAACTGAGCAGCACACAAACTGTTTTCTCTCCACAAAGGGATTGGCTCCAACAAATGTCATAAGCCTATAATGAGATAGCTGATCTCGGTTGTAAAGAAGAAAAGGGGGGTGGAAAATACTTCCCCTCTCCAGTCAGTGGCTATTAGAGTCAGTGAGAGTAAAAAGGGGGAAGCTTCCCCATTTTCTTAGAAGCCCTTCAGAGGCTGGCCAACATGACAATGCTGGTCAATTAATTGGTGAAAAAGTGAAAATCCAATTAATGTGTATCAAGCTGGCAGTTTTGCATGATGATGGCTCATTAGGAGACCAAGCTGAGGGTGGTGGAGTAGATGGGTGGAGGGGCTTAAACCCCACTCATTAAAGCTCTGTCTTTCTCAGTGGGGTTTTAGAGACCGGCTTATTAATGCAACAGGTTCTAAACAAAACCTCAATGTAACACTTATTTAGTAGATTGGAAAGTGATGAATTCTTAAATGACGTGGGTGGAGGGACAAAACATTCTCTGTATGGACATAGATTCTGTATTTTAGAGCCACTGTGAGCACAAAGGAATCAAAAAATAAGGAACTGAGCTTTTTAAACTCACTTTTAAGTAAACCAGATGAGTATGAATTTACTTAACACATAGTGCTTGGAAATTAAACACTTTGGACTCAACAGGATACACAGAGTTAGTAAAACAAGCAAAAAATAATTAAATTGTTGCTTTGCATAATGCTTTCAGAAAATAAATGCTATTAAGAATGTTACAAGCGAGGTAATGGTGCTCTCATTGCATTACAAAATAAGATGATGGGGCTCTCTGTGCTTCTTCTGGACCTCACCATATACTGACAAAATAAAGAATGTGCCCCCATACTCTTGCAGCCGGCCGGTGTTTGTCTAGCCCCTGCCTCTATGTGTAAGATTAATACTCTTGCCACACTCTCATAGAATAATGTCACTTTAATCTTGTTTGGGGCGAAATTCGAAGTGGAGTGTGTCTACTTGTTTCCTGAGATTACTTCATCTTTCTTTCGGCAGCGGTGTGTGACTCTGCCGCCTGCTGTCCCCTGGCGTTGGATGTCCCATTACCCTTCACACGCCGCAACTTTCTGCTGTTTGCACAACACTGGCCACAGGACCCAACAGGAGGCCAGTATACTATTGATGTTTTTAGCTTTTCTTTACCAGTGCTGGGCTCATTTTAGTTGTGTGTAGCCTACTATAGAGGACTATTGCCGGTGGCTCAGCCATTGTGAATATATTACCTCCTTTCAAAAGCTTTTACTCAATACGAAATATTACACTGCATCATGTGCTGCTCTTGTTTCTTGCAAAGACATTGGTAGAACATAACCTTGATCTTTTCTGTTCTTTATTCTCCCTAACTTTTACAGCTCACTTCTTATATGTAACTGTTTGCTCATAAATGTAGTTCACTAGCAAATCATGCTGCATTTTTCTAATTATTTGAAAAATAATAATAATAAAAATAAAAATATAATAAATGATGAAATGAAATATGACCAGATTAGCTTCAGGATTTCTATCAAAATGGCAGGTGAAATACCGGAGCTACAAACTTTCTCCTTTCAGATTATGAGCCTGTTTGCTATTCAGTCATTTGTATTTGTATAACCTTTCAATAATTTACAATAACTGCTTGCACACTTATGCTTTTCCACTGTGTTGACCCCAGCATTTCTGAGTGAACGAGCTGCAGTGCGTCAGCTATAAATCTCTAATGAGGCTTGATGTAAACACCACAATACAAACCATATAAATTCCCTACACAACTCAGCATTTGCACTTCTTGCACAAACACAAAGAAACACACACACAGTACACTACATGCATATGCACACTGCTTCTTGTCCAACTGCAACAATGCAGGGTGTATTTGTTATTTCTTGTTTGTATTTTGCTTTCAGAAACACATTTGTCATGACTGTATGCTTCTGTGTTTTCTCAAAACTACATATAATTACAAATGATTATATGCTGCCAGTGTAAATGGCTTTAAATAATTCTATGTTCAATAATCATCTTAGTAAATATACATAAATTACAATTTATGTTTGCAAATGGCCAGTGCTTCTATTTTTGCTGCTTCTTTATATCAGAGGTAGAGAAACACTTTGCATGGCAAGCCCTGTGCTGTTTGGAGAAGCAGTGTGTTTTTCCTCTCACTTCCTAATAATCTATTCTGTTCAGCCAGCTGCATACATTGACAAATGTTTCCAGCATTAGGTATTTACCCACTGAAAGGTAATAGATGCAAGGGTTTAAAAATGCCTGCTGCAAGAAACAGCAAGCATACTGGCAAAAATATCATGATAGGAAATGTTCCTTTCTTTGCAGCAGCAGGAAAAGCTTCTATTTGTAAAATCCACTGTATGTACAAAACAAATACTGACATAATGTGAAAATGAATAGGCAGAAAATAATTTTTTCTGTCACTTTTATTTTTAATACTACATTGAAAATTAAAGATGAGGAAATAGTTCTGTTTTTATGATTTCCCATTTTGTCATGAGCTGCTTTGAAGTTTTACAGTTTTAGTACAAACGCCAGTGCTGTTGAAACAGTCTAATTCACTGCCCTTCACAGAGGTAAACATGTAAAGACACACGTCAAGATTAGTTTGTGCCAGAAGTTGATTTTTTTGTGGCGTAGAATTCGTTGTAATTATTTCCCATGTCTTTCTTTTGTCTGTGTGTATGGATACAGTCTGTTCTCGAAGCCTAATGGAAGCTGTGACGGTGCATTAATGAGTCTGCTTATTTCAACTTCACTCCACTTCCTTCATTTACCTCCCTCACCTTGTTTTCCCAGTTCACATTTCTTCTCCTACTCCTTTGTAGTCTCCATCATGCTGTTCATATTTCGCCCACTCTTTCACTTTCTTACGTCATGCTTTTTCTCATTAGTTTTATGAACTGGCTGTGAATAAAGTGTACTTTGACATGAAACAATGTGGCAAAGATAAAATATGATGCTGAATGAAAATAACAAAAGTAACACTGTTCAGTGTTGAAGTCTTACCTTGTGTTTTTATCTGTTGTGTTCTCTCAATTTATCTACTCTTATAGCAACAATGTGTTCTTTAGAAGAGAAGGGGATTTTTCATCATGGCACCTCTCCTAAAAAAAAAAAAAATCCATTTTAAGTTGCCAAAATATGTTTCTATATTTATGAGGTAATGGCACAATGAATGTGGGGAGCGCATTGTGCATTTAGTTTAATAAATTCTACATGAAAAACAGGTGCTTTTAACCAACTCTTTGTCATTTTATTTAATTATTAATAATCAGAAATTAGAATAATTATTAATTAAACAAGATGTGCAAAACAAATATAACTGAGTGTGTAGGAGTAATGGAGAAAAGTCATCCATTACTGGAAAGGAGATTTAAATGAACCAAACACCGGTGCAGAGTTAAGAATCAAAGAATCTGCTGGTGTTGTACGCTCGTACTCTCAGCCTGCTGGGATTAATGGATAACTCCAGTGAGAGACGCCTCTGTTCTTAGGCAAGACAAAATGACCACAGGCAGCCAAAGAATTTGGCGGTCAGTAACTGTAGCTGTTTTCCCATACATATATTATTATAGCAATAGCAGCAGTGGTGATTGAATTTCTGACCTTTTGTTGAAATGGGAAAGGGGAGGGGGGTGCATTTCAATTTTTGTTGTGTCATTCATGTCTTAAAATAACTACAGGGATGAAAGATCATGACTTGATTCAATTACAGTGCTGTGTAAAGGCTAAAGATTACTGTATTCTACATGGAACCTCTCTGGTACGTATCTGAGATAAATACAGATGCTGATTTCCTTCACTTTAAATTGATTGAAACAGGTTACAGTGAACACTCTATGCTTGCTATGTGGAGCCCATTCTGAGCTCTAGTTGATTGAACTACAATGTTTTGCAGCTGCAAAAATGAAATGACACATTCAATCCACAAATCAGCAAAAACACAATGATAGTTACAGCCACTCCACTTTTCTTATCTATAAAATAAACACATTCTCAAGATGACAAACCTGATATCGGACTCTTCATACCACAGAATCCATCCAACACTCGAGAAACTAGAAACCACCAAACTACAGAAGTTTGGTGGCAGAACCTGGCCGGCTCTGCCAATCAATAGGAAAGTTCACATTAAAAACTGCTGACAGCTGTGGGAGAGATTTCCCACTTTCATCTAGCGCTGTCTGGCCCTCCAGCTAACCTCACCGTCACCCTCTCCCTTTGCAGACCTGCTCTCTTTATTAATCTTTGTCGCATCCCACAGCCTGATCCAGAGAACTGCCCTGCTACATTTTGCACTTATCACCAAACTTTTGGCTCATTTCTCTCTTTCTTTTCTTCTTTTATGAATTTCACTTGATAGCCTTGAACCGAGGCCCCCCCATTCCTGTGGAGGAGCCCACCCAGCAGCCCTGTCTCAACGTATCAACCTGTTTGCTGAAAGAAGGAAAACAAGTGCTTCAAATGAAATGTGTGTGTATGTGTGCAGGAGAGATGTGGGATTTATTTTCATCAGAGCTTACTTACCTTTTTTGTTCATCAAGTAAACATCAGATTTCAGAAAAGTCATCAGCAAAATAAAGGATTTCAACCATATTCCTAAAATTAAATATCTCTATATGAGAGTACAACATTTACTGTTTGATAATTCTTAGTTGGTGTATCTGTTGAACTTTGGTTCTTTGTTCCTCACTGCTGTATATGAGTCCCAGTCGAAGATGAGCTGCTGCTGGTTAATGCAGGCCTCTGCTGCCCCTTAGGGGCAACAGAGAATAAAGGAGGAGAAGAATCCTCAGCACCGAAGGGAGTACGTGTCAAATGGGTGCAGTGCAAAGAATGAATATTATGAATATTGTGACTGAATAACAGTTGATTTTTTTTTAATATAAATATAATTTTGAGTTGTTAGAAAGTTTATTCTTCTTCACTTAAAGCGGAGGCTGGTGTGTAGATGTTCAGCTTTTCTGTTGGCTCGGATGTGTGATGTTTGGTGTGTGTGGCAGGTCTAATCCCATTAGTGCTGCTGATCCTGGGCCTCAGGATGTGTTGTGTCTCTATCAAACCCCCTTTATGCTCTGTCTGTTCAACTCCAATCTGTTTTGTGGTGGTAAACAATCTTGTTTTCAGGTTGTACAAAAAAAAAAACAAAAAAAACACTTCAGCAAATTCTGCTTCTGCTTGTTAACACAACAATTTCCAATGCTTTTCAGTGGGAGTAAAACTTTTATAAGGTTGCTTGAAGAGGGATTTTTTATTAATATAGTGTATCTATGCAACTTCTCAAACAGCTTTCAGATAAGGTTAATATTTCTACTCCAAGTTTTATACAGCCAATACTGCCCCCTGGGCATTAAAAAGAGCTGGGTTTATATGTTTTTTCTCATCTTCTAAATATTTTTCTCAAGTATTACCTGCCAGGAAAATGAAGTGTCAATACAGCAGTAAAACTGAGAACCTCATCACATTTTATGAATTATATAATTTATATAATAAAGTAATACAGAAATGCTGATGTTTAATACAATGGCATTTTAATTAGAATGAGTAAATGCAATGCTTTTTCCTGTTAATGTCTTAAAGTTTGTATTAACCAGTTTCATTTTCAAGTTTAAAACACACAAAATGAGCTGCAGCATGGTGCCACATTTAACCTGAAGAAGGGAACAGATATGTTGCAGTGAAAGCAAGACATAAAATAAGAGGATGATTAAAAGTTGTAAAAGATCATATCAGATTTGGGGTTAAGTCTCTCACATGGATTGTCACTGCATGAACAAATATACCTTATTTACACTTAAGATAGTGGGAAACAAGAAAAGTAGCAAATATATTTTTAAGTTGCCTGAGGTGAGAGTCATAATGTGGAAACTGAAAACTATTATCACTGCCTTGTTACTTGTAGTGAGAGCTGTGAGTAGCATCTGCAAACTATACTCAAATTATAGTATGTATTTAGATTTCTGTAGGAAAGAGATTACTATTAGTGATGATTTCAACATCATCACGACAATGTAATCCCACTTTGATGTCTGACTTCAAACTGCCTGAAAAATGTATTATTTTAAATCAAATGCTTTTGACTTTGTGCCCAGTGTAGACATAGAACTTAGTGATGTTGCACTGCACTCCAATTTAGACCTAATTTTATTAAAGCCCACACATGGCATGAAATGTTATTAAAACAACAAATATATTAAACAAAAAATTTTAAAGAAAAGAAAAAGAAAAAAGCTAGTAAAAGATCCATCTCCTC
This sequence comes from Apogon hyalosoma, assembly GCA_037367295.1. NCBI lineage: Eukaryota > Metazoa > Chordata > Actinopteri > Kurtiformes > Apogonidae > Apogon > Apogon hyalosoma. Next base: position 27,536,596 of record JAPQRP010000009.1, on the reverse strand, counting down.
ATGAACATCCAGTAGCAGTGGAGTGCTTTTGAGAGCACATCCTCTCTGTCAATGTCGGACAAGACGTCAGACACTGGATGTTTATAGAAAACCAGGGACATTCAGGGTCAATGTTACAAATTCAAATCCAACATTTTCCACTCTGCATTTTGGACGTGATCTGAGATCTTAGGCGTGTCCTGAATTAACATCCAACCAGGTGAGACGCAGTCCAAAAGAAAAGGTCTTTGTTTCAAAGTCTGAGGCCACAATAGAGTTATCTCCAGTGGAAAAAAGGATGTCTTGTCCAATTAAGATGAGGGATTAGGAAGTGGTGAAGCAGGAGTTCAGGTATCTCAAGGTGTAATTCATGAGGGAGGTTGAAAGACATTAACCCCCAATTAGACGCTGTGACTACAGGGGAATGAATAAATGCACAGAGTCAAAATGCATTTTTTTTCTACTTATGTTATATTAATATTTGCTGGTAAATGTTTCTGAAACAAGTTGGCATTGTCAATGTTCACTTTTTCAGTAATAATAGATTATGATACTAAAGGTACTGGACTGATGTTTACAGATGTTTACAGTTGCATTTGTGGTTGCATTTCTACTTCACTTGTGGAAATGCACAAGTAAATGTGACTAAATGGCGGAAGCTTGCATAATGCCATTAGATCCCAAAGGTGTTAAGTTCCTTTTTGTGAATATTAGTGAATGCACTTAACCTTCAATCCACAGCTACAGACCCTTTGGGCTTGTTACCCAAGAAATATGTCTCCACTTTTCTCTCCACCCTGAGGCTCCCCGAAAAGTTGTCAAAAAGACAATGTCGAAGGAAGTGAGAGATAAAGTTGCCTGGCTCTCTTTCTCTGCAGTGTTTATTTGCTGTGTCAAGGATTGAGAGATTACACTGTTTCTACGCAGTAAGAGAGGAATCTGGTCAAGCATTTCCTCAGGCTAAAAACATCACTTGAAAAGGCAAAGGAGGATTACTGACACCTGCATTAAGAAAGAAAATCCTGACTTGGGCCCATTTGCTGTGAGTAGGGAGTCATCATTAATCATTTATTTTAAGTGTGGAGACTGTAAGGGCTTTATTTTGGGACACTCTGGGAAGCTTAGTCCTTACTGTATTATACTACCTGTCTTTTTCTCTGCATTTACTAGTTGTTTGTTACTGCTGTTAAGTGATATTTCCCCACAGTGGAATAAATATTATCATACACCTTTTGTTTTTTTTTACAAACTGAATTTTTACGATCTCATATCAAAACACGGTATTTTTAAGTCTCTGTGGGGTAGCCTTTGTTTTTTCTGAATTTTATGACATCTTTAAGTCAGAACAAACAATCAAAAAACATCTATTATAACAAGTCAAAGTTTGTAATAAAACCAGCTCTATTAAGTTGATCTTCACAAATAAATTGTTAAAGAAGTGTCAGTCATGCGGGATATTTTCAGACATGTTATGCGATTAGGAAAATAGAGACTTAATACATGTGTGTCACCTTTAATCCGTTATTACCTGTCTTTTGTGTTCAGTCTACAGAAGCCCACTCACAGGCACTGGGGCTGGTAACACTAACCCGCATGCTGTCGACACTGTGATTGATCACCACGAGATAAACATCAGATCGGCAAGAGAACAGGACAGACATTGATCCCCAGAGGAAGAGAGGACTTGTCACACCAGCATACACAAACCTCTGTGAAACATCTGTCAAAATACCACAACGACAGAGAACTGTACCTCTGTGACTAACATGGGAACCCACAGACAGCTGTCAGCTGTTGTGGATGTCGGTTGATGACCAGAGAGTATGAATCTTTTCCATTAGTTAACACAAAAATCTCAACAGTGAAAACTTTACATTCCAAATAAAGTAACATATTCATCTGATTTACTTTAACCCACAGAGAATCACACAAACCATGGACCGTTATGATTTATATCCCAAGTGATAGTGGAGATGAACATGCCCTGAGGCACACCAAACAACAGAAAAAGCTGGAACATTCCCAATCGTTCTTCTGGCCACCAAAAAAAATCCACAAACAGAGGGAAGAAATGTGTTTTTAAAAAATGTCAGTCCCAACCAGTCACATGAAGCTCTCACCTGGCTGGGCCTTGAATATGTTTTTCCTGTCATTAGCTACAGACCTCAAGCAACAGCTTAAGAACATGAAAAAAAAAAGAAAAGAAAAGAAAATGAATGAGAAATGAATGGTCAGTGTGACAAAAGGGGGCCAGCCTTGCGTCGACAGGAAGAAAAGCATTAGCAGCCTTTAGGTGCACAGCGGCGGATTTCCGTGTGCTTCACTGTCAGTGTGTTTTCCCCTTAATTAAAACAGTCACAAGTTTCATTGAGCGGTGAATCAAAGGGTGGCTACACCATAAAGCAGACTCAACTCTGTAACCCTTAGTGTGTGTGTGTGTGTGTGTGTGTGTGTGTGTGCGTGTGTGTGTGTGTGTGCGT
>JAPQRP010000009.1:27511162-27523005 GCA_037367295.1 Apogon hyalosoma | reverse complement strand
AGGAGCAGCTGGGAGGAGTTTCCCAGCATGCATTGGGACAATCTAGTTGGGACAGTTTTAATGTGTTTTACAATGTTTTGAGTTGATAAGAAGTGTTGTTCATTTTATATAGCAGAGTTATGGTGTGTTTTACCCTTTTTTTTTTTTTTTATGAATATTTCTATTGAGTTGCATATTCTTGCACCATGAGCGAAGTTGCTCCTTTGTTTTATGACCCTCTGTAATGGTGTTCCAAAGGGTGATTGAAAAATGCATTAAATGCCAGAAATTATTAATAAAACATCTCATGCTTGATAGAGTAGTGATTGAGTCAGGAGTATCTCCTGTTGTCTGATAAGTCTAATTTACAAATTAAGACTAATCTTCCCCTGAATAAGTAATGGATAATTAGATGTACTGACTGAATAGTTGTTAATAATTGAATTGAACATGTACCTAGTAAAAATCAAGAGTCATTATTACTTAGCTTTTATGAGTATTTTGTTGTGTAATCTACTGGAATATGTTAGGTGGATTTTACCTGATTTCTTTTACTGTGTTATAGCTGTTAAATTTAGTTACATTTTACTCAAACTACAGGTTAAAATCTACTCAACCAAAATAAGTGCAAATTTTTACCTCACTTTTATTGAGTAGATTCTAAAGGGGTTTTTTTGTTTTTGTTTTTGTTTTTTTATATAGTGTGGATATTTTCAGTGGCAGATTGAAAAATAGTTGGGTCGTTGTAGCCCTTATAACAACTATAATAACTTTAGCATCATCTATAAGTCTAACTACGCTCTTTGTCATCTAAGAAACAAATTATATCAAAGTGGCTATTGTCAAATGATACTGAGGGAAAAAAATCCTCCAGATGCTACTTTGACAAAAGACGAAGTGAAGTTCAGGAGACATTCACTGGTCACAGCTTAGAAATCCCAGAACTTATCCCCTCTGGTAGAGCCACAGTCCAGCTGTTTATCATCAGCGCCATGTGAACTCTAACATTTAATTTGCAGTGACAAATCATGACACTTCTGACAAACAAAAACACTACAGCATGTTGCCACTAAAACCACTAGTGTTTGTGGTCTCTCTCTCTCTCTCTCTCTCTCTCTCTCTCTCTCTCTCTCTCTCTCTCTCTCTCTCTCCTCTCCATTTTATATATACATACTGTATATATGCACATTTGTTTTGAGTTAGTGATCATATACATCGAACAAGTCTGGGGAAACATGAGCTTTTCCAAAACAGCAAAGAACAAAGACAAAGGCAAAGAAATGATTAAGGGAGAGGTTTTTAGCATAAAAGTTGAATTGTCATTATTATGTACATTTAAGAAACCAAACAAGTGTGAATGGAGGAAAAATGGAGGGTCACATAGAAGAAACCAACACCTCTAGGATGAATAATCCACTGTTAAACATGTCTTGGATGACTTTAATTACTTTAATTATGACTAAAATGATTTTGTCCATTTTGCTGGAAGCTCCACCCTTTGGTTTGGATTTTTTCCAGAGCTCTGGCTTTCTTATATACATTTTTCTTTCTTTTTTTTTTTTTTGTCTTTCTCAATGTTCATTACTCTGTTCTCACCTTTTTTAGGATGTTTTTTTCCTGTCCTTCCTTTGTTTGCTAGGGCTATTATTATTGTGAATGTAATGACAGCAGCGCTCAATAAGTTCATCATTTCTATGCAGAATTTGCTGTGAGAAGACATTTATCTGGATTGTGACTGTAAAAGGAATGTCTGATGTTTTTGTTGAGGGGCCTTTTAAGAGCTCCTGAGCCTCTTAAAGCTTCATTCAAATAAGGTATAAGGTGGGAAGAACAAGAAGGAAACAGAAGCTTTCTCATATGGGTTATACAGGCTGTGATCCATCGGTGATAATCTGAATGTTTATACGTTCTCAACAAATCAGTGGTTGTTCCTTTGTCTTTTCAAATCCTGTAAGTAGAGAGAGTAGGAAGGATTTACTTTGGTTTTGATATTTATTGATAATAAATCATTTACTCTTCAGATCAGTCAGTGTCTGCTGTTATTTATGTGTGTGGGTTTTAGTGGTACACATGACCATTATTATTATTATTATTATTAGTAGTAGTAGTAGTAGTATATAAAAGTGATGTTAAATGTTTTGATGGATTGTGGAGAATTTGCTTGAGTTTTATTTCACTATAAAAAAAATAATCTAAAAAATCTGATTTTTTTTTTTATTTATCCATTCATTCATTTATTTAATATCCTTATAAATGCAGCTGGGATGAAACCTACATTGATAGAAATATCTTTTTACCAAAGCAACATCAGTGTGTTATGTATTTGAATGTTATGGAAGCATCTGTTCTGTTTTATGATAATAATAATATTCAATACTGTTCTACTGAGAAAAAGATAATATTTTCTCTCCTTCCTCTACTATACCTTTAATTTTATTTTACTTTATAAACTCCAAGGATAGCTGAAGACATAACAACAGAAATGATGTGCTGAACATGAGAGAAATGACAAACTGAAGGGTTATTTCAGGCATTTTTTTTAGGTAAAATGTTCACTGATTGTCTCGGGCTTTTTCTGTCAAATAAAGGACAAAATGACAAGTCAGCTAACCTGCCTTATTTATCTTGATGGAAATTTGATATTTTATGTAATTTAATAATGTGCAATTCTGTATATGAGGGAGAGTGAAAAAGTTCTCAGAGGGGCGCTGTTTAACTGGGGATGAAACTTGGGTCTACCAGTTTGACCCAGAGCGCTAAAATCCAAAAAAGTGACATCCATGAGGAGCAGTTTGACCTGTGATATTCAAGACAGAGGGGTCTGTTAAATACATTAATAAATAAAATAAACTTTTTATTTCATTTATCTGAGAACTTTTTTTTTTTTTTTTACTCTCCCTCATATATACTCCACTGGTCAGCTGGTTCTGGTTCATTTGGTCAGTTTTATCTACATTTAATTTGTAATCACAGCTTACTGAAAACTCTAAATTGATCCTTAGAAGCATAAGTGGGTCAAACATGACCTGGTGAGGTTTTTACTTTCAACATGTTTTTGACATCATGCCATTTAAATTTGTATCTTACTTTTTATAGATTTTAGGAAAATGTAAAAAAAAAAAAAAAAAAAATCATCTGAACCTTATACACTCACTCACTCACTCACTCACTCACTCACTCGCTCGCTCACAAAACTGAAAAAAAAAACCAAACAATATTTCAAACAAGAAATCATTCTTTTTTTGGATCAAAATATAATAGAAATGATTATTAACTTGAAATGCCTTTAAAATATATTGATTTTAACACTGGTCATTATTGAACCACTTTTGGAAGAGTGTAGGGTCCAGTCACTCACCCTCCTAAGAGTTAAAAAAGGCTAATTTGTGAGTGTTGATGTCTACGAGCAGAAAAGAAACTTTTAGCATAAGTTTCTTTAACATTTTCTCTGCATATACTGATGCTGTTCTATGCACAGCTCTTTCGTCTTGCTGCTGTCTGTAGTCAGAAGATCCATACATTACTAAGCTGTGTCTTGAACTGTGCACACACTTGTAAAAGACTCCATAAAACAACAGGAGCTGCTCATCAAGACTAAACCCTACAGCACCACAGGTGGCCAAAGTGGACAGAGGATGCACTACTGTGAGCAGTCGGGACTCAGTTTTTCACTGGTTTACCATTATGACTTTTCCTCCTTCATAGTGTGGAAACATCTGCTATGTTGCTGTGGGAATATTCAGCATCAGGGAAATTATCTGGGTGAAAATAAGCTTTGCCAACAGCTGTGAACTCTAAAGTGCTTTCTTTCAGCTGGGGCGTGAAACAGACTGAGGACTTGAATGGGCTCCCTGTTTCTGCCTGCATTCTCTCCAAGTATTTTCCCACTCAGTCTTTTGGGGATCCCTAGCAACAGTATGCATTAGAACATGTAGTTAGACTGAGAGAATGCACCAGTGTAAACAAGCTCCACTTTTATCCACATTTTATCCATGTTATCCTTAGTCATCAAACTAAGAAAGAACACATGCAGATAAGCAAAGCTAATTTTTTTTTCCTGTGTAATGCAATGGAGGGATGAAAAGGAAGATATACTTACCTTTCTTTCCATTTGCTATTGATCTACATGTGAACAAATTCCAGTTTGTAACTTGATCACTTCACATAAAGCAGATGGTTTAGAGTAGAATTATATTTCATGAATAACCGATATCCCAAAAGATGAAATGAACTCACAAAATCATAACATAACATAATGAGAAAAACAGAAACACAGCTACTTTGCTCTTCTATTTCCTGCACCATCAGGATTACTTAATGGGATTTTCATGTTTACTGTTGAGAAAGCAAAAAGTACAAATGAATATGGTTGTTATACTGTAGCTTCATGTTACAGCCACTCTCACTAAACAAGAATCCATAAAGAAATCCATAAATACACTTTATTTCAGAACTACATCATTTAAACTCTATGAAGAAGAGTCATGGTTTATACATTATATGTGGATGTCTTCATCTGCATGGCTGTCAAACTAACAGAAAGAGAAGAGGTTTTATTAGAGAAAACAAAAGTTGCTTTAGTGACTTCCAACACCCTATAAAACCCCTCACCACTGTTGTATGTGGACCACTTTTATGAGTTGTTACTCCACTTAAATTACTCACACTGTCTTTTAAGATGGCTGGTAAATCTTCATCTTTAATGAATCTCAGAAACAAGTTTTGACAGCAGAAAACAACATGGACAGAACTACAGAAATTCCTAACATCATGTCTTTAACATAAGCTACAATATTTTTCAGTCATCCATCTGTATGCTTAGTGTGTTGTGTTCCCTTACAATTTATGAGCTGAACCTCTGACATCAAAATCATGTTGTGAAAAACTGCAGAAAATACAGATGCTATAGCCAGGCTGTGCAGGTTTTCATGGAGCATAAGATACTCATTCTATACACGGACACTTGTTCAATATGTTAAATTTGAAATATTCAGCCTTATTGCATAATTGTCTAAATCCTATTTTTTTCAGATCATAGTCAATGTTCCAAAATGAAGCAGCAATGTTAGGAGCGCAAAATTACGCAGATCTCACAAAAATATGACTTGGGCAATTATGCTACGAGGCTAACGATATGCTTGTTTGCTCACGTGAAGTTTGTGTTGACATCTGTATTACATCGAGAGCTTATTATTTGATTAACGTTAGATGCCTGCATTTCTAAGCTAATGGTGACTAATGTTGCTCAGCCTCGCAGCTGCAGAAGCAGGAGAAAGGCAATAAAGACCCTGGGAGTGAGCACTAGGTTATTTCCAGAATAAAACAACGAGTCATCGACATATAGATCAGCATACAGGCTGTTAGCGACAGATTCCAACACAAACTAACCACGATTACAAAAACAAGCATACGCAAACCTTTCTCACTAAACCTTTGATATACAATCTCATATAAAGACATTCTAACTTTAGGTTTCTGTATTGAGTTGAAATGTGCCTAAGCATAATATTTCACTGTATGATTTCTGCTTACTTATATAACTTAGTCTCGATGACCCAAGGCATGTCTGTTGTAATGTATTCATATTTATGTTCTCAACAGTAAGGCAGTGAAAGACCACTACTATGTACCTCTAACACATATCCCTTCCACAGCGGCATACCAGCCTTGGCAGCCCCTCCGCCAAGCTGCACACAATGCTGCTATTGAACTAGATTCACAGTGCCTACCTTTATATACCATCAAGAGAGTCAACAGATGAGTACAGGGTTTCACTTTAAGTTATATCAACACTGTAGGCTTTAAGTTAGAATATACAGCTTTTACTATATATGTATAAACTGCATAAGCTGTATGAGGTGTGTGCACAGTGATCCCAGTGGTATGAAACATCCTGGGATTTGTTAATATTTCTATATCTGTATAAATATATTTGTATATTGTCTCTATTTGGTTTGACATTATCTAAGAAGATACGTGCTCTGAAAGAAAAATGTTCAATATGACTTCATCTGCTAACTTAAGGCAGTCTGTCAACAGCAACAGCAGTTTAGTGCCTGAGAAGCTGCTTATGTGGAAAAACTAACGGTGTACTTTACATTAGGAAAGCAACACTGGGATGGCACTGCTACAGAATTTTTATTGGAAAAAAAAAATCAACACTTTGACAGACGTGCATTGTAAACACGTTAAATATTTCAGGAATGTAACTAACTCTCCATCTTGGTCCTTGCCTCAGTTCATACAGACATAAATATATCTTAAATATATCCTCTGTTAACCTCTTCTCTGTGATATACTGTATATTGATTTCATTTGAATTACATAAAAATAAAATGGTTTTATATTGCATATAGGTGAAGCTCATACTGTGATATGATTAGATTGTGAAGAAAAGATTAAGATGACCCAAGTTACATTTTTTACATTCACTTCTTCACCTGAGGCAAATATGGCTAATATGTAAAATCCATTAAAGCAATTCACTTCTAATATCATGGGAATCTATCAAGTGCATAGCTATCGATATGTAACAGGTTGAACTACACAGACATTAAAGGGTAATTCCTGCTTATTTTTAAAGTCAAATAATGTGGAAGGCAAACCATACAAGATACACACCACTAGACCATTACTATTATCTTGATTTTCCCACAATATGTTTTAACTATCAAATGATCCAGAATTATTAACATACTGCGTACAGTCCATGTTATTATAGGATGAATATGAAATTAAAATCCAAATTGTAAATTCAGAGTTAAAACATCTAAGACCATATTCATATCAAGCGATACACCGTCATTTCACACACAACAAAAATATACACGTTCTTTTCAATGGTACTCCGAGCGTAGTTTATCCCTGAAAATCTAAATATAAGCAGCTACCCTCAAACTGTCTTCATATTTATTTATAATAAGCTCTTATGTTGCAGGGTTGACATCTATGCTTATTTCAATTCCGTGGAAAAACAGCATGATATAAAGCTTCAGTACCAGACTTTTTGTTAATATAATTTTCCAAATAAATACATTTCTATATCAAGTGTCTTGTTACAATGAGGCACATTGTTGGTGAATATGTGTACTGTATGGCCTTTTATCAGTGAGAAATACTTCCCTTGTCGTATTGTGGCACAATTAGCTACTTTTTCATTTTAATCTGTGCAGTAACAGCTCCCGTTCTGATCTATCATGTGCAGTGTGTTGCAGATTCACAGTGAGTTTCTTTGTAAATGAAACAGCTTCTCCTCAAGCAGACTGATGGACTTATTGATCAGTGTTTTTTCATCATTGACAAATCTGTAGCCAAACAGCTTCATGGTGGGTCCACACACCCTCTGTACTACCTGAGCCAGTGTAAAGGGAATGCTAAATCTCCATTTCTCTGCCTGTTCTGATGAGTTCTTCTGCGTGGAGTAAATCCCGCTTGCGCCCTGTGTGGTCTGGGTGTTCCTCAGAATCCATTCTCTCGCTTGGGGACTGAATGGTATACCTGTGAACCTGTACATCTCCTCTGCCTTCTGCATGGGATAGCGTGCAATATCCTCATAACGCACCAACATGTAGCGACGCCTCAGCCAGTGAGGTCGGCTCAGTCCCACCTCTGCAGACATCCTGATGTGGTCGCAGTTTCCTTTTAGCCTTTTCACCTCCTCATCATCCTCAGGCACCTGGCCGTCCTGCGCCCAGGTCTTCCACGTCTGGTACTTGGATGAGAAAGCTACCATTCGGGATGCTAAAATGGCCCGAGGATCTCGAACGAGCTGGATTATTCTCACATCCAAACGAGGATCCTCGACCAAGGGCTGCAACGTGTCCAGCTGGCGCACACGGACAGTCTTAATGGCATGGTGTTGCTTGGAAAGACAAGACTGTGATGCAAGGGTCAAGTTGAGCGGTCCACAGCGTCGTGTCTTACAGTGATACCTGAGGGTATAGATTTTGCAGTTAATACACCATATGCAATTAATAGAAGAGGAACATGAGAACTGTTATTTTTGGTACCGCATGCCCCGCCACACAAAACTGTTTTTACTTGTATTTTTTGGAATATGTTGGGTCCATAGGTGTTTGTGTTATGTAGCGAATGTGAAAATGAATCGCTACCTCCTCTGTCTGCTATTGCCGCTGAAAAGAAATAAGCGGAGAAATTAGGTCAATTAGAAAAGCTGGTCAGTGTAACGTGTTAATGCCTGAGCTCATTACTATTCATCAGCTCGCCCAGGTGAGACCACGCCCACAGAAATCGTCTAGCTCAGTGACAGTTTCTGTATACAGCAAGGATGGCTGAATGTCAACATTCCTGTGCTCTGTACTCCAACAGAACTTCAACAATGTACATGTGGCCCAAGAACCCAGAGTTGAGGATCAAATGGCTTCAGTTTGTTTTTGGAACAATGCCACAACACTATAACTGGAAAATAACTCTCTGTTCCTCACATTTTGAAGAGAGTGACTTCATCAACTTTGGGAAGTTCAGCAGAGGCTTCGCACTAAGGTTGCTGTTGAAGCCTGGAGCAGAACCATCGCAGGAGTCTACTGAAAAGCCAGACTATGATTGGCTAGCTGTTAGCCAATTGGAGTCAAGCAGATTAGCATGTTGAATATTCATGAGAATTGACGCAAATCGAGCTGAGTCTTCCAGCAGGGTTTCTGTACCACGTTAGAATGGCTTGAAACTTAATAACAGAATCCATGACAGAACTTCAGACATGACCACACCTTTAAAGCACCTTTAAAGCTTTAGTAGGAAAAATCTTTAAACATCTTTGGGTAAAAATTATTTTGCATTTGAAATGGTCTGAAAGCAAACTAGTGTCTAACTGTGTCTCCTTGAGTCTGTTTTCTGGCTTTCAATAATCTAGACCAGGGGTATTCAAATCCAGTCCTCGAGGGCCGGTACCCTGCATGTTTTAGATATTCCCCTCTTCCAGCACACCTGGTTCAATTAATGATCAGCTCATCACCAGCTCTGCAGAAGCCTGATAATGATGGAATGGCTTCCAGGTGAGAGAAACGTGCAAGATACTGGCCTTCGAGAACTGGATTTGAATACCCCTGATCTAGACCATAGGGGTCAAAATCATTCTAGTTCAGGGGCCACACACAGCCAACTTTGATTTCAAGTGGGCCAGAACCAGTAAAATAATAGCATAATAACCTATAAATAGTGAGAATGTTCCTCTGTGTTTAAGTATAAAAAAAAAAGTAAAAATAAATTATGATAGTTTTTACATTTACAAACTTTTTTTTCACAAACATGTGAATAACCTGAAAAACCTGAAATTTCTTAAGAAAAATCAGTGCAATACTATGCCTCAACTTATCATTTCTGTGTGTGCATTTTATGTAGCTCACAGTGGATCTACAAAGGCATAAAACATTTAGCAACAGACGCAATATTGTTGGAATTTCAAGTTTGGAACTAAAATGGGTTTGACACACTTGACTATTAATATCTTCAGTGGCATCCTGCAGGCCAGATTGGAACCTTTGGCAGGCAGGTTTTTGTTCACAGGCCATATATTTGACACCCATGATGTGGACCATGACAGAAGGGCTTTTCAGTAGGACTGAAAAAAAACCTGGTGACTGGCAGCTGTAATGACCAATCGCTTTCAGTCGTGTCTATCACAAAAGCAGCACAGCAGCTCCCATATCCATGATATTTTGACTTGACCTTTCTTTTGTGGCATGAAATTGCCTTGTCTCATCTACAAAGAGCTGCAGGTGGAATGTGTGTTCTGGTATTTTCTTTTCCTGATTTTAATCTACTAGAGATTTAAAGCAGCTATATAGAGTATTTCAACTTTAAAAGCTCAAAGAAGCAATAGAGTATTTAGAATAAAAAGCTCTAATGTCGTGTCAAAGCTGTAAATGCATTTTATGGTAGTTATGAACTGAATTTACTCACAGCCCTGAGTTGATGTGTCATTAGGAATGTACATGACCACTAGAGGGAGTGGTGAGTCAATCGGCTCATCTCCCATGCTGATGACCACTAAAGTCAAATTAAGGATGAAATCTAGTAAGAAATAATTTTAAGACTCAAGGAAAGTGATTTAAAAAAATAGGAGCTTTACAATTGTTTTCACCACTGGACATGGCTCTAAATTAAGAGTTTGATGCTGACATAACTGTTTCTTCTACATTGGTGAGTTTTAATTTATGAAGCTTATGAAGGTATGAAGTTATTATGTGATGTTATATTTTTACCATTTGTTGATCCACAGTTCAGACTAAACTGTGACAGTTTTCACCTTGTTTGGATAATTCCAAACCGAACCTTAGTGTAGCTACTGACAACACAAACTGTTCAGAAAACCAAGGTGATTTGTGGTTTTATCGTGGCTGTTTGGCTGTGGGTGGGAATTATAAGACAGTTGTTTTGTTTTAAGGTGAAAACTTGATGATACCATAATGCAGATATGTGTGAACAATGAGCTTTACACTTTATTCAGTGTGTGATATAGCATTCTGGTTCACGACTTCCCTGTTGATGATTATTTTTGAGCTGTAAACTAAATGATATGACAGTGAAATGATTCAGTACAATGAAATACATGTTGGTATTAATACTGACATTCTCACCAAACTTCATGGGTTGAAACACACATATTATCCTGAAACTCACAAGACCAATTCTAACATAGACTCAACCATTTGAAACTCTACAAAATGAATTTAATTTAATTATTAGTTTGTAAAAAGGGGTGGGAGTCAATAAGTAATACTTCTTCCCACTCCTTTTCGAGTGCAGAGAAATTTTGTTTAACCATGTTGTATGGTTCTTTGTTATCTGATGATTCTATGTGCTTGAAATAAAACTACCCTACTACTACTACTAATGACAGTCAGTCTGTGAAACCATGTTTATTTTCTATAAATAACTGAAGCCAAAACATCCCTCTCTTCAAAGTCACCAGATTCCACTGACAAAACCAGTAATTTACATCACAGAACACAGTTGACACTGGTCTATTACAGCAGCAAGTGTTATTTTGGATCCACCAAACAAACAGTCAGACAGTGACAAAAACAGGTAACATTACTGTTTTTGGGAGTCAGAAACTTCAGTGTTTCAGTTCCTCACCAGAAATATAATTAATATACTGGTACAGATTTTTGTATAGGAGGCCTTTTTCCATTAGGTTAAAATAATCCTTTCAAACTAATCCTTTCAGACTTTCAGGCTCCTCAAGATTCTGAGTCGCTCTCAATTTCTGTCTGGCCTGAACACTTCGCCCACTTTTTAGCGCTTTTCCAAATCATGGGTGGAGTTGGACCCACAGCTGGGGGTGCAGTTGCATTTTAAACATACCTCTCAAAAACATCTTTGATCACAGGAGTGCAGACAGGTTCTTCGCACAGTGAAAGGCTTGACTCTCTGCGGAAAAGGGCCGGGGTGACGTGGTCCCGAGGTGAGGGAGAGATGAATTTCTCAAGAGGAGAGAAATCACAGAGAAACAGGCCCTGGAGTACATCCCGGTAAATTCCTGCCAACACTGTCCCATTGTTGGACTCGGTGGCCGTGGTCAGCATGCGCTCCACATGCCACAGAGGTTCAAACAGGTAGAACATGTTTCCACCGTGCTGGTTGAAAAATTCCCCCACAAAAGAGGAGCCTGTTCTTGTGGTGGCCAACAGTAATATATGCTTACGACCGCCGCTGAAGCTGTACGTGCCCAAATCGTCGAGTTCATCCTCCTCCTGCTCCTCAGAGAAACTTGAGTAATTCCCTTTTGTGTCAGTGAGTTTGGAAAGCAGCATTTTTAACACATTCAGGGAGCCATTTTCTGTGGAGTTGCTGTAATCCAGAGGGGTTTGTGGAGTCTGCTGTGGATTCTGCCTCTGGATCAG
>JAPQRP010000009.1:27477231-27497676 GCA_037367295.1 Apogon hyalosoma | reverse complement strand
TATATACAGACACACACACATATATATAATTACATGTGTATCTTTTCTTTTAAATGTCATAATTTTAGTTTGAATACTATGTAAGAAGATATAACAGACTGATGAGACAGGGGTGAGGGGTGAGGGTCTCAGAGAATGCTGAGTTAAAATCATCCAACGTTTGTTTACACCCCGGTTGTAAATAAGATTATTATACAAGAAGATTAACCAGCTTTGGTTCCCAAAATACTATTGAAAAGTGTAATATAATTAATGAAGCTTTTAATTACTGTGATTTCAGACACGTATAATGTAGCTGAAAAGAAAAACAATGCAAATCAAACATCTGTTTTATCAGAAGTCATGCTTGTCATCAGTAATCGTGACCTAATGGTGCAACAATAGAAGAAACTGACCCCATGTATGTCACTACAGTCAATACATTCACTTTTTTCACATAGACCTCATCAGATCACTCACTGCTTATGTCCACATCATCATGTGTACTGGGCAGATTCCTTTAATTGAATAAATAGGAGAGTTTTATGGGTTTTTTCCTCCTAATACAACAGATGTTTGTTGAGCGCATAGCAGATGGCATTATATGCAATGTGGGTGAAACACTGACCACTGGACTCTTTGTCTTTTTAATCTCTCTATTTGTCCACAATACAGTTAGAAACAGAATTGTACATACAAATTTTTTATTTACTTATTTATTATGACAGCAGGACACAGCAGGACATGATACAATTTATGTTTGTTAGAGTCCATCATGAAAACAATAGCAAAATGATGCAAATATGATACGATTACATGAATTATATTTTTAGGCTCCTACAGTATCAGTCCTAAATGCTTTAAGACATTTTAACAGAAAAATAAAGTGTTAGGTGAAAATGAACATTATAATATGTTAAAATCAGGCTGTGACTTAAAATACCAATAACATGACAGCTGTGAATTCAAAAGGACTACTTTCTAACTTTCAGATCAATGAATCCAGTCTATGAATAAATATTATTATTAGCAAATTGCTCTTATTCTCTGCTAAAGCATCTTGATTAAATATATTTGGATAGGCCTGTAAGGTTGCAGAACAGCCTAGCATCACCCCCTGTGGATTGGTTGCAGAGTCGGTGCAGGGGCCTAGGTGTGTCTCTTAAGATGTGTCATTGGATTAGCATGTAAGCATCTGCTTCGACCTTCTTCATCTCCCATAAACACCTTGGAGAGCTGTATCTCATGTACGGGACTCTCTCACGGAGCCCTCTTCATGGTGCGATTTCACGACTTCATTCTTTAGGATGAAGAATGTAAAGATTTTACAATTGTCACTGCTTTTTGTTTGTGTGCACGCCTGCTTGGGTAAGTTTTCTCTTGTTGATTCTCTGTTTTGCTTGCTGCTGTGACAGAGACTTAAATGGTTGTCAGATATATTTATGATCCTCGCTGTGGATGATTTCAAATCTGTCAGGTTGTTTTTGACAGGTACTCTGTTTTTACTGCATTCATACCTATTCTAACTTGTCTGTTTCCTCATATGCAGTATAGTCAGTTTTACATTTAATCCCCTCTGCTACTGATTATGCTATTTGTTTACAAAAGTTATTTCCACCAATGCAAAAAAAAAAGAATAGCTGCATTAAAATCAATGTCAATATTTGAATTTAGATGAGTGTGATGTTATACACAAATTGTAAAAGAGGTAATATCTATGTATAGAAATGTATTTTTGGACACTGACGCAGCTCACCTTTAATCCCATTCAAAGAAACTGACAAACAAGCTGGGAGGCATTACACACAGTCCAGGCAGTCAAGGGGAGTTACATAAAACCCATGAATATGTTGAAATCCTTAGTTATGAATTAATTTTGGCCTGATGTTTCTTCTCAGCACATGCAGACTTTGCTCCCTTTTTCTACGACAATGGGCCCTACAGCCAAAATGGGAACCTGGCCCTGTTTAGCCTCTCTGAGGACACACCTGTCGGTGAGCTGCACCACTGACACACACACCATCTAGTTCAGACATCTAATAGTTTGGCACAACAAATGATCAACAAAACAGCATGTTGTGGTCGCCAACATCTGCGAGACCAAGATGTCAAATAGTCTTAGATAGATGACCAGATGTTGTGTGGCAGGTACATACTTACGCTAGCATGCTCATCTGCTGGTACCACCTGTTGATGTGAGGGACATTTAGCTGGCTGTGGTTGTGGTACAGATGTCCCACTATACCTTCCAACAGTCCGGGTACAAATATGCTGCTTTGTGTGTCTCAATCTGGTCTGTTTCACATCACAGATCTGCATGTTTGTCTGAGGCTGAACTTCAAACTACTTTATTTTATATGGATACACACATACGTTGTGTCTTGTTCTAACAGCCTAAATCAGTGTTTTTCAGCCTTGGGGTTGGGATCCCATGTGGGGTCACCTGAAATTTCTAGTAATTGATAAAAACAACCAAAAAAAAAAAAAAAAAAACTTACTAATAAAAACTATATGGTGAGTTGAGAGACACAATCCCAATCCATAAAAGACATGACAAACTGTGAAGCTGAAACTGAGGCACTGTGGTACTGTTTATCTGTCAAATGTTCATTGTGGTCGGTTTCAGATGCTGCAGCTTTTTCATAATTCATAGTTCAGTTATTGTTTGTTCAGTATTAATTGTCAGCCTTGTAAATACTAGCTGGACTGACTGTATATATCCTGACCAAGGAAAATCAAATTCACACTTTGTGCAGTAACCTACACCTGGTTTTGCTGCCTCCATCCATAATAATATACATAATACAGACTAAATGTCGTCTAAAATTAATGTTTATTTGCAACATAGTATAACAAACTATTACATAATCAAAAACAAATTATATTTAGAAAAAAGAAGTCTCCGTTTTGAATGTCTGGGGTAACCAGAAATTTATGATGTTAAAATAAGGTCACGAGCCAAAAAAGGTCGGGATCCACTGGACTAAATCCATTCTTCTTTTCAAATGTCTAAATTGAACCTGATGTGATTTAATTGTAACGGCTATGTTCAGGTACACAGATCTATCAGCTCAATGGCACAGACCCCGAGGGCCACGAGGTGAGGTACGGCCTCTCTTTTGACCCTGGGTCCAAGGAATATTTCAGAGTCGACCCAATATCTGGAAACATCACGTTGATTGAAAAGCTGGACAGAGAGGTATACTTCAGATTTTATCAGATATAATAAATTAATGTTCTAAATGTACAATAATAATTATATTTTCATTACTAACAACCAAAATGTTGCATTTTTATTTCCACTTCAACAGAAACACGATTCTATTGATGTTCTCGTCAGCATCACAGATGGAATAAGCAAGGTATCTACTGTGAAATGAATCTGCCCTTCAGATTAATCTAAATTTTATAAAGATATTTAATGTGTGTTTATTTTTCTTTTCAGGTTGTGGAAAGAGTCACAATATTTGTTATGGATGCAAATGATGAGAAACCTGAATTTCAGAACATGCCTGCAATCATAGATGTGCTGGAGGTAAGGCAAGCCAAAATGAAGAACACAGTATAAACTACATTCTAGTTTTGTGATATCTTGTTTTAATTTTTTTTTATATATATATATATTTATATATATGTTAGACAACACCTCCTGGAAGCAGCATTTACAAAGTCGAGGCAGTGGACAGAGACACGGGTTCAGGCGGCTCCGTCACCTACTATCTTCAGGTAACACAGGATAGATTTAACATCATTCTGATGTCTACTTATGACAACTGAAGCTTGTGTTATGTAACTTATATATATTCACAGAAACATTGAGATAACAACATGAAACATTTAGAACCGCCTCAGGGTTGGGATACAAAATGGGTTCCACAGCTGTTTTTATTGGGTCACCAATTTGCAGAATAAACTACATGACAGTAACAGGATACGCTTGATCATTTTCAAGATTCAAATATAGGAGTTTTTAGTGGAAGATTTCATAAATAAGACAAAACAGTGCTAAATAAAATGAAGAGAATGTAAAAAAAATGAAAAAGACAAAAACAACTTAAGAGGTAAAAATTATGTGAAGTACACAACTGAAAAAAAATTGTACTACAAGATATAATGAGTTGACAATATTGCAAAAAAAATCTAGCAAGATGAAAACAACATAAGAGATGTAACAAGACAGAAACATCTGAAAAGACTTTTAAAAATGACATGACACACATGACATTGTAAAAAGCTATAAAAAGATAGCATTGTATGAGATGTAACAGACAAAAACAAAGGAAAAAACATAAGATGAACATAATCTAAAAGATGCAAAAAGACAAAAAAAAAAAAGGCTTACAAAACACAAGACAAAAATGATGTGAAAGACAAAAGAAAGTGCAACAAAATTAAAATGACTGACAAACTGCGAAAGCTGCAGTATGGTGAAAATGTGTTATTTGTGAGTGTGATTGTTGACATTGTCTTGCTCTGTGTGAATCAAAGTGCATTTGATTCAACATTGTTTGGATGTTGGAATAGTCAGTAAGTATGTGAACAATGTGGCCGTTCATGTCATGACATATTCTTCTAATATTTGGTATAATATATTCATGGCCATTTGATAGTATGTTGGTGCATTTGTCTGCGTATGTTGAGGAGGATGGGGATTTAATAACAATTACATTTGTGTCAGGTACCGGAGGCTTAGAGGGCTGCTTTGGCAGGGGTTGGCAGGAGATGTTAGTTTGCACTTTGGGCTATTAGGACCACAGACCAGCTGGCCTGGAGCGACTGTGACAACTCACATCTGGACTCAACAGCTTTCACCTGCCTGTCCTGTCCTTGACCATATGGGTTCTTTGCATCCAGATGGACAAAGGGGATGTATGTTATGCGGGATGTGGCTTAATTTAAATGTTTGTTGAGTGTCTTTTTCTGCAGCCATCTGACCATTTTTCATGAGATCTCACGTGAGTGGTGGTTGTAAGTGTGGTTCAGGGCTTTAGTGGCAGGCTTTTACTTATGCGACCTCATTTGTGTGTTTGTTTGTGTTTATTAAACCCATGGTTTTCATCTCTGTTCTCTCGTTACAGAATCCTCAGTTCAGTTTGTTCACCATTGACAGACATAGTGGCATCCTCCGTATCAGATCTGGGGGAATGTTGGACTATGAGAAAACCAAGACACATTTTGTCAGTGTAATAGCCAAGGTAAAAACAAAACAAAAATGAAGTTAATGAACAAAAATGATCAGATAAATAATTAGTCTGTGAACACTCTTCTAATAAGTAGACATTCAATATGCATTTAACTTATGTTCAGCTAATTAAGTGAATAAAACATTGTTTTTCTTTATATTAGTGGCTATTTTATCTGCAGATTAGGAGATTTGCTAGTTTGTGTATTTAAAATTGACATGACTTTTGTTTTGAAAGGATGGCGGTGGTAATTTTAATGGAAAGGAGCAGTTTCTATCATCTTCTGCCACGATGACAATCAATGTGATTGATGCGCAAGACACTCCACCAGTTTTCATTGGGACACCATACTTTGGATATGTTTATGAAGTGTCAGTGCCTGTGAGTATGAACTAAACATGTATCTGTCCAACTTCTACATCTTATGTCATTCTGTGAAACCTGCAAGTATGCAAGTAGTCATTTCTTTGTCCTTTATCAGGTATTTTTTCTTTTTTTTAATTTTCATTTTTAGACCTCTAGTTAAGCGTGTCTTACATTACAGTTGATTTACCAGTGAATCCTCTCTTCTAATCTTTGCCCAGGGATCTGAAATATTTACTGTTGTCGCCAACGATGGTGATGTTGGTAATCCAAATCCGATCAGTTACTCATTTGATGAAGGTAAGCATTTTTATTTGAAAGAAAATAGAAGAAGAATATATGAGATGTGAATCCTGGAAGTTCTGGAGTTCTCCTAAATGTGTGTGATGTTTGCATCTGCAGTTGAGGACGGTGTGTTCAGCATTAATAAAACCACCGGTTGTATCACTCTTGTGAAATATCCCAGTTTCCTGAAGAGAGAGATCTTCAACATTAAAGTCAGGGTAAGATGCACAACATGAAGGTATTGTGCTTTTAATCAGCTTTATTCACCTGATTTTATTTACAAGTAATAGTAATTGATTATCTCTACACTCTAAAATGATAAATCAAACTGATGACATTTGACCTAAGATATGAAGAAAAACATGTCAAGGAGTAACAACCAGATTATAAGTGAAATTAAATATTTATAAAATTAAAACTCTTTATTTGCTCCTTCCTCTGCAAAAATGACACAAATTAATTCTTAATTGTTTTAGAGGCATTATTAATCAAAAACAACTGACTTACTATTGAATAGACTGAACAATTTGGCAGCAAAAAAACATAAGCACTATTACAAGCAAAATGAATATACTTATACTTATAATTTTAGTATCATGAAGACAACCATAACATTTTTCAGTTATCCATCTGGCCAAAATGTTAAGTGAATGAACAAGATAATATTCACATAACCAATCTGGTTTAAAGATTTTTTTGTGGGATATTTTATTTTTTGGTAATGGATTGCAGTTTCCAGTTTTTCATGTTAAAAATGGAGTGAAATATTAGGACCAGAAAGGCATGTCTTTCTTATAAGTGGCCAAATATTGTTTATTTTGTATGTCGTCATATAGATGTGTACATAGGTTAAAGTGAAAAAAGTCAGATCAAACTAAAATGAGTCTACTGTAAAGTTTGTCACTAAGGCTTCTTTTGGGTCTATGCATTTGATCCTAGATTTATGGAAATATATAAGGAGCCTGTAAAAGTCCTTTATCTTTTTTCTCAGGCATCAGAAGTCAGCCCTGAAGGCAAACCCATGGACTACACGGTGACCACTGTTGTCATCCGGGTGGTAGATCTGAACAATAATCCTCCCACGTTTTACGGCGAGAATGGCCCTCAGAACATATTCGAGCTCACCATGTACGAACACCCACCAGAGGGAGAGATCCTCCGGGGGCTGAAAATCACAGTCAACGACTCTGACCAAGTGAGATAACATTCAAAACATTTCCACTGATATTTACCAAGATGCTGCCACCTTTTACCTCAAACATTACTGCCTTTAAACACAGTCATCCTGGAGACAAGAACACCAGTTACTATTATGCAACAACACTCATTTTCGAGCATAATGTGAGACTGATTCAATCAACATTCCCGGTGCTGTAACATTTTGTCCAGGCTGCTGTGTGCCTTTCCCTCTGTGAAATGACATTAAGCCTGCCATTATCACCGACAATCCTTTTGAAATTGTATAAGTAGGCTGTGACAGTAAGCCTGCGCAAATTAAAAGGTGCTCCTTATTTGCCATTTGCCAGCTTATGCAAGTGTCTGTTCTTCCAGTTCCTTGTATGAACACATTAAATGACTGATTTTAACCTAATGTGTTCTTTAATACTGTTACAACATCAGGTCATGGCATCATATTTTTTTGCTGCAACTGATACCCTATTGATTTCCCTCTTGACCTGTGTTACCTATATTAATAAAAAGCTTTGTAGTTGACTGACTGGACTAGGGATTAAACTGTATGTATTCAGCTATTTTAACAAAGGTAACTTACTATGAATGTAAAGCAATATAAATAGTTTTGTGCTGCCCTGTATTACATTAGTGACACGTCCAAGGCATACCCCGCCTTCACCCATAGCACTCATGAGGACTCAGTGGTTCAGGATGGATGGATGGATGGATGGATGGATTAGATCAGGGGTGTCAAACTCATTTCAGTTCAGGGGCCACATTCAACCCAATATGATGTCAAGTGGGCCAGGCTAGTAAAATAAAACAAAAAACAAAACAAAACATGTAAATAATGTAAACTCCATTTTTTCCCTCTTCATTTTAATGCACAAAAGTAAAATTACAAGATTAAAATATTTTTATTTATAAACTATTGTGGAAAAATTAGTGCAACTTTAACAATATAGTATCTCAGATTCTCATTTCCACATGTACATTTCAACTTCCAGATCACAGTGGATCTACAAATACACAAAACATTTAGTAACAGGCAGAATATTGGTAAAATTACACTTACTTCCCTTAAGACATTCCAGGTTGTTCATATTTGTTCAGGCTATTCACATTTTTCGTTAAAGGATAGTTTGTACATGTAAATATTTTTATGTAATTTCACTGTTTTACACTAAAACAAAGAGAAAATTTTATAGTTGTCAGTATTTGTAGGTTACTATGATAGTATTTCACTGGTCTGACCCACTTGAGATTGAATTGGTCTGAATGTGGAACCTGAACTAAAATGATCGTAAATATCTTCAGTCTAACTTTTACATTTCATAATTTCATCCCATGGGCCAGATTGGACACTTAGTTGGCTGCTTTTGGCCCACGGGCCATATGTTTGACACCTGTGGTTTAGATCATTTTATATTATTATATATAACAGTCTTTTTCTTCAATTAACAGGGTGCTAATGCAAAATTTAACCTAAGACTGATTGGACCAGGGAGGATGCTGCGTGTCGTCCCTCAGACTGTCCTCAATGAGGCCCAGGTCACCATCTTAGTTGAGGATTCTGCTGCTATGGACTATGAGAAAAACCACTTCCTCACATACAAGGTTGGATGAATTAACTGTTTCATATCTCTTTGTCTTTGGACCAAGAAACTGCAACATCACATTTCACTGAAAACCCACAAATGCACATATTTGTATTCATTTATTTCTTTGTCCTGCATTAGTTACTTGCTGTTGAGATTGATACACCAGAACGGTTCAGTGCCACAGCAGACATCGTCATTCACCTCCTCGACACCAACGACAATGCTCCTAAATTCTCCTCGGATTACTACATCGCCAGAATTCCCGAAAACTCACCTGGTGGCTCCAATGTTGTGTCAGTAACGGTGAGTGTGCGTCCACATCTAAAAATTCATGCATCACCAATGTACGTCACTGTGGGCTAAAGAGGAATTCTGATTTGAACAAAATACCCATGAGAGCCATTAATTCCCTAAATGTAGACTTTTTAGAGGGAGGTGGGGTGGGATAATATGTGTAAAACATGTAGATAAAAGCTAGGCGAGGTAAGCTGCCAGATGGCTATCACTTTCATTTTGTTGTGTAACACCAGAATCCCAGATTTCTGTCTTTTTTTTCTGTAATGCTTTGAAGCACATGCAGCTGCTGCACAAAAACAGGCATGGAAATAGCACTAAAATGTTTTGGGGATTTTTAATTAATTCACAGATGCATAGATATATTGTGACATCTTTAATGTTTTATTTATTTATTTATTTGTTTTTCATCATTTGCCCTTTGGTTTATCAGTCCTTGCAGAGGCACAAACACAGCAACAGGGAGGCTCACTCGTAAATCCTGGTGTTGCGTGAACACTGCAGGGGCTCGTTTCCTTGATCCCAGGCAATTTCAATCAGATAAAAGAACAGCCAACAAGTGACCTTGGACACACAGAGACGGTGAACAGGGATCCCTGCAGTGACAGACAGATTAGCTGATGCCATGATGATGATGATGATGATGATGATGGTCTCTGTGACATCAAAATATCAGCCTTTTTATAGCTGACCACTGTAACATCATGTTCCGATATAGAGTAGATGTTTTCAGTCATTATAGCAGACAATCCTGCTTTTGCTTATTCGGTTTAGGAAACAAAAATCCAACCTTATTATATTATATGTTTATTAAACTGCTGAGTATATATGAGAAAAAGACAGCCTTGTTTTTATTTTGTTTTGTTTTTTTTCCATGCACCATATCGAAGTAGATTATGCTAACACTTGTGAAAGCTTTATAATGCACTGAAGAGCTATAATAGTCCTCTTTATTCTTTTTTTTAGGCAACAGATCCAGATTCAGGACCTTGGGGTGAAGTAAAGTACTCCATCTACGGATCAGGGGCTGATTTGTGAGTATCAGAGTGCAAAACTATTTATTTTGTCCAAGAGTATAGTAGGCAGTAGACAATAATTTTTGTCATGGGGTTAACTCGTACATCTTGTAACAGTGATTCTCATAATATACTACTCTTACTTGATATTATATACAATGCTAATTCTACTGTACATATTCAGTTTCAGTATGGTACATCAAAACCTGATTCTCTCTTCGAAGTGCTCAGGTTTCCATGTCTCTATGTCAGTGATCTTCAACTGTCCTCCAAGGTCTCCCAACTAGCTTTCAAAATGTTAATAAATTAGAAAATAAGAGGGTTTACAGTGTTTAAAAATGTATATAGGGGTGACACAACAGCAGAAAAACAAACATTTGAGATGGGAATCATTTTATTAGGA
This sequence comes from Apogon hyalosoma, assembly GCA_037367295.1. Taxonomy (NCBI): domain Eukaryota; kingdom Metazoa; phylum Chordata; class Actinopteri; order Kurtiformes; family Apogonidae; genus Apogon; species Apogon hyalosoma. The sequence goes on along the minus strand of JAPQRP010000009.1, from coordinate 27,487,379 downwards.
CTGATTTCCCCAAACATGCATTCCAGATGCTGCATCTAAAGACACTGTAAATCCTGTAGAATCCCTGAAACAACATGATGCAGGAGTCCAGTCTGCCTCACTCACATAGGCTCTGTGTCATGTACTGCATGTTATATCCTGTATATGTTTTTTGCACAGGAGAGCATTTCTGGTTTGCCGAAAGTATCTAGTTACCATTATGTCTGCTCATGCTGACATGAGGTAATAAATTATCTAAATATTTCACAATAATAAGCTAAGTATACCTATAAATAGACCCCTACAGTGTCTGCTTGCAAAAACTCTCACTATGGTACAAAAGCGTTTTTACTGTATTATGTTGATCCTTCAGGGCTTATGTCATGTATATTATAGATCTGCCAAAACAAATCACTTAGCATTATTTGCATATGTTGACCCTGATGCTGCTCATAAAAATATCCAGTTTACACAAAAGGTATTAAATGACCAAGAAATATGAGGTGCTTTTGTTGTAGACCAAGCTTCTGCTAGTGTGTATCCAACTGCAGTTTGTAACTATGCACATCTGCCTGCAGTTGTTTTTTTTTCTGCATTTTTTTCTTGGATTTCCTGGCTTTTCTTTCAATCTTCATTTTTATTAGGTTTCCAATAGATGTCTAACCTCTGTGAGAAAAGGTTCACTGGACACTATGTTCTCTCTTACCCTCACAGTTAAACCAGATATATTCTCTTTTATGCCCATACAGTTCACAATGAATTCCTTAACTGTTTACACTTTACTCTTGTAACTGTCAGTTATTAATTTCAATCATAACCCATAAAGACCCAGAGCTACTTTTATGTCAGTTCCCAAATGTATTTATCTGTCTATTTTGACCTTTCTTAAGAAATGTATCACCATTTATTCTAATATTATCCTCTGTATTTTCCTTTTTTTCTGTGAAAATTAGGTATTTTACTATTTATAATTCACTGATTATGTTGGTGATCATAAACACCTCAAATTAAAGCTGAAGGTTATTATATCAAAAACAGAGAAAACTGAAGAAAAAATGACTTTTTCAGCAAAATCTATCATTAACTGAATTTAAACCAAGTGTCTCCATCCACTGTCACTGATCCAACTCCATGGGTTTTACTGGTGAATCCATGTTGTAGAAGAGGACAGTGTTTCCACGGTAACTCGTCTACAAAGCCTCTGAACATCCAAATAAGTCATATCTGATGACCATGAAAAGATGACAAACTGCATTTTACACCAATAATTTACATGTATTGATAGGATTAGTGGATCAACGGGTATTAAACATTTTAGATTAATAGATGGTTTGGTCGTCAGCGGCTGTTTGGGTTCTTATGGGTTAAAATATTTTTTTCTAATATAAAAAACATGACTTTGCTAGGTCATACAGCAGAAAAGTAGTAAAAGTCTGTAAAGAGGCATTAAATATCACAGGGATTTTCCAGACAGACAAACAACCTACTTTTTATTAAAAAAAAAAAAGGTTAAGGGGAGGAGGTTTTTTTAGGACCTCTCAGTATGGATTCAGGGCTATGTCAGGCTGATACGTGGTGTCACTTGGCCTTCAAGAGAAGGACTTCCACAATAAATAGAGCAGAGAGATTTGCTATATTTATAGATTGGTGCTTAGATTGGTTTGGTCAAACCATTTGTAAGTGTGTCGCTTCAGATTATCCTGAAATGCCCCAGGAAACTTACACATTTGGTGTTAAGTGCTGCAGAATTAAATGTAATGATAATGTAGCATTCTGTCTTCCCTGGTACATTTAATGCATGCTGTTGGACACTTTAGAGTCCACAGGTAATGTAGGTCTGATCTTTGGCTGCTCTGTCTTCGTTAATCTTCTAATAGGATTTGGTGGAAGAAAATAGACTGTTGTTTGCTTCTAGTCACACAAGAAACAAGTCAATTTATGGGTCTTATTCCACTCTCATTCTATATGTGATCTGTTCCAGTATATTTATAACAGTGTCAGAGCTACTATTATTAAACTGTAGCTTGAAGATGTTCTATACAGCTAACTCTCAAATGCAAAAGGTTATGGACACTGGTTACACTCTTAAAGATCTTTAAGTCACTAATACTTCAACAAAGTAATGTAATGTACATTTGATGACTTTTTATTACTCTTCATGTTAGTATAACTTGAATTATCACATGTTCAGTATGTAGACCACAAAGAACACTCCTCCAGAAAAACACACCCAGACCTCACACTGTCAGATTCATGCTAGTAACATTTTTAACACTGGATCACAAACATCCCTTCAGTACTTTCATTATTCACAGAATTATTCAATCATTTACAGATTTGAAATTCACTAAATATTTGCATAGCTGTGAACATGTTGGTTAAAATATCATGAAACTTACATTATTACATTATGTAACATGTATTTTATACTTTAACCATTCATTCAGAAAAATTAAAGTAACAGACGTTCTCTTACAAAGCAGTGCAGTGTACAGTACCTCTCTAATTTAGGCCAGTACCAGTTTCAACTAAAACTTGAAATTTAAAATCAGTATGTCCGACAAGACTGTGTACTATCACTTTTCAATCTATACCCTGAGAACAACTTCTGGAACATCAGTTACTTCAGAATGAGTCATCAACCAGGAAGTTGTCTGGAGAATTAACACCAGACAGTGCCTGCTTAAGAGTAGCCAAATAAAAAAACAAAAAAAATTGTGGCCATGTTGCCAGACAGAACAACCTACAAAGAATGGTACTTGATGGTCGGATGTAAGAGAAAGATCAGTAATGATATGGGCTAACAATGTCAGCCATTGAGGCAATAAGAAGAGCAAGAGACAGAAGTAGCTGGAGGACTGTAGCATCCAACACCATCTTTATGAGGATGGAATATCATAGAGACCAGTTTTATTTTCAGTCCTTAACTGGCCAGACATTAATAAACGCAAAGAGGTATTCAATTCCAATGTTGGGACCACTCAGGTTTAGACTTTTAGCCATTTAAAATATTAAAAAATAATGTCTTAATGGGAGTGGGTTTATGTTCTCTAAGTCTCTGAGGAAAATTATTTGTTTTTACTGTTTGTTTGAGAGGATGTTGGTGTTTGGGTATTACATCACAGGGTCAAATATGATCCAAGTAAAAATTACAATTACTATTTAAGAACGTGCAAAAACATGGGTTTATTTGATAAAATATCTAAAATGATGCCACATTTGCAGGTTTCTGATCCAGCCTACATCTGGCATCATTTACACCCAACCATGGGCCAGCCTGGATGCAGAGGTGAGGTCCAAGTATAACTTTTATGTGAAGGCAGAGGACTCAGAGGGAAAGTACAACCTGGCTGAGGTCTTTGTGACTGTGTTGGACCTGAATGACCACCCACCTGCATTCAATGACAATTTCCTTGAGAAGACCATGGTGATTGGAGCCCCGGTGAAAATAGAGGTATGCTGAACTCATGGTTTAATGGACCAGATAACATTAAGAATAAAAATAATAAATACTGATGCATTTATACGCAGGCTGTAGATGACGACGCAGAAATACCCAACAATGTTATTGAGTATGCCATCATGAAAGCTGAACCAGACATCAACATCTTTGACATTAACGCTGACACCGGGGAGATCATACTCAAGTCGTACATCAAGTCCATGGCCATTATTCAGAACATCACCAAGCAGAGAGACACCACGTGGTCACTGGTGGTTCAGGCCAGAGACCGAGGCCAGCCCTCCTTCAGCACCACGGCAGTCGTCAAGATCGACATCACTGAAGCCGTAAGTTTCACAGAACATGTGACAAGTTAAAGGTTCAAAGGTGGAGATGTGCATGGAGTTGGTCATTTGTTAATGTCACCTAACTCAAGTCTCAGTGTCTTTCTCCTGCTTCTCTGCAACTGTAACATTATTCACCACTAGCTACTATTAGTTCAGCAATGGAGTTAGCAAACTAAAAAAAAAAAAATAGCCTTATATATCAAACCTTTAACTGTCCATTAAAGGCAAAGTGATGAGAAAAACCTTTAGTTAGATGCAAAGTTCATATCACTCTTAGCAATATACAGCCTGTTTGGCTAGCTCATGGTACCCGCTAACATAGCTATGTGAAGATACTTTTAAAAAGTAAGTCTTTTCAACATTACATTTATTTATTTAATACCTACTCAAACTACAGTTTGTAAAAGCTACATTCTGCTTCTTTTCAGTCAACTAGTAAGTTGTACATTTATATTTATGTAAATCATTATATAGCCTGAATTTACATAGCATTTAAATGTTATATTAAACATGGAAAATACAGCTTTGGAAGCTTTAATTCAGCTTTTTAAAGTTATGCTTTTATATGTTTGATAAATGTATAATGAAAGTTAATGTAAATGAATAGAAATTATTTTCTGCTTTTTAATGTTCCATTTTCTCAAGAAAATTATATAGAAATAAAAATGAATATTTATGTACAATTTAATTTCATTTTCTAGTTTTTCATTTCTTTATATTTCTAAATAAAAAAATGTAGTTAATAAATGTTATCGGACCTTGACAGAAATGAGTTTAACAACTCTGACAACAAATCTTTTGACTCCATCTTTCTCAGAATCAGTCAGTAATATATTTTTCCATCTATTACCTGCAATAAAATCACAAATATAATCTTTAGATAATTAGAGAGGAAGCCCTCAACTTACACTTCATGTGTTACAAAACATGAAGCTGTTGAGTTTATACAGCAGCTTGTATGACATCTCGGTAATGTTACCTTCATGCATGTATTTGTTCAAGTAGAAGTTGTGTAAGTGACCTGGATCTCACTTACATTCACTTGTCATGTTTTCAGGTCAAATCCAGGTTTTTCTCATACTTCTTGGGCCTAAGGAAGCGTCCAGGGGCTGTGTTTGGGATTTGTGTGACTATTGTCACCTTCGCCATTTCTCTGACAATCATCATTTCAACACTTATATACTGGAACTCTGTGAAAAAGTCCCGTATCCAGTCTCACGGCAAGATCAGAAAGATTACAAGGAGGTCTATGTCATAAATGTAGCCCACCTGGAGATCATCAGCACAGCACTACTGGTGTTTTCACTCTGTTGTGATACTTAGAATTTCTAGCATTCTACTTGCAGAGAATTTTGAATAAGTCTAAAGTTGTGTCTGTAAAAGAGTACATGAGCACAATGTGAAGTTTCTTCAGAACATTTCCCATTCTTCTGTTTTCAGTCAATTAATGTAGTTCTTAGACTATGATAGAACAACCACAACAAGCTACCACAATATGGAAATTAGCCAAAATGACATTGTTTTTATGTTACATTTGTATCCCTAAATGCAACACTGAATGGTCTCAGCAAAGGGTTTTTCTGTCTACCTCTCTGATCTTGTCTTGAGAAACATAGTTTAAATTTTTTTTTGTCTTCTAATTGGCTAAAAATCCACCTGATGAGTTTGGTACAGTGACAAAAAAGTAAAATGTGCAGATATTTTTTTAGTTTGTTTTTGCTCTTACATCTCTCAGGCCAAATGAAACATATGCAGTACATACAGTGGATTGTGTGACAGTTCTGATTTCACTCCCATGGATGTGAATTCTCCTTGTGCTCTTTTACAGACCCAACTCAATGGGGGGCCTTTGTCGTCATTTATAATGCAGAGTAGAAACAAGCCTTTGCAAATCCTAGGCATACTCGCTGGTGTCATTTGTCTCATGGTCGTAGTCACAGTCATCATCTCCACTGCAACGTTTATGCGCAACAAAAAGTCCAACCGGATCCTGCCCAACCGCCGCATCAGGAGGAGGAAGCAGCAACAACCCTGGCTCAAAAGCCCCTTCAGGAGTTCAGAAAACTCTGGGGATAAATTCAAAGTTGCAGAGGAGGTGCAAGAGCCAGAGCCGGAGGCCGTCATGGACAACATCAACTACAACAACAATGTCAGCAACACTGTACGACAGTCGCCCCCGCCAGCACCGCCTTGTGCCCCCTTTTTGCCACCTCCTCTGCCTACCTACGTGCCCAGAGATAAACAGTGGGCAGTACCCACCATATCAGCGACAGTGGCCCCCAAACCCAGAAAGAAACCAGTGATGACCAGACAGGACACTGTGAACAAAGCACTGGTGTCAGAGCTCAAACTGAGACTGGAGCAGAAGAGGTTAAATCATCAATAGTGCTGTGTGTGTGTGTGTGTGTGTGTGTGTGCGTGCGTGCGTGCGTGCGTGCGTGTGTGTGTAATATATGTATTTTCAATCTAATGTATCAACCCTGTCTTTCATGTACTTCATCATTCAGTTCATTGCCATTCAGTATGTTTTGTTCTGTCACTTTGTAAAGATAAATCTGTTCAAACTGCTGTTTTTGTTGACACACTGGAGGCTTAAAGTTCTTCGCCCCCAGATCCCTTGTCGGGAAGCCATTCAGATTTTCAACCAGAGAGGCAGTTTATTTGGGATCAAACCAAGCTTCTTACAAGAGATTTCATGACACTTGAACTGACTAAAGAGATCAGCCAGAGGAAAGGGAACCAAAGTGGAGGAGCAATAATCCATCTGCGCAGGTGTAAAGAACTGTTTAGAGCCTTGGGTTATGGCAGTCAAGACATGTCTCTGCATTCCAATTGTTTACTGTCCATGATGGGAAACCTGCTTCATCAGATGTGTCTTTCTGAAGCAGATGCTGTTAAAACACCTGTATGTCTTTTATAACTAATAAAAGAGCAACGTTTGTAATTTCATTTAATGGCATTACATGAATATGTGAATGGATCTGCTAACAACAGTAAGTACATAACGTAAAAAGGGTTAGTGATATCATCATGTAAAAATTTCTGCACTGTCTGTATTTGAACCATCCAAGTTTAACACTTGTGTAGAGTGTACATCTGAAGGATCCTTAAAGATCCTTCAGACATACACTCTACTGCCCCCCCCTGGACATAGCGAAGAAGCTGCCTATGACTTAATCATCAGGTCACTTTATTGTCACTCAGCAAAATTACATCTGATATACACTGCAGAACCAAATTACAATGCAGGGTCACCACTAAAAAACACATACAGTTAAAACAAACAAATAAACAAAACACCTGAGATAAAATAAGTTATAAAATACAGATGAGGTAGTGTCATAAATAAATAAATAAATCTAAAACCGAGAGAATAATAAATATGTACAACATTGCACACATAGGTAAAAGGTTACTGCACATGAATGTATGAAGACTATTATGCAGACTTGAGATCACTGAGGCCACATTCTTAAAAATGCATGATATTTACAAGCACATCCTTGACTTTGAGTCAGAATCAAACTAATTTTCTTTCAGTTTCCACATTCAGCCCAATGTGATCTCCAGTGGGCCAGACCAGTAAAATAACAACATAATAACCAATAAATAATGACAATTCCAAATGTTTCTCTTTGTTTTAGAGCAAAAATATAACATTTAGTTATGAAAATATAAACATTTTCAAACAATACAAACAAAAAAAAGATGTGAATAACTTTTAAAAACTAAAATTTCTTAAAGAAATTATACCTCAACTTCTCATTTCTACATTTGCATTACAGATCGGATATACAAAGACACAAAACATTTTGTAACAGGTATTATATTGTTAAAATTTCACTTAATTTTCTTCAGGTATTTCAGGTTGTCCATATTTGTTCAGATTATTCACATTTTATTGTTAATGTAAATATTTACATAATTTAATATTTTGGTTTGGGTTTTTTTGCACTAAAACAAGGAGACAGATTTGTAGTTGACATTATTTATAGGTTATTATGCTGTTATTTTACTTGAGATCACACTGGGCTGAATGTGGCACCTGAAATAAAATGAGATAAACACCTTTGACTGATATCTTCGGTGTAATTTTTGTACAGATTCATCCACCGGGCCAGATTGGAACCTTTGATATTGTTAAAATTAACAAAACATTCACAGGTTCATTAGTTCACATCCACCATGATAAATGTTTCCATGTTGTGAACTCACTCAGAGAAACATACATGTCATTTAATTTACCAGCTTTATTTATTGAACCTATTTATCTTTTTTTTGTTTTGTTTACCTTAAATCATCCTCCCAAGATTTGGATTAATGTTTCTATCTATTGTTTATAAATTATTTGAGGTGGAGTAGACAAAACTTCAGTATAAGTGTGAATGTAAATACTGAATCTGAGGTTACTATGTTCCAAACTGAAAATCTGGAATACCCAGCACATACTGCAGCGTGAGAAATGAAAATATGCCCTCAATTCAGGGAATCAGGGAAAATTACAAAATATCTACAAGTGTGATATCCTCCAATGGAGAAAAAAAACACATCCATATCCAGAACTGAACCTTCTTTACTCATAGAAAGAAAGAAAGAAAGAAAGAAAGACCCAGTTGCAGTAAATAAACCTTTAGATCATTTGTGAATGTATCATATATTGTCCATCTCTCCTCCCTCCAGGTCCAGTGTCAATGTGAACTCTACCAATTACAAAGTTACACTGTACCACACGCCAGGTATTTGTGTAGACATCTGCAAAAACATGCACACTGTTCCAAAGTTACATAAAACATGAAATTTGCAGATTACCCTCTCTAATCCAAGGACCAATTTATTCATCTTTGTGCAATATTGCATCGTTGGCTCCAAACCAAAAGTCCATCTGCCCTGATATTTGGACTGACAAGATGTGTGTCCAAACTTTCTGCAGCCTCCGCTGGCACATTTGACATGGTTATGATGATGCAGAGTGGACTTTTGGGATTATTTGATCCAGTAAAAAGTGAGATCTAACTCCCTTCTTGCTAAAATCAGTCAGATTATACAGATTTTATTTTCACAAATAACTCCTCAAACTCCTGACGTGCTCTAATTTTAGAACTGCATTGTGACATATTCTCAAACAGTCGTGGCTTAATTTCTGTCACCGGCATTCATACCATTTTCAGTTTTGTGAGCTGTTAATGCTCAGTAGTAAAATGAGGGAAAACGTGGAGCAGCCCAAATGATCATGCATTATGCCATGTAAGAGGGAACCAGGATTACTGGGCCATTTGATTGAGGATTACAGAGTTGAAAGTTGCAAAGAGCATTGATGCTTTAGAACGAAAGAAAGCTATGCACATGGGGCAAAAAAAAAAAAAAATCGGCATGACTCCATTTTTGACAGTGTTTCAAACTACAAAGGTAGTAAAAGACAGTGACAGCACCATCGGGGTTAACCCATAGAGACCCAAATAGCCACCGGTGGCACAAACCATCTACAGATGTAAACTGTTAAATACCTGTTTATGGACTAATCCTATCAATCCATGTAAATAATTGGTGTAAAATGTGGTTTGTTATCCTTTCATGGTCATCAGACATGACCCATTTGGACATTCAGAGGCTCTGTAGCACCCAACATTGATGCACCAGTAAAACCCACAGAGTTTAATACATGACACACTTGTTTTTACATTCAGTCAGCAATATATTTGCTGAAAAAATAACTTTCTTAAATTTTCTCTGTTTTCATGTAATTAACTTTGAATTTACCCAGAGTTTTCATTAACATTTACATGACCTGTGAATTAAAAATAGGAAAATACATGTTTTGCACCAAAAAAAAAAAAGTGGTAAATACAGAGGATATTTTTTTTTCTCTTTTTTTAAATGGTGACAGATCAGTTAAGAAAGGTAGAAACAGAGAAAAATTAATTTGGGAACTGCCACAAAAGTAGCACTGGGTTTTTATGGGTTAAAAGGGGATGTTTAACGTTGATACCAATCGGATCAGCCGTGGTGTTTTCTGAGAATAACGCACTGCTTATGAAAGGTTAAGGCTGTCTGTGTTGAAATAACTGAGTAGTTACAGTTACAGAATTTGCATTGTTTTACACAGTGGATAGGGATTACAGCAAAATGCAGCATCAATCCTCCACTCAAAACCACATGAACACATCTGAACAAGCAACAAGGCAGATGTGCAGGGGCTCCAGGAAACGAGAGCTGCCAGTCTCAGCCAGTGTCGTGTAAAACCCTGATCTTAAAGTCGCTATAAGTTGGCCCCGATGAGATGAGCTGATCTCTATGTGTTACATGGGGGATGGAGGAGGATGAGGGGGAAGGGAGGGGCGTGCTTGTGTGATCTGGTCATAAAGTGTGTGTGTGTGTGTGTG
>JAPQRP010000009.1:27448878-27473522 GCA_037367295.1 Apogon hyalosoma | reverse complement strand
ACCATACCCATATTTATATATATATATATATATATATATATGTGTTTGTGTGTGTGTGTGTGTGTGTGCGTGCGTGCGTGCGTGCGTGTGTGTATATATATATATATATCTATATATATATATACACAAGTATTAATATGTGGGCGGCTGTGGCTCAGGAGGTAGCATGGGTCATCCAATAACCGAAGGGTTGGTAGTTTGAATCCCCTTCTGTGCTGTTGTGTCCTTGAGCGAGACACTTCACCCTCCTTGCCGCCAGTGCTGCTACCACACACTGGTGTATGAATGGTGATTGGAGGGGCAGTAGACACGAATTGGCAGCCATGCTTCCATCAGTCTGTCCCAACTACATATGTAGTTTACCACCACCAGAGTGAGAATGTGTGGGTGATTGAATAATGGATCCACTGTACGCGCTTTGAATATGCGTTCATAGAAGAGCGCTATATAAATCTAATTCATTAATTCTGTATTAGTATCAGTTAGGGTTAGTATTAGCTAACCCATAAGCCCTTGTACTCATACATCTCAGCCCTACTTGCATATTGTCACTTCTGGATCGAAACAGCCATCATGGTGACAGCCAAAAAAAAAACAAAACCCTGGCTTCAAAACAGAAGTTCAGTAACCAGTGGGTGACACTGCAGTAGCTTCATCCACCTAATATATACTGTATAGTCTTTAGTTTCTTTCTGTCAATTAGTGGCCCAATAAAAATCGTTTTGGGTCTCATCTCTATATTTGGGAAAGGCGGGTCTACAAAAAGGTCAGATTCTACATTTTACTATGAAGTTAGTAAATACTAATCTAATATAGTTCAGCGGTGAGTCTGCTGTGGTCAGCTTTGGCCTTACACAGTCTGTCATCTGACCTCCTCCTCACCTTCCTGTCGTCACTTGAATCTTTATTAACCAGGCCTTCATCACTGGCGGCCTGCAGACTGTCGAAGGTGCCTTGCCTCTCCCGCTCCACCCCTGGCATGGAGTTTTCCCTTCGCCGATTCTTCCAGGACTTCATGAGACCCTCCAGGCAGGTAAACTTGGTGTCAGTGGTGCAGGCGAACATGCCTATGGGCACAGCCAGCACCATGGCCAAAACTATCACCACTATATGAATCAGCTTCTCCCTCTGTTCCATCTCAGTGATGTCACTTCCTGTTACAAACACAATGCACTGGCCAGGACGTGGCGTCTGGTTCTTAAGTGACACACAGATTTCATATTTGGTAGCTGGCAGCAGGTCTGAGACAGAGTAAGAATGAATGCCAGGGCCAATGTAGACCGTTTCTTTTTTGTTATCGTCTACACGGCCAAAGTGGATGGTGAACCAGGTCTCATCTGGGTGCTCTAAAGCAGCATACCACTCAATGGCGATGCCACGAACTGTCTGTTTGGCGATCCGGATGTCAATGTAGACATTTTCATCTCCAGGAGCAGCAGGGGCCACAAATCCAGGCAGGGGTGCGGATAGGGAGCTGTCAGGGGCGTTGATGTCCACGAAGATGCTGGCAGAGGAGTTTCCGATGAAGTTGACGGACGTGCAGGTGTAGACGCCACGGTCAGATGTGTGGATGGAGGGAATCACCAGGAAGGATCTGATAGTGTCCTCATCTACTCTTTCCTGGGACTCTGCAACATAATAACATTGGTCATTATATTTCTTTGAGGTGAAGCAGTTAAACCTTGGGTAACCACAAACAACAAATAAAAACCAATTTGAGTTATCAAAATTGTAATTTTTTACATCCTCCATATGACTGAAACACAATCTAATAATCATCAGTTTAAACATGGATCAAATATAACCCTAAACTCAACTCTAAAATGTGTCATCTGAGACTAGTACGATGTTAAGAGGTCATTTTTTATTGATCAATCTATGCATTATTTTCTATTGTAAAGCTGTTAAGTTATTGTAGTAAAGCTGATAATAGTCTAAAACAATATATTTTTGCTTTTTTAAAATTTTAACTATGCATTTGTGACTTTTTTTAATGCACTGTTTATTTTAAGTAAACGAGCAACATAGAGACATCTACGCCAGTGTAAAGAACTTCAAAAAAGCCAGCTCCATCACAAAAGATCCCACTCACCCTGGTTACCCCTCTTTTCACCCCCATGCCCCCAGGAGACAAAGGACCATAAACATCAGAACAACATGGCTGATAAATAGCTTCTTTCTGCTGCCAATGAAATTTGTGAAACCCTGCCTCCAATTCGACTCAACAGCCCAAGTTCTACAGTATGCTTAAAATTGTTTCCATTTAGATTAGATTAGATTAGATTAGATTAGATTAGATTAGATTAGATTAGATTAGATTAGATTAGATTAGATTAGATTAGATAGAGGCAATGGCACATTAGAAGTACTAGTGGAAATAGATAATAAAGTAGTGACAATAATAATAATGATAATAATAATTTTAAAATAATAACAATAATAATAATGATAAATAATAATTTATTTTATTTAACCTTTATTTAAGGGGCGATATGGTGGTGCAGTGGATAGCAATGTCACCTCACAGCCAGAAGGTCAATTCCAACCAGGGACCTTTCTGTGAGGCATTTGCATGTTCTCCTCATGTTTGCATGGGTTTTCTCCAAGTGCTCTGGCTTCCTCCCACCATCCAAAGACATGCACTAGTAGGTTAATTGGTCAACCTATAGGTGCCCAGCCCATAGGTGTGAATGTGAGAGTGATTGGTTGTTCATCTCTATATGTCAGCCCTGCTCGTCCAAGGTGTACCCCGTCTGCACCTATAGGTAGCTGGGATAGGCTGCAGTGACCCCCGTGACCCTAGTGAGGATAAAGCGGGTTCAGAAGATGAATGAATGAACTGATTCTCATTTTCAATAATGACCTGGACATATAGAGACAAACAACCAATCACACTCACCTTCACACCAATGGGCAATTTTGAATAACCAATTAACCTACTAGTGCATGTCTTTGGATGAATAAGTAAAATAAAAATAAATAAGTGCGTATGTTATAATATTATAATATGTACAATATGTATATAGTTTTATAATAACAGAAATAACAAATATAATAAAGTTATAGTAGTCACAACAATGATTTATAAGTAATGTAAGTATGTAAGTAATGATAATATTATCATAACATCAAGGACATATATATCTTATACCTATGTGTATATGCATATATTTCTATCTTTGTCAAGCACTTTGTTATCATTTGAATCCTCCATAAATAAACTTGAAACTTACTTGAAACTTTCAGGATGCCAGGTTGTGAACTGTCTGTGTTTTTTGTCATCTTCCAGCCTAGTGGCTTTATAGCAGCTTATGATTAATTACATCTTTTTATCACAGCCTCCTAGAAAGTGGGCCACATTAGAAGACGATATATTTCCAGTGGTGTGAACTTAATTTGTAGTTTGCAATCATAACCTCCTCCACGCACTCAGCTCTGAAAGGTTAAGTCTGGTGACGCACTTTACTTAATGACACAGTAGGCCAACAGAGCTGACACTGGGTCGGCTACAGGTCACTATAATCTCAAACATTCTTAATCAACATTGATGGTGTGAAGCCACACAGACAGATGTGAATACGACACGGTGGGCCAATATAGATCTATACATTTAGCCCTGGTCTGCTCCCCTCAATCGCCTCAAGAATGGGTTGAGGATTAAAATGCGTGTTAAAACATCTAATTTACTCAAAGACATCACTCCATCTGGGTGTGAATGAAACACTGTGCGCACCACACTCTTACCATGAAATCCTCTGATTATCTTCAGGCCATATGTCCACCACACCGCCGGTTCTGGCCTGGCCTTGGAGAGGCAGCGGAGGGTGACGTTTGCGCCTTGAGGGAGGCTGATGTTGGCCGACGGAGTGCTGACCACCGGCTTCATGCACGGCCACAGATCCACCTCATGGAAGAACTTTCCTGCCTTATAGTCCGGCCCTGAGCAGGTCAAGTAGGAGTTCATCAGAATAATCGGCGGGCTGATAGACCTGATGAACTCCACGAAACCCTTCAAACGGCAGTCGCACAGCCAGGCGTTGTCGTGGAGGGCCAGGACGACGTTCGGCTCGAATCCAGTCGCCTCCTGCTCTTCGCGGCTCTGTAGTTTCTGGTACAGAGGCCAGTTTAGGAAGACCTCCTTCGATATGACCGTAAGCTGATTGAAGGATAAGTCTAAGTAAGTCAGACCGGGCAAAAATTTTAACGCGTGCTCCGGCAGGACGTCCAGCTGGTTGTGCTTCAGGTCCAGGATCTTCAGGAACGGCGTGTCCTCGAACGCTGTCCATGGTACTGAACGCAGTTTGTTCCCCTGCAGACGGAGCTCGGTCAAGTTCCCCAAACCCTCCAGGCCCTTTGAGTTTATAACTGTGATGTCATTGAAGTTCAGCCACAAGTTTTCCAAAGCGGGTGTATTGGAGAAAGCTCCACGGGGTATTTCAGTGAAGTGAGACTTTTCTATTCGTATTTTGCTCATATCCCCTGGAAGGTTCTCTGGTATGGCCCCAAACGCACTCTCCTCCATACATATAAGCGACCTATGATGGAGGAAAACTCTTTAGTCTGAAGGCCGGAAGAATTTAGGATTGTTTCCATTTTATGCTCATTTACATCTCTACTCTACATTTCAGACGCAGGTTCCCAGTTCTCCATTACATTTACTGATGGCTGCGTCGCGTGTATTTACAGTGACTTGCATTTTACGCACGGATCCAATAAAAAAGATCATAAATTGCTACCTAAATTCGTTGAGAAAACGTTAAAGCTAGTTCCGTACTTACTACTTACAACCTAATAAAAGCTGGTTACACACTATAAATGCAGCCTATTGGCATAAACGACTAGCTCAGTATCAGAACTGAATGGGTCTTATTTTAAACAAAACTAATCCTAAAATGACCAAATCAACAATAACATCCTCTTTAACAACACCAACAGTCCTTTCCTATTGTGTTTGTACAGCATAACCTTAAACATGTCCATATTACCAAATGTTCCTTAAGTGATGCATTAAACGTCACCCACTGACACAGTAACTAAGGTTAAAAATACCTTTGCCTGGGTGAAGATTAGACTATGAAACAGGTCTTACCTTCCATAACGGTCTTCTACACAGCTACACCCACGTAAACATTGAGAAAATGTTTCATACACTGGAATGTTCAATAAAACTAGAACTAGTAGAAAACAAAATATGTCCATAGTCCAAAAAAAAGTCCTAAAAGATAGGAGCTACATTCGTGCTCAAGACATGTCGACTGAGGCAGATGAGAGAAGCCTATTAAACTTAATCCTTGACGTACCCGGTACAAAACAAGTGTCTGTCCTCTAATTCTCTACAAAGACACTCACGATTAACCCTTGTCGGTGTCAGAGGCTCCTCTGACCCACTGAATGTTCATTATTGTCCCACTTACACAAAACAAGAGGTAAAACCTGCAAAGTTCTTAACTCGGTCATGGAAATTTGGAACAGCAAAGCACATGAAGATAAAAAGCTCAATTCATCACATAAAAAGAGAAAATAGAGATATAAGAACACACAGGACTGATAGCTGGATATGTAAATATAAAAGTTTATTTCACTAAATTCATTTTATACCATTGGAGTGAATAGATCTACATTAAATGGGGTAGTGATGCCTCTAGGTGGCACAAAACAGGAACATAGAAAGATTTCATTGTGTGTGTGTCTTTGTTGGGAATAGAAATTTCAGTTTCACATTTCATCTCCATCATATTTACATTGTGTCATAGTTCAGTCCTCTCTGTACTTCTCTCCAGCTCCAGCTTTCCTCCATTTATTAGGAGTGTTAAACCATGCCTGTGTGTATATCTACTCTGCAAACTTATGACAGATGTATACAGAGGCACAGGCTTACTATATGTAAGTGTACACCATCCTGAAATGTATTTACAAATCATACACATACATATTTGATATAAACAATGGAAGATCGTCCACTTTGAGTTCCCTTTAAATCAGATCAGGTTTCAGAGGTTCCTTCGCTGGGCCATGCAAAAAATGATTAAAGATCAATTCCAGCCATTTAATCTTACAGGCTTTGTGACAAAACATTCTTTTAGGCATTTAAAGATAAGTGTCTGAATTAGTGCATAAATGAAACTGATGATAATATATGAATATATGTGCAAGTCTGGTAAGTTTTATTCTATCTGCAAGAAACAGTCTAACAATATCTGGAAAAACAAGTTGATTAAAATGTCAGATATTCTCTAAACTGATATTTCCATGATGGTACAGCGTGCAAAAGTTCTTTGATAGAAGCTGGCTCTCGGTGGTGGTGGAGTTGGTGGCATGATCCAGCGAGGAGGGACAGGTGGGGGGGAATCCCATGGCGTGGGTGTATGGGAGCGAGTGAGAGGGGGACTGACGTCAGGATGGTGCTGAGGGTGAGGGTAAGGGTAGTGTTGTGGATACGGATGGGGGTGTAGGTGGGGGTGGGAGTGGGAATGGGTGGGGTGGTGATGTGGATGAGCATGCGAAGTAGAATCGAGGTTCAGATGAGGATGAGCATGTGGATGAGTGCGAGGGAGATGCCGTGGAGCAGGAGCCGGAGCTGGAGCATGACGTCAGCAGAAGTACTCATTAGGCTGTCCTTCAATCTTAGCCGTGGCCTCGGAGTCCAGGCTGGAACGGGCTGACAAGAGTCTGTTGGACTCCTCTGGGTTCTGTCTATTCAAATATTCACCCTCCAGACCTTTAGCTTTTGTACCAGGTGACAGAGTTTCAAAGGTAACATATGAATCTTGGATGTCCTTTGATTTCTTTCCCCAGTACTTCTGAATGCGTCTTTTCAGAGCCCCACAACACACAATGACAGTGAGCGGGACTGCGATGATACAGGCCACTGTGATCACAATCACATTAATCAGCTTCTGGGTGCCTGTGGCACTAGCTGCTTCATCAGTGGAAAATATGACACACTGTTCCTTTTTGGGGATCAAGCCACGGACACACACACAGGCAATGTACTTGGTCCTGGGCACCAGCCCTTCGATGGTAACACGGGTTTGTCCTGCCCCGACGTTGATCTTCCTCATGTCCCTTTCTCCAAACACAGCATACAACACACTGAACGCTGTGGTGTTCTTTGCCTTTGGAGCTCTCCAGTTCAGAGAAATGGTATTGTCTGTGTCCCCCACAACTTTGACTGAGCGCACCACCCTGTCTGGGTCCTGCTGCAGGGATGATGTGTTTGCTGCCAGGTTGCTTAGATTGGTCTTCTCCAGGTCCAGCAGTGCGTCTGGGTTGGAGGAGGTGGCAGGCCCAGGGGTGACTTTGTCAGCTAGGCTGTAGCTGGCTACTGCTAGTGCAGACCCAAGACCAGGTGGGAGCCCAGGATCCAGAGTGGGAAGTGACGGAGAGGTGGTGGTTGGGACCACGTATCTGGCCACCAGTTTCTCCTGATAGGCAGCTTTGCCCATTGGATTGGGTTTCTTTACCTTGGCCTTCTTGTCAGTGCTACTTGTTTGGTTTCCATCTAGTTTTGGTGAGTTGGAAATGATGAGGGAAATGACAGCCTCTGCATTCCCTGCATAGTTTGAGGCTTTACAGATGTATTTCCCTGAATCACGATACGACACAGCTGAGACACTCAGGATGGACCAGGTGATTCCCTCCTTTGAGGTTTCCTGCTGAACTGTGAAAATAGAAAAAACAGAATATGAATGTCACTCAGCATTTACTAATATGAAAGCACAAGCGTTAATTCCAAAATATCCTCTTGTCTAGACATAAAAAGAAGGGAAACAGGTGATTATACAATGTTGCATCAATCGTGAATGTTGCGTAACTCACTGTCGAAGCCCCAGCTGTCAGTTAGACTTACACCATTACAATCCACTCGTAGCTCTTACTTTAATTAACAACAGCGCTACAAAAGCATCTTATCTAATATAAGCACAACACAACAACAGAGAGTCCCATACAGAGACAGTGAGAGAGTGATGCCACAAGCCTCAAACTTGCTGACTCACCTGTTCCATTAAGGGGCCGTCCGTCTGCCCTACGCCATGTTAGATCTGGGATAGGCACTCCAATAGTCCCACACCTTAGCAGCACATTGTTTCCAACAGCACTCCGGACACGTGCCACAGCAGTGTGGATGCGTGGAAGCTGGCATCGTCGCAACTCTGCATCGCTGAACAGGACCCCAGACACACTCTCTGGGGCAGAGCAGCGGAGCCGTGTGTCAATGAATGCCACTGAAAGCGTTGGAGACTTCTGAAACTGGACCAGGTCATAGAGGCGACAGTCACAGACCCAGGGGTTGTCATGGAGACCTGAGAGTGAGGATACAAGTCAGGCTAGAGAAGGAAGATGAACGTCCAGCTGTGTTCAAAGTGATAGACAGGCCTGCAGATGGCTGGTGTGGATGTTAGGCTGTTAATCCTGTAAGAGGATTAACGTTTAATTCATAAACTACATACCTCTGGCTATGACTATGGCAGTGACGATGATGATGACGATGATGATGATTATGGTGCTGGTGATGGTAACAGTCCAACAATGAACATCAGATTTTGGAAAAGCACTTCACAATTCACCAACTTTAAATCTGAAATAAGTGCAAAAAAATCTCTCGTGTTCAGAGCAGTAATGTTGGGTAAATAACCAGTTCACCCAAACCGATAAACACCAGCAGAGAAGATATGGCTTTATTTCCCAAGTTTCTGAAAATCTGCCTTCGACATTTCTCTGAGAATATGTTCATATAATAATTTAATATTTTTAATAATTTAATTATTTAATAATAATTTAATATTTTTATAGGGAAACTGTCATTTTAAGAGAAAACTATTCCAGAGATTTGAAAACAAGGACATAGCTTTTAATGACAAAAGACTGGCCACTTTTACACCTAATATTTTCTATTTTAATTAATTTCAGTAAATGAACCACATTATGGAAGAAACTAAATTCAAGCACCCTAGTGAGGATAAAGCAGGCTCAGAAAATGAATAAATGAATGAATAAATTCAAGCACGTGCAGTTGTGAGATTTCAGCAGCAGCACAAAAACTACCTGCAATTGTATTTGTTTAGAGTAGGGCATACATAGTCATAATGGTCTGGAATTACAAGATCATTTTACTAATACTATTGATAATAAAACCTTCTTTAAATGTGGTGGAGTTGTTCTTGGATGGAGAAAACTACATTTGTGGAAATATGTAGGGAGAGAAAATCTTGTGAACCATTCATTTATCAAACCTCATTCATCTTTTAATTGGACCTCTATGGATTCCTTAATTTTGTTTTCCAAGACGCATATGGCCCTGTTTAATACTAATGTACTCAGAAACATCTCTCCACGGATCAGCATTAGTGATAGCTGCCTAATATCCACAGATCAGCTACTCTCATCGGAGCAAATGAATGTTAATTTACGCGCAGGATTTAAGACATTTCGAGCGTAAATCAAGACTTGACATCTGTTGAGTGACTTCACTTCGGATGCCAGACTTCCTCTTACCAAGAATCATTTTGGAGCTCTCTGGACCTTGCGTAGGTTTTGCCGACAGCCAGGTGGACAGCACCTCTGTCGGCAGGGTCAACAGGTTGTTGCTGGACAGATCCAGGTAAGTGA
The DNA here is from genome assembly GCA_037367295.1 of Apogon hyalosoma. NCBI lineage: Eukaryota > Metazoa > Chordata > Actinopteri > Kurtiformes > Apogonidae > Apogon > Apogon hyalosoma. The sequence continues at coordinate 27,463,913 of JAPQRP010000009.1, read as the reverse complement.
GGTTCTTGATGTACGTTGTGGCCTCCGTGGGCAACGAGGTGAGCTGGTTGTTGTGCAAATCCAGAAGTCTTAGGCTGGGCATATCCATGAGAGATTCCCAAGGAAAAGCGGTGAGGGCGTTCCCGTCCAGGCGAAGCTCTTCCAGGTTGATGAGTCCCCGGAAACTGTCCGGGTTCAAGGCGGACAGTGTGTTGAAAGACATCCACAGGAATTCCAGACTGGAGAGGTAGTTAAAGGCTTCGCTTGGTATCCGTTGGATGGCCGTCTTCTCAATCCGCAGCTTGGAGGTGTCAACAGGGAACCCAACAGGCACAAGAGATATCTCGGGGTCATTGCAAATCACGCTCCTATAGGAAACATCACAGGTGGATTCGTGTTCAGTTCTACATCACAGTAGCCAAAATACGGTAATAAGTACATTTACAACACAAAAACATATCCCCAAGTAGCCCATCAATCAAACTTAACAATTACCCAAGCCCTAATAATTAAGTTACTTAAGTTTTAAAGGCAGCCACATTTGTGGTGATTTCACCATGAACGCTGACGTTATAATTCTGGAAAAACACTCCACCCAAACTCTGACAAAAGGCATAGATGGGAAGGTTGAAAGTGCCTTTGAGAGATAATCCTGCATTAAATAAAATTGGACCGAAATGTGCTCCCTGAATTATCTTTTGTACACGTGTCCACCTCTATGTGAGGCCAGAACCCGTTCATCTAAAAAGAAGCGTCCGTGCGTAAAAATCTGAAATTTGTTGATAGAAAATGATTTTGAGTTGGACCTGCTCATTACCTGGCCTTGGATCCATCACTTAGGTTGTGGTAAAAACAGCTGCACTGGGAAGGGCAGGAGCGCACTGAGGACAGAAGTTCCCCTGCGGCCACATAGAGCCCCAGGAGCAGGACGAGGAACATTTTGGCCCACTTTTACGCATACGCAGCCTTGCCTACATGCGCCCAATTTGCGCCCTCTGAAATCCAAGAACCCCGTTTTTTTTCAGTCGTTTACAGGAATATCCTCCGCATGGCTTTGTCCCGCCGCATCCCTGTCCCATAGTGATCAGACTGCTATGAGTCCCGAGATAAAAAGGATAGACAAGGATTAGCGAAAGGACTGGCGTTCTTTTCATTTGGATGCGTATTGCATCCCGGAATCCGATAGGCTGCGCAGAAACGTCCCTATTTAGTATCACATAAAAACACTTCCGAAATGCTCATAATCCACTGTGATGTTTGATTTTTTTCCCCCCTCAAATGTAGCCTGTTCATTTGAGTCCTGCCGTGACTGTTAATCTTTATGTAGACAACACTTCGTTTTGCCACAAGGTGGCCCCTACATCCTAGTTTGTGGCCCCTAAACTGAAACCTGAAATGTATCACAGCATATTTTCTCGTCCTGCAAACGTTAATTTAGGAAGTACCAACTTGTATTCTTACACAAACAATGAAATATAACATTCTAAAGCTTGTTAAACCCTATGTAAAATAACTGTTTTTAGATACATATTTGGACCGTAGTTGTAAGAAGTCAACATTAATGTGAGTTGTACATAGGAGTTTTTCTTGAGTGGACATTAAATGTTTGCATTGCCATTTTAATAAATAAATAAATAAAATCTGATTAGCAAGTAGCATAAAGCTAATTTAATGAACATTTGATATTGTAAAAACAATCTACAGACATTTCAAAATTCATATTCTAAGAGCAGAATGACCTGTTACATTGAATGTCTGTAGAAAAAAAAAAAAAAGAGGGGTGTGTGTGGGGGGGTCTAATCATTGTCTCCAAAGCTGTTAATATATCCCCACTCTTTAAAAAAAAAAAAAAAAACACAGGGGAGCAAAATTATTCATGGAAACATAATGTGTTAATTATGCACCTGCACATTCAGCATATAACACTTTAACACTTTATAATTAGCACATCTTAATCCAAGATCACAGATTTAAGTGCAAAACGGCCACATGCATGTTACTCTCCACCTAAACCAGTGACTCTGACCATCCTGTCATTAAACCTTTTAACTGAGCTCATATTAATTAGTTTTTGTGATTTATGTAAATACATAGTACACTTTAACTTAAAAAATCCTGTTTGCCATCTGGTCCAAAAATTAAAACAAACAAATGTTTTATATGGAACCAAAAGGTTGTCTTTCTTTGATGGTGATATTATAATATATTCATAATGCATTACAGTTTATCACAAATGACAACTTTTATAACCATCATTGTTCTCTGTATCACACAGTTGTATGAACTTTCTGACAGTCAAGAAGACGTATCCATGTCACTTGTAGTGAAATTCCACAAAACTGTATTTTTGTGTTTTTATTCGCTCTTCTAGCTTACGAAAAAAAAAATAATAAAGAGAGAATAAAATTAATACTTTATTTGAATCAAAATTTTGGTTAAAATACCAAAAGTGGAATCATACCACTCTTATTGTACGAGGCCTTTGTAGATTACACACATTTGGCCAGAATCCCACACTACTCAAATACACACCTCCAAATGTAAAGCTTTTGTTTCATAATGTAGGTAAATAGGTTACAATGAGATTTGTTTTTTGTTCTTTTGGCATCTGTCCCATTGTGTTTCCCTTGCATTTCATCACACTGCAAGTTCAGTCTTACACTTGGCATTGCAAAGTGTGCCAGTTATGTGGAAAACCCAGGCCTTTAATGTGAACCGCTAGGCAACCAGAGCTACATATCTCGAATTAACCACACAAATGTACCTATATTTAACTAATGATGTGACGCTATGACCTCCTAAAATATCATTCATAAGTACTTAAGAGTATTTGTGCTTTATGTGGCTTCCATGTACCTCTTTGTTCTACTGTATTGAAATCCCTTCAAGTCACAGCACAACCATGTAGGTCTGTACTACGGCTCTAAACGTGTTGAGCAATCAAACCTTAAACATTCCTTATTGTGCATGCAGCAGTTAATCTCATTTACTAGAGCCAATAATGCTTCCCTTTCCATTTGTAGTATGAATCAGAAGACTGGACTTTATATGAGGTGCAATGTCACTGTTAGTATGCAGAAATTCCTGAGTAATGAATTAAAACAGAAGAAATAACACAAGAGTTATTGTGTTTATTATTTACTGTATCATCCATTTTCAGCATTGGACTAAAGGAATATTAAATGTATTTAACTCACACCACCAGTTTAGTGTTGAATTGGATGAACATGTGTATTTCACTCAGAACATATGAGAAAACATATGCTTTTATTTTCCTTTATTGTGTTTAAAACAAATTCAGTTACCTTCAGTTAGGAGCTATCTTGGTTAACCCATAAAGACCCAAACATCCAGTGTCGACCAAAAGCTGCTATTGATCTAAATTGTTCATCCACTATTCCTATCAATGCATGCAAATAATTGGTGTAAAATGCAGTTTTTCATCTTTTCATGGTCATCAGATATGACCCATTTGGACATTCAGAGGCTCCGTAGTTACTATGGAAACACTCTTCTACAGCATTGACTGACCAGTAAAACCCATGGAGTTGGATCAGTGACTGGCTGGAGACCCTGGTTTTATGTTCAGTTGACGATATATTTTACTGAAAAAAAACCACAATTTCTTCAGTTTATTTCTGTTTTGATATAATAACCTTTGACTTTATTATGAGCTTTTATGAACATCTACATGATCAGTCAATTAAACATAGGAAAATACTTGATTTCCACCGGGGGAAAAAAATCAAAAACTTAAATAAATTCAGAGGATAATATTATAATAAATCCAATCCAACTTTATTTGTAAAGCACTTAAAAAAAAAACAAAAAAACAAAACACTGTGGACCAAAGTGCTACACAGAAGAATAAATAAAAAACAAAATACAAGAATAGATTAAAATAAATAATAAATCACTTGGGAAAGGTTATATAGAGAAAAAAATTCATTTGGTAACTGCCACAAAAGTCACACAGGGTCCTTATGGGTTAAAATTCAGGCATTAGGTTTAATATTTTGCCCACAAAACTTAGATTCTATTCTTGGAGTTAGGGTTCCCTTTGGCACACCTAAAAGCGAACAAATATCTGCATGTTTTAGGTGATATTTTTGCCATATGATGTTGTACTTCACACATTTTCACCTATAATTCTCAAGATCTCTGATCTTATGATCTCAAGACTGAGACAGACTTCAGCCACACAATGTCAGCCTTGTTTCCCCTCCAGCCTTATGGTATGAAAAGCTGCAAGTGATGTTGCAACTGAAACACAGGGAATCTGTGAAGACTGAGGATGATGATGGGGGGATCTCATTTACACGCTTTTAATCAGCTGATGACACATGCTTGTATTTCAGACTTCTTTTTTCGTTTGCCTTTTATCACGTAGAAATCATCCAACTTTCTGGAACAGTTTTGTTTTGTCTTGTATATTTTCAGGTGGGGTTGGTTTTAACCCTTTTATGATCAGTTTGTCTTTCTTAAGTTTTGTTCCCACAATACAAACACAAAACTAACACACAGAAAATGATAACAGGGTCGATTTACATCGCAGCACTGATCAAAATAGACTCCTGCCATGTGGGAGAAAGGATTATAAAAATACACACAGCAATGCCTCAATACCACGTGAACACTATGTGGTGTATTTACAGTAATCACTCACTGGACTTGGTGTTTTTCATCAGTTAATGGATATATTTAATATGTTGCTTTGCAAAAATAAACTAAAGGTATTATTTCATCTATTCAGCAACAATATATGGTGTATTAATAGTTGTAAATGTGGTTCTTTTCAGACCACATTTCCCTTTATCCATATGCATCTATACAAGCTGCTGAACCTGTGACAAAAGCTGTGAAAAGGAGGGTCTGATGCGTAAATATTGTCTTTAAAGGCTGATTTTCTTGTTACATATGCCCATTGATCTGATTGGTAGAAGGCTTTATACTCTGCCAGACACCTGTTGTATCTCCTTAAAGCAGGGATGTGGGCTGCATCCTCATCGTTTGACATCAGCAGCAGCAGCAGCAGCAGCAGCATCCTCACTGGGTCCCGGAGACACAAAGGGTTGTTGTGTAACTAATTGAGGGCTTTACTGTTGCGGTGGGTAAATACGTATTAAGGGTTGCGGTTGGTGTGGTTTTGTTCATTAAGACATTCCTGCACGGATTGGGGCGAAAGAGAGGCAGCTTTGCATAATAAAGGGCACGATTTTCACGTGAAATCCCCCTTTAAAAAGAGGGCTACCTCCAGCCACAGACCCAGGCACATCGCGTAAAACGAGCGGGTCTCAGAGTGTGTGACAGCTGTAGTTGGTTGAGTCAGATCGGCTTCAGGATGGTCTCGTCTTACCCTTTACCGGAGGGCTTCTCCGAGTTTGATGTGTTCTCCATGGGATCGTTTCTGCTGGTGGAGGGTAAGTGCTTTTTCTTATGATATTTTGGATTTTTTTTTTTTTTTTTTCTGTACTGGAATTCAGCCAAAAGTACAGAGGGCTGTACTCTTTATGCGTAACATTAACCTATGACAGGACCTGACGCTTCAGTCACTGGATGACTTCTATTATTTTTTTAAGACTGTCATGTGCGCTCACTCGCTGCATGTTAAGAAACAAACCAACACTTATATTTAACTGTTTAAAGCTATTTATGTGTACTAGGATCGTCCAGTGCGCACACAGCCACACGAACGCGCAGGTTTCCATTTACTACCACATGCCGCGGTCCTGCACGATCTGACTTGCTGTTTTTTTATTTCCCCATCCACGAAAAGGGCTGCTGGGCTTCTTTCTAAACGCGGTGACAGTCGCTGCCTTCCTCAAAATCAGAGAGCTGAGGACTCCCAGCAATTTCCTAGTGTTCAGCTTAGCCCTGGCTGACATGGGCATCTCCATGAACGCCACGATCGCCGCTTTCTCCAGCTTTCTGAGGTGAGTGATGTAACAACCAGCTTCCTCCTTTCGTAAGACATTGTCAGGTCTCATCACAGGCTGGGATGGCCAGTGTAATGATCAAATAATAGCCTTATCATCATTACAACCATCATCATCATCATCGTCATTTCTGTGTGACCGCACCAGAGGTGGATTGTGTCCACTTTAAGGAGGAAAACGCAGTCAGGGGTGAAGAGCATTTCCCCTCAGTGAAAGGGGGGAGGGTCCATGTGTACAAGCAGAGGGGTTTGTGAGGCTGTCTGTTCATGAGTAGAGAGATTAGTATTTATTAATATCAAAATCAAAGCCAAACCAAACTTTTGTGAGGAACTCTATTTGTACTTAGACAAATGCAGCAATCTGCATTAGCACTACATCAATGCAAGTTGAAAAAATAAAAGCAATGACAAATAAACATTTAATTTTATGTAAATTAAATTATTGCCTCTGTCCATTTTAAGTGTTTTTGTCATCATGCCATCAAACCTTTATTTATTTATTCACTTACTTTTTTTTTTTTTAATTTAACCTTTATTTAACCAGTCAAGGCGGATTAAGAAAACCCTCTCATTTACAACTGTGGCCCAAACAAAGGCAGGGCAGGGAGTGGGGAAAGGGGAGCTAATAACAAGATTATAAACATTACCTCATAGTCTGTCTGTCCATCCACATTCAGGTACTGGCCTTATGGCTCAGAAGGATGCCAGACTCATGGTTTCCAGGGTTTTGTGACAGCTTTAGCCAGCATCCACTTCATAGCCGCCATTGCCTGGGACAGATACCACCAGTACTGCACCAGTAAGTACAAAAAAAGAAAAAAATCACTCCTTTTCCTGTCACTGCCCAGCAGCAGATGCACACAGCAAGAACCAAACCCACTGTCCAGTGTCTTCATGGACAATGGACCCCAAGTTGGTCCACGTATGAAGTTGACATATTTGACTAATAGATGATAGAAAAGTTTTACATAAATACAGCTCATTTACCATTTGAATATATTTACAACCTGTGTTTTAGTAAATTCCAACCACAGCAGTCTTAATTCCTCTTAAAGTAACTTTAAGGAAATTAAAGAATTGTCACACTGTTTCAGTATAGACAGATATAAATTACCCTGCTACTGCTATTTCAGCCTTCATTAATTATACAAATCTGGTAAAGGAGGAAATGACTTAACACCTGATCTGACACATTATTAACTGGTATCATTCAGCATGATTTAACTTTATCTTACAGAGAATTTAACCAATACAAAAACATTTGGACAATAGCATGCCTTTTTGCAGACACTACTTGATATATATGATGCACTGATAATGATAAATGTTTTGTACCTGCAGGGACAAAACTGCAGTGGAGCAGCGCCATCACTCTGGCTGTATTCATCTGGCTCTTCACTGCTTTCTGGTCCGCCATGCCTCTCATTGGCTGGGGAGAGTACGACTATGAGCCCCTGAGGACCTGCTGCACTCTGGACTACAGCAAAGGAGACAGGTATATATATATATACATACACACACACACACACACACACACAGTATATACATGTGTCAGTTTAATACAAATGTAGATGTGTTTAGTTTTACTTTTAATACCTCAATGCATATAGTGTTTTCATGGTTTCCTTTGTCTCTCCACAGAAACTATGTGTCTTTCTTGATTCCTATGGCCATCTTCAATATGGGCATCCAGGTGTTTGTTGTCATGTCCTCCTATCAGTCTATTGGACAGAAATTCAAGAAAACCGGAAACCCCAGGGTGAGCAAAATCCTGTACTTAGTAAATAAACAGGAAAACATGAAATTTAAGTGTAGAAAGTGTAGAAAGTATGTGGACATTAAAATATATTCATGAACACAGGGGAAAAGGTCTGATTTAGTAGCTCCATAAAAGATAAACTGATATAGAACAGACCCAGAGCATAAATCCTTCCAAGTATGCAGACTGCAGAGCTGAGCAAACATTCTTTCCACTTTGAAGTCACATGAATCAGAGGAATTCTCCGTTGTTGATGATTATTTGTTTCTATTCTAGCGTAAGCACAACTTCCTCACGTGATTCCTGTTCACAGAGACAAAACAGACTGTGAATGAGAAGTAGACATGCTCCTCATATGTAGGTCAAAGCCACAGAGGAAGACCAGGGGCTTGAGCTGGGAATGCACATAGTAGCTGGTGTACAGTGAATAGAACTGTCAGTTGAGAGGAGGATATCCTGGGGGCTTGAATCAGGTTGCCCCCACAGTATGTTGCCATTAAGGCCATTAATCACACTCATCTGAGTTTGCCAGAGATGCTTTCATTACATGCACAAAAGCCAAAGAGGCACCAAACTCAGTACAATGCAATTATGTAACTGGTTAAAAAGCTTGAATTCACATACCATTTCACACATGACCAAGGCACATGGCTGCCACACAACATCAGAAATATAACCATAGACTGTCAATTCAGGACCGGTTATCTTACCCTAACCCTTATATTTTTAAAACTCACTGTGAACAAATGATATCCAGTCACATATGCAGAAGTTGTTATAATAAAAGGAGCCATAGTTTAGTATGTCTACTTAAAAATAGTCAGAAATGACACAATGGCTGAGTTGAGGGCGAGAACTGTTCAGAAAGTTGCTAAAAAAAAATAAAATTAAGCAGTGTCATTGTTGCTGTCAACCTGTGTGGGTTAGACTATGAAGATTTTGAAGGTATAAAGTCATTGTTATGTTACGTTTGATGCTGTTTATTGATCCACGGTTCAGACTAAACTGTGATAGTTCTGACCTTGTTTGGACGATTCCAAACAGATCTTTAGTTCAGCTATTGTAAACATAAACATATGGAAAAATAGGGTACTCCGGCTTCCTCCCACCATCCAAAGACATGCACTGATAGGTTAATTGGTTAATCTAAATTGCCCATAGGTGTGAGAGTGATCGTTTGTCTCTATATGTCAGCCCTGTGATGAACTGGTGACTCATCCAGGGTGTACCCCACCTTGGCCCATAAGTAGCTGGGATAGGCTCCAGCAACCCCCGTGACCCTAGTGAGGATAAAGCGGGCTCAGAAAATGAATGAATGAATGTTTTCAGTCTAAAAACAGAGCTAAGCTAACAGAGCTATAATGTAAACTATCAACTGATGCAGCACATGAAGTTTGCAAGACACAGAGTCATTTTGACTGACTTGTTTTTTGTTTGAAGGAGAAAACTTGGTGATACAATGATACACCTTATTTAATGAGCTACGCAGTTTGTGCTACTGACAGTTTGGTAAATCAGTTTTACATACAAACATTTTAAGTTTTAATACTTGATAAAGGGGATAAGATTTTAATTAAAGCTGCAAGAACTGATAATCGGGTATGTAGTTGTTGTGCATGTAAGGACAGTGACCTCTTATCAGACACTGAAGGACTTAATTGTGTCCTCCTGTGTACAATAGCTGTAAATGAAAAAAAGAGGGCAAAAGACATAATCAAAACAAAATAATGAGCTCTGTGTTGGATTTAGAGATAGCCTCAAGAGAATATTTATGCTGATCCTGATACATGTGTCTACCAAATTTGTTGTGTCAGTGGGAAACTTTAGTCAAGGAAGTTTGTATTTGAAATCATCAAAAATTCATAAAATACCAGTTTTTAATGACTTTTGGTGCAATTGCATAGTTTTATGAGTTTTCAAGCATACTTAGCTCCTTGGGAATGTAATGTTTTGGAGGGTGGAATTATAAGAACTAGAACAAATTCCAGTCAGAAGATCAATAAACATGTTCAACATCCACAGTTTACCGTTTGCACAGAAAGGTGGTCATTAAAAAACAGGCTTAAATATATGTTTGCATGGGTACAATCAGGACCTGGGACAAGTTGATACAAAACATGTATGAAATTATCAGATAGTGTAGGATAAGAGGATTTTTCTCAAAGTTTAAAGCTACTTAAATAACAGAAAGGGAAAGTGTCAACGTCTCAGTCAGGACAATGCCTACTTTGACTCGTGGATTACACTGACGTGCCTCCTTACTCACTTGCTGTTTTCTAGCTGAGCATGAGCGATCTACATGCAGATACCGTGTTTTTTTCAGACATTATCCCAGGCTTGTGACTTGTCCCCATGTAAACCTCATGACACAAGGCATTTTTGTCTCGTTCTTTCCACATGGTTGTTTGCTAACTAATCATTCTCTCTGTCTCCACCTTTCACCCTGACCCTCTGCAGTTTAACCCCAACACTCCCCTTAAGACCATGCTCCTCTGCTGGGGCCCCTACGGCATCCTGGCCTTCTATGCAGCTGTGGAGAACGCCAATCTGGTGTCTCCTAAACTCAGGATGGTAAGAACAACCACCATATTCTATTTCACTTATGTAATATGTTAACCACTACATGAAATTGCACACACTGAGTCTTAAACATCCCATAGCACATACACCATGATAAATTATTCTGCAGTCATGTTCATTTCATATAATGCATTAGTTAAAACAAAATAACTTTGCCAAACAAAATAATAATTGTGCCAATTGTTGGAGTAAAATTTTAATGAAAATGTTTTATGTAATAAGACTCTTGAAAAGCTTCACCTGTAAACACTTCACAATCACTGCAAAAAAAACAATCACATGGAAACTTTAAAAAAAAAAAAGGACCAAGTGACATCCAGTATTACTGAGTAGATTTTGAATTATAAAACAATGCCCTCAAATACATGTACAAGTTAAAAATGTGCTCTCAAAACTTTTAGATATAAAAATGTTTTATTTTCTTTTTTTTACATTTCTTGAAAAATTAATAAAAAAAAAAAGTTAAAGTGAAAACTAACAAAAAATGATGTATAAGTATAATCAGATACTTATGTACTTCTGGATCATTGATTGAATTCAGGTAATTTATTAACTGGTTCTTATGTACAAATTTAGAAATTGCTATTTTTAATATCACCTGAATATTTTCAGTGTTAACTGTCTGTGTTATTCTGCTCATATTAAATGGATAACAGTAAAGAATTTAATTTAATTTATATGGTACCAGCTCCAGGTATACTTTACATGTACTTGTACTGCTTTGATGCCTTAACATTATCAAGTATACAAATTAGTTTACACAAGGCAAGGCAAGGCAAATGTATTTGTATAGCACCATTCATATACAAAGCAATCCAAAGTGCTTTACAAAGGCATAGAAACACACAAAATGATATTAAAATCATACAGAATAAAACATTAATCAAAAGGAAAGTGCAGAAAGGATAAAAAAAAAATAATAAAGAAAGAAATGAAAACAAGAAGAAGAGACAGTTAAAACAAAAGCTAAAAACAGTCTTGATTAAAATCGATCAAAACTATTCAACTTGTGAGTTGCCCTGCAGGTATTAGGATTATATTATATTGTAATATAATAAAATTCAGATTTTAAAGAGCTAACTGTTAGAAACCTGCAAAACTGGAAGAAATGACACCCATAAAATGTATTAAAGAAACGTGAAGCTGTTCAACTTGTAGCTTTCACTGATCTTGTATAATCTCTAATGACCCTTTTGTGCTTAAACCTGTCCCTGTAGATGGCCCCTATCCTGGCTAAGACCTCTCCCACCTTCAACGTTTTCCTGTACGCCTTGGGAAATGAGAACTACAGAGGAGGCATCTGGCAGTTCCTCACTGGGGAAAAGATTGAAGTGCCTCAAATTGAGAACAAGTCCAAATAAACTATAAGCATATAATAATCACACAGTCGTAGTGTCCTGATGGTTTTCTGACAGGTACCTAAATGTCTCTGTTTGTGAGTGTTTACGTGCATGTGTTGTGTTTTAAACAGTGGTGGCTGGTAGTTGTTTGATTGCATCTGTCCTGAATTTATTACCCTTTGCTTCTGCAGTTTTATTTAAAAAACACAGTGGGAAACATTATGGCCATGGTGCTAAAAGCTCATCACAAAAACAGTCCTACTGACTGCAACATATACACGCAGTCACTTCTCTCAGCTACGTTCACACAGCAGGTCTTAATGCACAATCCAGATTTTTTGGTGAAATCCAATTTTTTTGGTGTGCTCATTCATATTACACATTAAATGCAACTTCTATCAGTTTTGAGTATGAACTGAATGTGACCCTGAAGTGACCCGCGTGTACAAAAGAGGTCCTGACGTAATACATGACCACAGGCACACACTGTGTTTACGGCAGTAAATATATTTTTCATAACGCTCCTCCTCCTGGGACGCAGAATTGTGATGTTTTTCGCATTTCAGTGACGTAAAGGTCGGATAAATGTGACCTGGCTGTTCAGCCTGAAGTTGCATTGCAAAATATCAGATACGTACCGGATTTAGGACCACATATGAAAGTGGCCTGGATTAGATTTGAAAAAAATCGGATTTGTGCTGTTCAAACTGTCTTTAACAGATCGGCTAGAGGTCATATATGGGCAAAAAAATCAGATTTGGGCCACATTTGCCTGCAGTCTGAACGTAGCCTTATTCACTTCCATATGAACACTTGATTTCTCTGTGTTGCTCAGGTCATTGTGGAATGTAATACAATCTTTAAAAGTTCTTGTTGTATAGTGCTTCAGACCAAATCATGCTACTGGCATTAAATCCTTTAAATAGTATTAATTAATTTTACTTTCAGCTGAGGAATGATATAAATAACTGGTCCACTTGCTAACACCTCGGTTGCCACGAGGCAGGCATCTGATCTGTCAGTCATCCTTCATCATGTTACTGGTGCCTTCAAGTGTTTTTTCCCCTTCAAATGCGGCCTCAGTCTCTGTTTAGTGATCCAACCAAAACCAATATTAGCAAATGAATTCTTCCCCCTACCCAGGGAATATTATCACTCCTGCATGTGAAATGAAAACATGTGTGCACTGCATGCCATCTGACATCTCATCGTGGTCAGAGAGGTTGTGATCTCTGCGACTGGAGTAGAAAGACTCTAATCCTCTAAACAAGAGCACCATTCTTTGATATACAGCCCCCACAACAAGTTACAGATTAGTCAGCGGATGCAGATTAAGGGGACTTTCTTCTCGCCTTTAGATTGTAAATAAAAATTCTCTGCGGCATATAACTACCACATCAGTGAAACAGATGTCAGACTGGTTGGCAGTTGTGTTTAGTTTGGTTCTGGTTGTAAATGTTACAGCTTTGCAAAAAAAAAAAATGATTGGGCCACAGTGATGAAGTAGGGAGAAGTCAACATTTGAGTGTGACTTAAATGAGGAAAGAAGCTGTATTCACATAAATGACAGCGAAAACACCATTTTTTCGATGAATAACACATGTATTATAACAAAGTGTAGAAATGATTAATATTCAAAGGACCCACAATCTAAAGGTCACGTTGAAGGGTTGATATATTGAATTTCTACAGAAAATCACAAGCGGTGCAATGCTTTTTCCAAAGCTGTAGTCGTAGTTCTTCTATAATGTCACTGAATCCCCTACATAAATTAGACACATTATGTATTATAAAATAATACTGTTAAACTTCTTCACACACCAGACAATGCTTTGATATTTTCATATGCAATGTGATGTCTTACCTCAAGGTTTTAACGACACTAAATGAAGCACAGTGGTTCACATGTAATAAGTATATTTTCAGTAGAGTTAAAAAATGCATTGTTTTAATGTAACATATCAACAAACCATCAATCAATATTGAGCCAAGATTAGCACAGAATAATCAGGAACAATTTATAGCACATGTGAACAGACTTGTCAACAAGACAACATATATTTTTAAATGAAACCGTATAGTGTTTTTATATGATCAGGAGATCTATAGAGGAAGTTGGATGCAGTCCAAGCACATGATTTAGTCTGACAGATTCAACTCTTATACTTGGCTGCATATGATTTATGACATGATGAAGTAAAATCCCTTAATCGTTAAACATACAGACCCATTCACATACCACTATGTTCCACTGCAAAAGATAAATGTACTGTTCCTAGCGGTAAATATCCAGATCATTACAGCTGCACAGAAAATCTTATTTTTGTAATATTCTATTCTGTACAATGTAGTTACGTGTGTGTAATAAATAAGCTATTGTTCCCATTTTTCCTCTAGTTTGGTTGGTTGTGATTCAAGAATTTTAATTAATTGAAAATGCTTCACGTTAAATAAAACTGGAGGAAAGTGTAAGTTGTCTGAGTGAATAAAGAATTTACACAATCAAAACTATGTTGTTTTTTTGTTAGAGTAATGCATATGTGTATAAGTGAGCTACAGTGTTAACGTCAGTCCAAATGACACTGATGTCAGTGTAATTAAAGTGAAGTAGACATTGAACCAGCATGATGAAGATAACACCCAACCACAAAATACAGTATAGAAGCCCCCAGTTGGCGTTTCTAAGCTGATTAACTGATGACAGCCTGATGTTCCCCAGTGGAACAGGTTGTTACATAATTATGTGGGAATGACACTTGTACAGTCGTCAAAAACGATGCTGACAACACAGTTATTCTAACAATTTCAGTCCTAGTGGTTATATTCACTTTTGTTAAAACCAATATTTGCCTCTCGTATCATCCTTGATCATGTATGTATATTTACTTAATTTACTGATAGGTTACTACTACAACTTTGATGACGTGAAGATCAAAGCTCTGCTCAGACACTGATGGACATATGGAGCTGTCATCTGGTGGGAAGTGTTAGTTTGATCCCCACTTCCTATGTCAACATGATCAACTGCCAACACCAATGGAGATTCAAAGAATGTTATTCCATGAAAATTTTAGAAATAATTTCTTTATTATAAGAAAACAAGGCTAGTTATCCTTTCTAGCTCTAGATTTTGGCCTTAGCAAAATAGACAATCATTTCCTTGGATATTACTGATGTGTCCAGTGAAATACTTATTTTTCTCATTTTCCTGCCCCCGAAGGGGAGGCAAGGGGTATGGTTTTTGGTTCAGTTTGTTTGTTTCTTAACACTCCAGCAGGAAAACTATTGGTTGAATTCATACCAAATTTGGTTTGTGTGTGTATGTATGTATATATATATATATATACATATATATACATGGTCAAAATTGTTGGTACCCCTCTGTTATTGAAAGAAAAACCCACAATGGTCACAGAAATAACTTGAATCTGACAAAAGTAAT
>JAPQRP010000009.1:27428689-27448778 GCA_037367295.1 Apogon hyalosoma | reverse complement strand
TGGAATTTTTATTTATTATTACTTTTGTCAGATTCAAGTTATTTCTGTGACCATTGTGGGTTTTTCTTTCATTAACAAAGGGGTACCAAAAATTTTGACCACGTGTGTGTCTGTCTGTGTGTGTGTGTGTGCGTGCGTGTGTGTGTGTGTGTGTGTGTGTACATATATATAAATCTTGAAATGCTATGTTAGTTCAAATGCTATGTTAGTTCACTGGCTATTGGATTTAGTTACTATATTTTTCATGTATGTATATATGTTTGTATGATACTCAAGCATTATTTTACAGCTCTAAGGTATCCAGTACATCTGTAACAGGGCTTAGAAAATTAATATGGGTCTCAGACGTATATTTCATTAACATTTATCCATTTTTAAAAAAGCACTGTTTAGAAGAACACAGGTAAGTAACATATTTGCTGACAGTTTGAAAACATAATATGAAAATTTAATAACCTCTTAACACGACAGACAGGTTGGAGGTCAGGTTAGGGTTACATATCAGCCATGTTTAAACTAGGGTAAATTAGTGTTTCAGTTTCACGTTAAACACAGCAACTAGAAGATGTTCCCTTTCAAATAAAGTCAGGCTCAGGAGGTAGAGCCCAATAACTGAAGGGTTGGCGGTTCGAATCCTGCTCTGTCCTAGTCATGTGTTGTTGTGTCCTTGGGCAAGACACTTCACCCTCTTTGCCTCCAGTGCTGCTACTCACACTGGTAAATGGATGCATATGAATGTTCAGTGGTGGTCAGAGGGGCCATAGGCATGAAGTGGCAGCCACGCTTCCATCAGCCTGCCCCAGGGCAGCTGTGGATACATATGTAGTTTACCACCACCAGAGGGAGAATGTGTGAGTGAATGAATAATGGATCCACTGTACACGCTTTGAGTATGTGTTAATTGAAAAAGTCTATATGAATCTAATCCATTATTATTATTTTATTATTAAATACCTGCATTTTGACCTTACACTTCTGTTTTAAGTCTAACCATAACCATACCTTAGGGTTGGTCTAAAGTTTTACAATAAAATAAAAATATACATGAAACAGTCAAACAATACCAAGAGTTACGACAACAAAATTAAGTAATTTAAAACAAAACAAAAAAAAAACTGAACAAAAAGAGCTTTATGGCTTAATTTGATCATGGCTGGATGGTGTCCATAGATTTGTTGTTGTTTGTACCACAGTTTTGTCTTATGATTGAAAAATAAGATGGTCATTTTATTTCTAGATCTGAGGCCCTTTGACCAAGAAAGAGGACTCATTTTCTGTCTCCACGGTAGCTCCCATTGTGATGACTCTTTTACTGTTGTGGTTTAAAATCATTTGAATAAATAGTTTTGGTACATGACCAGTCACACGTTTGAAGATCATTTTCATTAATAAGAAATGTATAAAACTGGCAAAACATAACAGATTGGCCTTGTCCTGAAATATACAACAGTTTATTTTTTATTGCCTTTTGTTCCAACATTCTTCAGCTTTGTTTATATAGTGACTCTGTAGGTCTCATTGTAATTTTGATTGCCTGGTCTCAGATGATTATACAATAAGAAAAATGTGATAAAAGCACAGCATGCATATATAATTGAGCCACTTTTGTAAAAAAAAATCTTATTAGTTGACAACAATTGAGACTAATCATGATGGTTTTGGACACTTTACTAATATGTGCATCAAATTTTAGCTGTGAGTCAAAGACCACACGAATATATTAGGTTTTCAGTTTGTTTCTGATCAATAATCATACTAAAGACATAGATTACATCTTATTGAGAACATTGAGAACAATTTAAAGGGAGAAAATAATTTTTATTACTTATTATTATCATTATTATTCATTTAAATTCCTCTGCAGCCTGTTGTGGCGTTTTTGTTGATACGTCCAACTTCCCTACAGCTGTCTGGTAACTTAAAATATGTGTCAAAAAACAGTGGTCCCAGAATGGACCCTTGTGGTATGCCCCTTTTATAGTTAAAGCAAAATAAAGAAGGTGTCACACCTCTAACACACATTTATACTAAGATTGATTTTGAGAAGTGTATTATTTTTTTATGTTTTAGTTTGTTTAAAAATGTTTCATGATCCACAGAATCAAATATCTTTTTCAGTTCTAAGAAAAATGCTCTTACTACGACTACTTTATATTCATCTAGTGATTTCTTTATCATTTCTGTAAGCTAGGATGCCATTTCCATCAAATATCTTGATTGAAAACCAGTTTTTTATGGATCAAGAAGTTTATCTATCCCAAGAAAGTTTACCACCTGCTCTGCCACTAACTTTTCCTCCTGAAGCACAATGACATATTTAAATTCCAGTGATCTGAGATGAAATTAGACTCCTGTTGACTCTGCCTCAGCTGAGATTCAGCCCTTGACAGACGCTATTAGTCCATCACAGGTCTTTTCAGAGACAGGCTGTTCCTACTGACTGTTCTACAAATGCATTACGCTTATGTTCGTCTCAGAGGAGGGGCTTCTCTCATTTTTGCCTGTACTTGATATGTCCTAACTGCAGCTTAATCCATTGGGAACTATTTATTTCGTCACAGAGATTTATTAGTGTCTATTAATGATTTTTCATCACAGCTGACGTCAGAAGATAAGTTATTTAAAATACATTGGCCAGAGATTTACATAAAAAAAACAGCTGGATTATTTTATACTCAAATCCAAATGTCTGGCTGGAGACTGCAGTTTGCTTTTTTTTTCTTTATCAGCTTGCCATCTCGTACAATCAAACATATTCAGGTACTTAGAGTTCACTGAGGATTATGTCTGCTCAACCAATGAAGTTTTCATATGGGCTTTTTGAGAGGATTATGCAGTAACATGATCACGAGGGCAGGAGAAAGACAACATCAAACAGAGTGAGGGCTGACCCAGAAAGAACATACAGTAGATGAAAGGGACGTTTTGGGCTGTATCTACATTTTTTCCAACCAAAGAAACAGAAAAATATAATTTAAAAATCCACCTTTTTTGATAGTGGACAGGGGATAACAGTCAGTGTGCCACCACTGGGCCTCAAAAAGACATTCAATTATCAGGCCATGTTCCAAAACTCAGTTAAGAACATATCACAAGCAAAAAATGTTATGCATCTCCAGATGGAATATTAAGTCCTCTGTTAATGAGGTTATGTTTACGTTACCATCTAAATGTCCGCCTGTCTGTCAGATGGATTATGCAGAAACTACCTCACTGATTTTCTTGGTTAAAGAGTGGTGCTCAGGCCTAGGATGAACGTCTTACATTTTGAAGCAGATGCATTAAAAGTGTCTGATTCTGGCTTTTTGTGTTAATCATTTTCTGCCACAGCAGGGCAGGGTATTCCATTTACAAAACTGTGTAACAAAAGTTACAAAAACGGTGGGCCCTTGAAATGCCCATCTAATTCTTAACATCTAAAAAAAAACAATTGCTAATCTAATATAAGAAAAACAACAAAATGAGCATGATCAATCTAATTCTGAACAGGTTCTCATGAAAAAAATGTATACTACCCTCCAATCTGAAAAGGGTAATTTTGCCAAATCAGTGCCAATCTTTTGCCCGTTGTATAAGATTTAGGAGGATTGAGCACAGCCTGGCCAAAAAAAAAGGTCTACACACAATATTTTGCCGGACTGCTTTTAGCTTTGATAACAAGATTTGCTTAGTGTCATCACTGATGTCACAAAAATGTCACAACATTCATTTTCACCCATAGTTACATGAATTTTTGGCTAAGATCTCATATTGATGATCAGAAAGCCAGACCATTGCGGGAAGCCTTAGATAGATTCTCAGTGGGGTTCAGGTTCAGACTCTATGGTGACTAATTCATGTGTAAAAATTATGCCTCATGCTCCCTGAATCACTCTTTCACTAGACAGATGAACCTAATGAATACAAGCAGTGTTTAGTCTTTATACTCTGTAAAAGTTGTTTAACAAATGACCATCTACTCAATGCATCAGTTAGGGTTAAAGAACTTGTTGCAGCTAAAACATATTAGTCACTGAAGTAATTGTCCGATGGAAGCTTTTTTCTTCATTAAATCCTGGTTGGGACTTCATGGCAGTGTATATTCATAGTTATGTTTTCATTTGTTTTTAATCAACTGAAAATATGTACTGTTGTGTTTTCATTACCTTGGAATGAGCCGTTTATATTTACAGAGAGAAAAGGTCACATCCAGTGTAGGTAGGGGTATTAGGGGTATGTTTTTGATGCATGGGGTAGTCTCACAGACATCTAGTCAGGGTTTGGAAAAGTAGTTGGGGGAAGGGCGAAAGTAGAAAACACAAACAGAGGAAACATGAACATACACACAGCATGAAGGAGGAAATTAATTTACAAGGTCAAAAGTCCACAAACTTTAGTCGAAACAAAGTGAAATGTCAGTCTACGGTCTCCCCACACTTTCCTTTACTCCATCAGTGATCTTGGCTGTCAGATGTGAAGTCGATTATATAATCCTAACTGTCCTAAAGCTCACACACATACACAGGCACACACTCTTATGGAATACAATCAATGGAAATGCTGAACACAGCTGCTCTTCCTATCAATTCACTGATAGTTTGAGAAATCACACCATTCTTTGACAGTTACCCCCCAAAAAAAATGAAAAAAAAAAAACATTACTAACAATATATATACATACATATAATCTTAAAGCAACAATCAGACACATGTAACACATTGCATATGACAACAAACATATTATTAGTTTTTGGAGAAACTATTTTTACTGGATTAGTGTTTGAGTGTAATCTGGCTTAAAGTAAGGCTATGCATCACTGCTCTTTAGAAATCACTGTTTTTAATTCATTAAACCGTTCACTTTGACCAGCAAAGGGTAGATAGTATGTGACCCATTCACACTATTCACACCCTCACCAACACACACACTGCACACATACTAAACACTGCAAAGCAAAAGAGGGGGCTGTGCAACGAACATCACAGAGATTATGACAAATTTTCACCGAAACTTCAAATCTGCTGTTGATTACATTTCTGTCTCTAATGCAAACAGAGCATGATGCAAACATGATGCATAAAGCAGGATGAACTGTATGTCCACCCATGTCTTCTTCAGTCTGTTATGTCAGCATTTGTAGCAGCTGCACTACACTTTGATTAAATGAATGGATTTCACACATATGGGTGATGCTGCATTTAATCTATTCATCTACATGGATTATGCTATTAATCAACTTTTCCTATTTGTAAATGCAGTATACAACAGACAAAGAGCCATGTTTTTCCACAAGGGATATATATTTAATTCTGTGTTCCGTTCCATGAACATCTCATTTCTGACTGGGGGTCCAATCACAGCAGCCCCTTCCCTGGAACTGCCACATGTCTAACTGTAACTGGAAGTACATTCACTCATGTTATACTCTTATGTAACAGTACTGTTGTATTGGAACTGGACTTAAACTTACAGTACCTGATGAAACTATATCATCAAGGTTCATTGAGTACACCATAAAAAAGTACTTTTTGCAAATTGTAAAAATCTTATCGTAATAAATGTGTTATAAAATGTTTATCAAATGTCAAATCTTATGTCATTTATGTAAATTTAGGTGCAAATTTAAAATAATTACAATAAATTTGGTAGATCCTTTATTTGAAACATTGCTTTTATTACTTAATACATAGCTTTTATATGAATATTTATTTTATTTTTGTATATATAGTGTTTGCTTTATTTATTCCTCCTGCCATCTGAGCCATTGCACCAAAATATCATTTGTTGTAAATCTGAATGACAAAAAAAGTCTGTCTGTCGACTTGTAACATACATACATTTTCACTTTTCACATTTACTCTTAGTTTTAATTTCATTCCGAATATGATTAAAATGTATTTAATAATTTCTTTAGATATGTTTAATTCACTCAATGGTTATTAAAAGTACCCTTAACATATTTTATTTAGTAATTGTTGCTTTTGCTAATTTCACCACAGTCTCAGTTTTTGCAGTGAGGATCTTTGTCACCAGTTGGTTTGGATGCAAACACATTGAAATGTCTCATTCTCTAAGTAATCACAGAAAAAAAATAAATAAATCCTGAAAGTCAACAGATTTTGGAAATGAAGCCCATTACCTTTTTAATTAAGACCTTGTGATATGTGTGAAATGGACCTCATGGTCAGATGTTTTCAGATTGTTTTATTGAACTACATTATGCAAAAGCCTCCACATCTCCTTTGTTGGCAGTGTCCACAGCCTCTGCTGGCAAACTGAACTGGTTCATTAAAGGCCCCAACTGCCCAGATGCCAGCTTATTGTTTACGTCAAGTAAAAATTGGTGACTTTAAAGTGTTCCGTCCTTTACATCTTTGCTTAATTATCTCAAGACTGACTTGTAAATTATCTTTTTACAAGGGTTGAACACAGGATGAAAGTCTTTTTTTTTTTTTTTTTTTTGGCTTAACTGTTATGTCCACATTTTTCTTATTTTTTCTGTAGATGTGTTTAGGTGAAGGGATCTTCTGTGAGCAGCCGGAATGCAAACTATGTCCAATAATAATAAAGGAACATGCCCTTCTGAACTAACCTCCCTGTTGTTTTCTCTACCTTTATTTGCAACCTGGAACTTAACACTGTTTTATCTTAATGACATTTGCACCCTTTTGGAACTTATGGATTTTTTAATTTATTGAAAAGAGAGGGGGAGAAAGGCTACAGTGAAGAAATCCATGCATGCTGGAGTAACATCTGATGTTCAGGCTGTGTGCATTTGGCTGCAGGGCCCTGGGATTTGTATGGCCGTTAGAAATTAATACTTTGGCAACTACACAAGATTACATGCTGGTCTTGAATCTCCTGAGCTTGGTTTCAAATCAGATCAGAACAGAAGCAAAAAAAAAAAAAAGAGAGAGAGAGAAAGGAAAAAGTTACTCTTTTAACAGCCAATCCACTTAGATGGACACCCCTGACTCTACCCTTCATGGCAACCAAGAGAATAGTGTACAAAAAAAAAAAACAGACACAAAAACTCCTCGGTGTGTGTATTAAAACCACAGAGCGTCTCCATGTGTTTGCTCATATCTGTGTGTTTGTGTAACAGAGATAGAGGGAGTTCAGTGGTCTCTTGGGTAAACCATGAGGCCAAGGCAGATTTCCAGCCTTCACGACTTTGCTTAAGCTTTACAGTTATGTTCACTGAGGGAAATAATTATGATTATCAAAGCTGTTTCCTCACAAATGTGACATAACATTCCATCTAAAAATAAAACTAGAAAATCTCTGCCAATATTTAGCTCCTTTTGGTTTCATTCCTGTTGGTTTGATTTGAGCAAACTACGTCAGAACAAAGCTCCCAGGGGGATATGACTGGCTGGATTTAGTTATTTGGAAAAGAGCAGACCTACATGTTCACCATTCTTTAGAAGTTTTATGGCACATTTATCGCTAGATGTCCAGACAGCTACACTCCCACATTATTCAGCATTGTTTCGCTTGCAGTATTTGGCCATGTTTTGACAGTGACTTGTCTGAATGCACTAATGGAACATGTCACTCTTCATAATTTTACTAGAGATTCACAGCTTTATTTTCTTGGTTTTCTTGTCCATATTAGGTTTTATCTGACATAATATATCATTATTTAAGACCCTTATCTAGACTTCTAAACATATAATTGGATCATCAAATATTTCACTTAGAGATGTCACCTCTTATGAATGTGTTTGGACTGTAAGAGGACACTAGAGCCATACAAGGAAACTATGGGGAAAGTAATCAGACTCCAAAGAAGCAGGCACAGGCTAAGAGGTGGATTTGAGCCCGGAAAAATTACACAAAGATTAAATTAAAGACTGCACTTCAGCAGATATTGCACTACAATAACTGAGGATATGAGGACATCTACTGGCCAATACAGGCAGATAACAAAAACCCAACCAGGAGAGAAATCTGACTCACCAAAAGGATTATGAGTGTGTGGTTTTGTTCAAAATTCAGCTGCAAATGATTATTTTTGGACCTTCTGAAATTTATAAAGGGGGATGGATTATTACAATGAGCATTCCACTCATGTAAGATTGTTCAATCACATATTCTGTAACTGTGAAAGTCCACAAAAAACATACTGGGCCAGCTAGTTTCATAATTTGAGGACCTAAACAGTCACGAGTGACCAAAAGCATCTACTAATCTGAATTTTTCTTATAACTTTTGAACCATTAATCCTGAATGAATACATGTAAATAATATAGGTGAAATGCAGTATCTCAGTTTTACAATGTCATGTGACATGACATTGACTGCCAAAATCTAAATCTTACCGAATGTATTTTTGTCATTTCTAGTCAAAATCACACTTAAAATAAGACATAATCGCCTAAAGAGTAACTTTTCAGTGAGACGTACAGAACTTATTTTAATAGATCTTGAAAATCTTATTTCAAGAAATTTTTACCAAGATAATTTTTATTTGTTCCATTGGCAGATTTTTATTTATTTTTTGCTTGAATTAAGCAAAAAAAAAAAAAAAAAACTTGAATTAAGCTAAAAAAAAAAAAATCTGCCAATGGAACAAGTGAGAATTATCTTGGTAAGACTGAGATTTAGGTTATTGTCTGGCAACTACAGAAAATGCCCCTGCCTGGGTGGCTACTGAAAAGAAAGATGTGACAAATAGCTCACTCCTAGCACAGCTTTTTACAACATCTGACCTGCCAATACCTACTATGGGAAATAACCGAATAATTCTGAACTCCCTTAAAATATAGCAGCAAATTAAAAAGGCCAGTAAGCTACCTGCACTGCACCTCCGTCTTTGCTCCAGTGTGTTGTAACCATGCCTCTCCCCCCTCACTTTCAGATTCAACTTTTGATATTTGGAAACTAAAAGGTATTGTGGTTCTAAAATATTTAGACGTCGATTGCCAGTTTGCCTCATTTACCCAGTTAAAAGAGAAGTTCTCTCTTCCACCAACACATTTCTTTAGATACTTGCGGATTCACAACTATGTCTGCCAGAATGTGTCTACTTTTGAATCTTTATCTGAAGAAAGCAAAATGCATAGCCTTTTGCTTGGTCCCCCTAATTGTAGACATCTGATTTCAAATTTTGTTAGGATTTTTTCTGAGCAAGTGGACTCTGCCTGTCATGCTGTAAAAAAAGCTTGGGAAGAGGAGTTGGGTTTACTGATTGATGATACTGTCTGGGATGAGGGCCTTAGTAGAATCAGAAGCTGTTCTATTAATGCTAGATATCAGTTAATCCAATTTAAAGTTATGCACAGGCTTCATTATTCAAAGACTAAGCTACACAGAATTTATCCATCTGTCTCTACTTTATGTGATCATTGTAAGTCTGCGATAGCTCTCTTATGCACCTTTTCTGGACAGGTCCAAAATTGTATGGCTTCTGGTGTGAAATATTCAAATGATTCTCTGACATATATCACTGTGTGTTCCAGCCTGAGCCTGATATTGTATTGTTTGGATACTCTCTGTCATTAAGGACTCATGATCTGTCTGCCCAGTGTACTATCATGTATGGGATGTTGATCACAAAAAGGCTCATTTTAAGCCTTTGGAAATCTGAGACTGTGCCTCTCTTCAAAACATGGTTGACAGACCTGAGCTCTGTGCTTCACATGGAGAAGATCAGATAATAATCTAAAGACATTCTGTAAGATTTGGCAGCCTTTTTTGGACCATATGGCTCAAACTAATGAAGACCTTGGCCAGGGAAGTGGTCCATAACATGATACTCACCTCTTTGTTTTTTGTAGGAATCTCTGTGGAATTCAGCCAGTTTACTAGTGATGCAACATCATGTACCTTATCATCTTAAGTTGTACACCCTATTTTATTTTACTTAAACATTTTCTTTCTTTCTTTCTTTTTTTTAATTTTATTTTATTTTTATTTCATTTTATTTTTGTTTCTTTCTTTATATTTATGAATTTCTTTCCTCCTTTGTATTCTTTTGAAAAACAATAAAAAATTTTGGGGGAAAAAAGATTTAGATTTTTTTTCCAGTGCATTTGGATGTTCAGAGACTCTGAGGTGAACGTGGAAACACTGTCATCTTCTGCAACATTGATTCATCAGGAAAACACATGTAGTTTGACAAACAACAGTGAATGTAGATGTTTGTTTTTCATGTTCAGGGAAAGACACATTTTGCAAAAAAGAAAAATCTTCTGTTCTCTCTGATTTGTTTTATCAATAACTATGTGATCAATAAATCAAATATAGGAAAATATCTGATTTTCACTGAAAATGCAAAATGAAGATAATATTATCATAGATATAATATTGTCATAAAATACAAGGAACTGTAGAGTAAACTTCTTTTGGAAGTTGACATAAAATGGTTCCGAGTGTTTTGGGGTTAAGGGTCAGTAGATCTGCCAGACACTAAAATGTATGTTCACAAACACTAAAAAAGTGGATTTCTCATAATATTCAGACATAGTATCTGTGTTAGGTTCTCATTTGCCCAGGTCATCATTCTTGATAGTTCTTCTTGGTTGGACTGGTTTAGTTCATTTTGAAAACATTTCATCAGAACTGAAGAAGTCTCTTGGATGAGTCCAGTTGAACTGAGAAGAACTACCAAGAATTCAGAAATAGTAGTTTCACCATGGGACAAGGCCGTCCTTTATGCTTAGAGCCCTTAACAAATTCATTTCTCTTACACTAGATGTCAGTACTACACTGTATGATGGTTCAGATCAGTCCTTAAACAGTTTAAGTGTAATTTTATCTGTAATTTTATCTTCAGAAAAATAGGGTTGAGTGAAAATAAAATAATAAAAATGAATGAAAATTAAAGTGTTTTGACTTCACTTTTCCTATTCTAAATGTTATTACAATAGGGGTCAGTAGTATTCAAAACTTCAATATCAGACTGATTTCAATGGATGGTCAACATTATGCATCTGAAGAAACGACTAAACTCTTGTAGTTATGATGTCTGCTGATACGCCATCTGACCGATAGATGGCAGTGTGAGGTTACACTTAAACTCACAGTTCAACAGTCTGGTCAAGAGTGAAGTACTGTAAATGTATGTGTTGTGTATCTTTAAACACGATACCAGCCGTTACGTTTTACACTTTTAAACTGTAACGATTTGCAATTATTGCTAATAAGAACGACAAACAAAAATAGGCACAATGTTATAAGGACTAAATTGAAGGTAAAATAATATCTTGACGCAATATCCAACTATGGAAACTGAGTATTAGCGATAACACATTTCTCTCAGCCAAAATAATCCAATTTCGAGACGAAACCGCACAGATCTCATGTACACTTCAGTAATGTAAAAGTGGGGGTTAGTGACTAAACTTATACGAAAACACCAGAAAGGGAACCAGAAAAGTAAGAGTAGATCGGAGACACTGGGTAAAATTAAAAAAAAAAAAAAAAAAAAATAAAGAAAAATAAAAAGAAAAACAAGGTTAATTTGTCATAAAAGGTTAATTTGTTTTAAAAGGTTCAATTTATTATAAAAGGTTAGTTTGTGCGGATTTGCAGATCTGACGCCTTCATAGGAGCTGTCCACAGGAGAGTGGTGCTGAAAATAATCGGTGTTTTTCAGTGGAAATCTCTGTGTTTCTGAAAAATAACTCCTTACTTGTTTTGTTTTGGGTTTTTTTTTTTTTTTTTTTCTAATTTTATCAAGCGCACAAAGTCAGATGCCAAACTTAATTATTGACTCATATTAATATATTAGAAAATAGTTGTAATGTAATAGAAACTGAAGCGAACCTCTTCCTCTCTGCTCCGAAGCAACTGACTGGGCAGCGCGTCCCACTCGGGATTTTGTGTTTAATTAGCATAAAAGATCTGCTGGAGAGCAGCAGGACTGTGCGTCACAGCCATCGCCAAAGATGGGAGGGGGGAGGGGAACACCTTTGGGAGTCAACAAACTGCAGTGTGTATTCCTTCTCCGGACGACAAAACCAGTTCAGTTGATGTGAAATGATGACTTAGCTCACAGCGTTACAGGTGACTGGAGAAAGGCTGGAGCCGGAGGAGCGGCCGAAGACGGACACGAGACGGCGCGTGCCCCCGTGGAGCCGGCGCAGTGAACTCTCCTGCAGGTGAACATCCAGCCCGCGAGCGCTGCCCGGGACCAGCGCGTCACCTGAATGACGGGATATGAGACAATGAAGCAACTTGGGACAAGAGGAATAAAACGAGTCCAAATCACGAGAGTGGAAACGCGCCTGCAATGACGGACGGCGCGAGGAAAGGGGAAGAGATAAAGCAGGAGAAAGTTATTTAGTCAGTAACAGGGGCCCCCGGTGCTGGATGCAAGGAAGAAAAGGGGAAAAAAAACAGATGTGCCTAATGTGCGTCTCCCTATAAACAAATCAATTGTTTCTAAGCCGATTTTGTTTTTCAAAAGAAGAGACTTGAGTAAGAAAAGGAGAAAGTCATGGAGCCGGAGGGGACCACGGAGGGACCAGCCACTAATATGGCACAATCTGCCGCCTCGAAACTGTCCCAGATGGGCGAAAGAACTAAACAACTGGGTAATGTAATACAAGACCCAGAACGGCAGAAACGGATTATTCTAGTAATAGTCTGTATAGCACTTTTGTTAGACAACATGCTTTACATGGTCATTGTGCCAATTATACCCGATTATCTTGAAGGGCTACAAAGTGAAGCGGATCATGCCCACGCTCCTGCAAAGCGCACCAACTTCTCCAACAGCACCACCATTAAAGTAGAAAAGGAAAACTTCGACGTACAGATAGGTGTTCTTTTTGCTTCCAAAGCCATCCTTCAGCTGCTTATAAACCCGTTAAGTGGTACCTTTATAGACAGGGTCGGGTATGATATTCCACTTTTCATCGGACTTAATGTCATGTTTCTCTCCACTGTTATATTTGCCTTCGCTGAAAACTACTGGACTCTGTTCCTGGCGCGCAGCATGCAGGGCCTCGGCTCGGCTTTCGCGGACACTTCAGGGATCGCCCTGATCGCAGACAAATATACAGAAGAAACAGAGAGGAGCAAAGCGCTGGGTATTGCCTTAGCTTTCATCTCCTTTGGAAGTCTCGTGGCGCCCCCCTTTGGAGGGGTCCTCTATGAATTTGCAGGGAAGCGGGTGCCCTTTCTGATTCTGGCCTGTGTTTGTCTTATTGATGGTGTACTGTGTCTGACCGTTCTGAAACCCTTCTCCAACCGGGAGAGGGAAAACATGCCAGTGGGCACCCCCATACAGAAACTGATGGTTGATCCTTACATAGCTGTTGTGGCGGGGGCTCTGACCATTTGTAACATCCCCCTGGCCTTCCTGGAGCCCACCATCGCCAACTGGATGGAAGAAAACATGCATTCGAGCCAGTGGGAGATCGGCATGACATGGTTCCCTGCCTTCTTCCCGCATGTTTTAGGTGTATTTATCACTGTCAAATTAGCAGCCAAGTACCCTCACCTGCAGTGGTTTTATGGGGCTATAGGTATGGTGTTCATAGGTGCCAGCTCCTGCACAGTGCCAGCCTGTAAAAACTTTGGGCAGCTCATGATCCCGCTGTGCGGAATCTGTTTTGGCATCGCTTTCGTGGACACCGCGCTCCTGCCCACTCTGGGCTTCCTCGTGGACGTACGACACGTGTCTGTGTATGGCAGTGTTTACGCCATCGCAGACATTTCCTACTGCGTGGCCTATGCCCTGGGGCCCGTGGTGGCAGGAAAGATCGTGCACGACCTGGGCTTTGTTCAGCTCAACTTGGGCATGGGCCTCGCTAATGTACTTTACGCACCGGCGCTCCTTCTTCTGAAGAACGTGACAATGATGAAGCCGTCGTACTCTGAAAGAAATATGCTGCTGGAGGACGGTACAACAGGACTGTACGACACAATTAAGATGGAGCAGCGAGAGAAGAAGAGAAAGGAGTTGTGTACCACAATCGACGAGAATGGCATTGACAGCTTTGCGCAGCGCTTTTATTCAGAGGAGGAATCCTCAGGGGGAGAGTATGCGTAAAAGACCTTTAACTGAGTGTGCAAGTGTCAAAGTGCCATTGTTAAACTATGTGCATCTCGCCCGATCCAATCAATTGCATAACTCGATTAGGATTGTGTAGTAACATCAATTATTTACTGCTTTTTGGGACAGTTTCTGTGGGTATTGTAAAATCAAGTAGCTTCAAACGGTTGAATTAGAAAGACGCTCCCTGGCGTTTCTCCATCATAGTCAGAGTTTATTGTGAAAGATTTGTTGAAATAAATGTCTATTTATTACAAGTATTTATCACTGTATCAGAAATGTCATATTCAGGGATTATGTGTTAATGTATTTTAGCAAAAGAACGATTGTATTGTAAACGCCTTCCAGTGTAAGCTGTGTTTATTTTGCCAGAGTTGTGCTGCTAACTAAATATGCAATACTGTGTGACGACAGCTGAAGAAAGACAAAACAGCTGGAAATGAAATCTGCGTCTTGATGTCTGATTCTTTTTCTTTATTTTGGATGATGTACTGCTGGAATGCATAGCCTCATGGATGTATGATCTGCGACTGTACATAAATGTATATTCATGTATATAATTAAATGAATATAATGTGAATGACTGGTTATGGAAAAGTCTTTCTTGAGGACGTTTATATGTCTTTATTATCATTTATCAATAGTATTTCTTTACGTCAGAGGAGGAATCTATAGGCTACGTCAATAATCGATTAAAGGATCAATGATTACTTTAAAATAATTTCTGAGGACACATGTTTTTATGTGTCTTTTATTTATTAATTTAAATGTTTTTAAAGTCAGCATTAGTTAAAAATAACACTTTTAACACCTACAGTAACATAACACTGAGGACAGATTGCAGGAGATGTATAATATAAAGGCTGAAATCTACACTATAAAAGTTTTTTAGTCAGAAAGTAGATTGGGAATTAAACTTATTATTGGGTTCCTGTCGTTATTTTTCTATCAATCTGTGTAATTTTATAATAAATCTGTGAATTGTGGTATGAAACGCGGCACCACTTAAATCAGTCAGATGGAAGCAGTGTCTGCGCATCAGTGGAAAGTGTCGAAAAGTCAGAAATCCCGTGGATGAAGTCCATGTGAAAAAGCGTCCTAATTATTCCTCCGTTCGTTGTCGGAGCATCTGAGGCGCCTGGTGTGTGTCTAAATAAGGTGGGCTGAAGATGCCAAGTGCCAAATAAACTTCTCGGCGAATAGCAGGACTTCTGGGAGGAGCCTGCGTTGCCAGGAGGCTGAGGTACCCTCAGCATCCCTCCTGAACAAACCAGGGAGTTGTTCTATTGCCATGTTGGGGATTGAAAGATGCTCAATATGATAAAGGACCAAAGTGGTGAAATGTAAACGAATCCTTTCAGAAAATGGATTTCAGTCAAGATGAACAAACCTGAACTTCGAACCCAAGGGTCAGGACAAATGGGACTGTTTTTTTCTTACTGGTGAGTAAAATATTTCTGTTTTACGTGATGGATTGTTTTCATTTGACAAATGTCATTTCTGTTTATGATACAGATTTTCTAAAGTTTGTATGTAAGTTGTGGAAATGTTTACTTGGTGTTTGAATCTACATAAGTGTGCTTTTCTTATTCTAGCTCTTTTAGATTTCCTCATTTTTTCATGTTTCAGTTGACATAAATCTCCATGCATCGGCACAACAGTTTATCCTGTCATAAATCTGATTGTTTTCAGTCACCGTCAGTCATCTTACAGCATTTTTACTTAACACTGACGCTTGTCTATTTTATTTGTGGCCACAGATTCTGAAAAGGATCCACCTGCTCGACTCGCTCTTTTATTGCCAACATGCCAGTTCTGGACCGAGAGCCCTCCAAGGATTTAGGAGGCGGTGATGTAAATGTCTTATTTTTGTGGATATAAAATGTTTCTCTGTAAAGTTACGTTGCTCGAAAAATATTCCGCATTGTTATTTAAAACGTCTATGCCTGAGATTTTGACAGAAAAAGGTGGTTAGTGATAAAATACATGTTTTAATAAATACTCCCTTATTTACCAGCATGAGTAAAGTGCGTTAACTGTTTATACTTTTTAAAATGATAGTACAAGGAGTCTAAAATCTAAAATATCTATTCAGAGACGGATCGTTTCACATTTTAAAGTTGCCAAATTGTTGTTGTAACGTTTTTAAACTGTCATTAATTTAATAAAAGTTTGTTTTTGCTCTTTTTGCTGTTTTTTTTCCCGTGGCACCACCTGGCCCAGGGTCTGCCCAAACTACCGCTCCCTGCCCTTAAAGACACACTGGACATGTACCTGAGGTGCATGAAGCACCTGCTCACAGAGGAACAGTTTAACAAAACCCAAAATGTAGTGAAGCAGTTTGGAGCCCCCGGTGGAGTGGGGGAGCTACTGCAGAGCAAACTCATGGAGAGAAGAGAGAAGAAGGCAAACTGGGTAAATATGCATGTAGTTCTGTGATACTGCTAAAAATGTCTGTCATATTTTAGTTATGTTTAGTCTAAGTTAATGAAATGATGCATTAGCTTCACGCGCTGACAGTTTGACTTCAGCACTGAATCCTACGTGATACTTTTTTGGATCCAATTACACCACTTTTCCACAAATCTTTAGTTATATTTTTCAGTTTGTTTACATAGACTACATAACACACAACAAGAAGCATAAGTTCAACCAGATGTGTCCACTGACTAAAAACAGACTTGTTTCTTTAGAAACCTTTGTTTTGTTTATTTTGCAAACTTGACCTTTGGCCGACAAAATGGCCTCAGTTCACTCATGATTCAAAATGAACATTTGTGCCAAAATTTCGGACAAATTGTTCCTGAAGTTTAAACAAAATGATGATGTATCACCTGTTCACCACAGTTTGATACCACCAGTTAACAGAGTTTCTTTAATAGCAAGCGTAGCCAGGCACAACAAACCCCGCCCCTCGCATGTATTGTAGCTTATTTTGGCATTGATCCAGCTGATGTCATCATGTCTATGTGTGTGCTAATGTCAGCATATCAATTGCCTCTATATCTGTGCCAATTTTGAAGTAAATTGAAACAAAATGTATTTGTTTTTATAGACATTTGAATTTCACCCATTATAAGTAAATGGAAGAAGAAAAAAGATGTTAAAAATTCATTAAAAAAATTTTGAACTTTGACCTACTGTTCCCAAAGTGTAATCAGATCTATTCTGGGTCACTGGCAACCTATATGCCCAATTTTGTTTGAAATCAACTGATAATTTTGCTGCTATTGTGTCAACAAACAAACAGACTGAACCAAAAACAATATGCCTTGACTCCCCTTCAGGGGGCGGGTAATAAAGTATGAAAGATATGTGTTGTATGTGCAGACACTGATGAGATGAATATTTATTCCTCAAATATTGAAATGTGATATGAAATTATATCAAACAATAACAGACATTTTTCAGTATGCAATATTATCTAATCAAGTATCTATGCCATTCAAATATTCTGTATGAAGGTCTGTACCCAGCCCTGACCCAAGAAAAGTATCGACTGTTTTTAATACAGTAGCTGATCGAAATAAACAGGAACATAACCCTGCATCTACATCATTAAAGCCTAAATGTGAAATAGATGTTACCTAATGTATTTCATAACTTCATTTAGTAAAACAGAATTACACATCAGATGAGTTATGGAAAAAATAATGAAAAATATGACATATTGTGACCTTAGAATATTGTTCGCTTTAACTGACCAAAGTAATGTATTATTTTCCAATAGTGAACTGTATCACACAGGTTTCAGTATAAAATACTTCTTTCAGGTATACAGTTAACAACAGAAATAGTGCAGCTTTAAAGACAAAATATTTCTTTAAAAACAGTGACAACACCAAAAATGAATAAATAAATAAACACTGTGAGCAGCTGGTATTGTCTGTAGTCAGTCTGTTAAGGCTACTTATTAGTTTGTATTGAATCGTGTATCCCCTGCTGTAGGTGTATGAATACTGGCTGAATGACATGTACCTGAACAACCGACTGGCTCTGCCCGTCAACTCCAGTCCTGCGATGGTGTTCCCCCAGCAGCACTTCAGGGCCCCCATCGACTCTTTAAGGTACAAGACACTGAACGGCAGAGACAAATGAATCATGAGAGATGGGTGGTAATGCTCTGGACCACAGATGTCAAACATGTGGCCCAGGAGCCAAATCCAGCCCACCAAAGGGTCCAATCTGGCCTATAGGAAGAATTTATGAAATACAAAAATTATACTGAATATATTAACAATTAATGGTGTAAAGATCCTTTTAATTCAGATTCCACATACAGACCAAGTAGATCTCAGTTGGGTCAGACCAGTAAAATAGTGTCATAATAATCTATAAATAATGACAAATGCAGATTTTATCTTTAAGTGTAAAAAGTAAAATTACAATGAAAATGCGTAAACTAACAAGCTATCCTTTTACAAAAAATGTAAATAACCTGAACAAATATGAACAACCTGAAATGTCTTAAGAGAAGTTATTGCAATTTTACCAATATTCTGCCTGTTACTAAATGTTTTGTGTATTTATAATTGTAATGTAAGTTCTAATGCACATGTGTAAATGATAAACTGAGGCAGAATATTGTTAAAATTGCATTTGTTTTTCTAAAGACATTTCAAGTTGTTTATGTTATTCAGATTTTTAAGAAAATGTTGTAGATGTAAACATTATCTTCATGTAATTTAACTTTTTTCACTGTTATTATTTTACTGTTCCGGTCCACTTGAGATCATATTGGGGTGAATGTGGCCCCTGAACTAAAATGAGTTTGACACCCCTGCTCTGGACAATGTCTCCAAAAGTAATCAAAAAGAGCAATTGAGGATTAACCTTACCTTGTCACCCCTCCACATTGCAACATGCTGTAAAATGAAAAAGAAAGGGTAAAAAAAAAAAAAAAAGAAAAAAAACACAGGCTTTTATAGACAGACAGATTTTGAGGATTTGAGAACTGATTGTCAGAGTACATAAATTACTCAGAAAATGGCTTAGATCGATTGCAGCAGATTGAACACCTCCCTGCTTTGCACTGACAGATAGGGTCATTACCCAGAACACCTTGAGGGCTAAGAGGCCAAGCTCCCAGAGGCAAGGTTAACAGACAGTGAAAGCTGTGGTTTGGTTAACATGGTATTGATTCAGCACCAGTTCCTTAACCAGATGATTTACATAAAGCATTTACTGTGGCTCAGCTACAACATCAGTCAAGGACAAAGCAGACAATAATTGCTCTCCCTCTGAAACAAAAGTAAAAAGATACTGTTTTTTTTTTTTTTAAAGAAGAACAATCATAAACAATTTTCTTTTTCCTTTTTAGGTTTGCTGCACATCTGATTTCTGGAGTTTTGGAGTATAAGACTCTTCTTGATGCGTAAGTGCCTTTATTTTAATACTGTGAACTAACTGATCTTCACCTTTGTTCCAGGAGTTACTGTAAACCATCTAATAATCGTTAATCTGTGTGTTTCTGTGTAGACGTGCTTTGCCTGTGGATTATGCACGGGGCCAGCTGGCTGGGACCCCTCTGTGCATGGAGCAGTACTATCGCCTGTTCACTTCCTACCGTCTACCGGGACCAGAGAGGGACACATTAGTGGCCCAGGAGAGCAGTGTGATGCCAGAACCTGAACACATCATTGTCGCGTGTAAAAACCAGGTCAGACATGATGGCACGAGAGCATGAGTTTAACAGTAATGTGATTAGAATAAACTGTATTTTCCTAAATCAGGTTTACAGAGTGTGTAAAAGGTAAAAACAACAACAAAACATGGTGGGACTATCAATAGGATCATTTCTAGAACAAGCAATGACTATAAAATATGGAAATAAAGCATGAGTTAAACAAAAATATGGATGGTTTATGAAGGTTAGATCGAGGATCAGACAAAAAGGTAGACATAAAATTCCTATAATATGTTTAAGGTTGGTTTATTTAGACGGGTCCTGATGGTAAACACTCTGTCGTCTTTGTTTTTTTAAATTTAGAATTAAGATCTACCAGGAGTTCTCTCCGGGTACTCCGGCTTCCTCCCGCCATCCAAAGACATGCACTGATAGGTTAATTGGTTAATCTAAATTGCCCATAGGTGTGAATGTG
>JAPQRP010000009.1:27412368-27428589 GCA_037367295.1 Apogon hyalosoma | reverse complement strand
GGCTGGGATAGGCTCCAGCGACCCCCGTGACCCTAGTGAGGATACAGCGGGCTCAGAAAATGGATGGATGGATGGATCTACCAGGAGAGCAGAATTTGTGGACCTCAAGAACTAAGACACTAGAGACAGAAAAGGTCAGAAATAGGTTAGGATTGTGTCAAACTGTTCACGGTTTTAAAAGTAATAAGCAAAATGTAAAACGAACTCTAAAACTAATAGGTAGTAAGTGCAAAGATGCAGGGTTAGGTGTAATGTGTGGTCATTTTCTGGTACCATAATGCATTTTGGTTTTATTGTGGAGATATGATTTGTTTCCTGTTGTAGACAGAGAAAACAGAGTTACAAAAAGAGATGGAAACCAATACATCATAAAGTATCATGTAACAAATTACACATACTTGCTTAACGCATAAAGACCCAAACATCCACCAGCGACCAAAACCATCTACTGATATAAAATGTTTAATAACTTCTGATCCACAAATTCTATCAATCTATGTAAATAATTAGTGTAAAATGCAGCTCTACATCTTTTCATGGTCATCAGATATGACCCATTTGGACGTTCAAAGGCTTTGTAGTTACCGTGGAAACACTGTCATCTTCTACAACATTGATTCACCAGTAAAACCCATGGAGTTTGAACAATGACAGTGGACAGAGACACTTGTTTTATGTTCAGTTAGTCAGCTTTAATGAATGAACATTTACATGATTAGTAAATTAAACATAGGAATGTACATGATTTTTCACTGAAAAAATACAAAATAAAGAGGATCATATTAAAATAAATGGTGATAAATTACTTAAAAAGGTGAAATCTAGCGAGAAATGTATTTGGGAACTACCACAAAAGCAGCACTGTGTCTTTATGGGTTAATATCAAAATAACAATTGGTTGGGGATAAAAGTTCCTATTATTTAAGAATAGAAATATATATTAAAGGTAAGCCCGTCAGACGCGCAAATGATTGAAATATCCATCCATCCAACCATTTTCTTCTGCTTATCCGGGGCCAGGTCACAGAGGCAACTGTCTAAGTAGGCATGCCCAGACTTCCCTCTCCCCAGACACCTCCTCCAGCTCTTCCGGGGGGATCCCAAGAGACATAGTCTCTCCAGTGTGTCCTAGGTCTTCCCGAGGTCTCCTCTCAGTGGGACATGCCTGAAACACCTCCCCAAGGAGGCTTCCAGGAGGCATCCAAAGCAGATACCCAAGCCGCCTCAGCTGGCCCCTCTCGATGTGGAGCAGCAGCAGCTCTCCTCCGAGCTCCTCCCTGGTGACTGAGCTCCTCACCCTATTTCTAAGGGTGTGCCCAGCCACCCTACAGAGGAAACTCATTTTGACTTCTTGTTTCCAGGATCTTGTCCTTTCAGTCACGACCCAAAGTTCATGATCATAGGTGATTGAAATATTTTATTATAAATGACATCATACTTTTCTGCATTCATGTAATCATGTACAAACAGTGCCCATGTCTGGCTGCAAAACTGTAGCCATGAAGAAATAGAAGCATGAATGAGTATTTCAGGGATTCTGGTGGAAATGGCTTAATTTAGAGTTTCCTGGCTGTGTGACAGATTTGACACAGCTGTTTGAAGTAAAGTATCTGTTGAATACGGTTTCTACACTGTGCAGTAATGAGATGGAAGAACCTAGTATGTTTGTAATTTGAGTGTTGGAAGTCTTGGTGCCAATTAGAGGTGTCTCAGCCTTTTTGGAGTTGAACTGCAAGAAGTTTTGTAGAGATGATATTCTAAAGAATTCATATAGTAATAAAAGACTGAAGCAAAAATGATTTAAGTTGGTTTGAAATGAAAATGTATGCAGAATGATCTGTCCAAACATTAGAGCTGAATTAAGAAATAATATTTAAAATGACACATTATATGTGTCATAGAAGAATATATGGAACACCAGCTCACTGATGGGTGTGATGGTAAGAACATCCTCAGCTTCATGTTGGCTTTTCTCTAAATGAGAAATTAATGCCACCCACAAGTTGTCTCTGCTACGTTAATTAATTATATCTTCTGTGACATTTATACGTTAGCCTACAATTTTACACAGTTCTTTAGAAAAATCATCCTATTTGTCTCCAAAGCACAAGACAAAGGTACAATCAATAACCAAATAATAATCAAATACATTAAATGAAAAAAAGTTGAGATGTATACCTAACTATAATGTGCTTTGATCCAAACCATCATTGATACACATTAGTTATGTGAAATTAATAGGAAGGGCTTAGAGCACAAATGATGAATGTATAAATTGGACAGCAGATTTGGATAATGAAAATACAAATATTAGATCAGTTGATAAAGAAACTGAATTTCCCCCTGGAGATCAATTAAGTTCTTCTGTATCTGTTATAGGTCCAGGTTCTAATATTTAGGATGACTTATGAAGGATCTAACTGCAGAAGTGAAATGTATTATTCATAATTATATTTTCCGTAATGAACATTTCTACAAATATAAACCTTGCATTTTTGTTACTGTAGAATTAATGTGGAAATCCATGGAGAGATCAAGTTGCCTTTCACAGAGTCAGACTGAAAGGATGTCTTCTATCCTGTATTATAGTGGATAGGGTCTTTAAGTGGGTACAACACTGTCTCATACTGTTTGACTGTGGAACAGAGTCAAAATCCCCCAAACTGAAAAGCCCATGGCCAAATGAACACTGGTTCTGATGGACCCCTGGGTTTTCTGTAGAAACTGTAGAAGAAAGGAGGAAGAATTATTGTTATTATTATTATTATTATTATTATGAATAATAATAATAATAATAATAATAATAATAAGAAGAAGAAGAAGAAGAAGAAGAAGAAGAATAGATGGCTATTTCCACTCATCACAGTGACCTTCACATCTTTACTTTTCACTTTGCTCTATTCAAGCCACACTACTTCAATATTCCTTAATATTTGCATTTCGGTGTAAAATCACCCAGTATGGACATCTGTTCAAATAGAAATTATGTCCACAGCAAAAAAAAAAAAAAAAAAAAAGACCTAAATTGTAAGAGACTAAAATAATTCTTGTTTTAAACCAGTGGCTTTGGTTGTAAATTTTGAACCCTAAGTGTCCATCTGTTCAGCTACAACTTCAGTTTCCCAGTTTTGTCATGGTTTACATTCCCATTTGACGTTAACTAAAGAGCTGAAGCTGGTTTTGTATCCATCCTTTGTCCCTGTCCAGTTTTTTGTGCTGGATGTGGTGATCAACTTCCGCCGCCTGAATGAAAGAGACCTGCTGACTCAGCTGGACAAGATAGTCAAGATGGCTGACAGTGAAGAAGAGCGTCTTCCACCCATTGGTCTTCTGACGTCAGACGGGCGGACAGAGTGGGCAGAATCTCGCAGTGTCCTGATGAGAGGTAGGCTTTGAACTGAGCATCTGGATTTTGACTGAATTTACTTGTAAAGCTTTTGTCAAATGTGATGATTTCTTCTCCAGAGTCTACTAACAGGGACTCTCTGGACATGATTGAGCGCTGTTTGTGCCTGGTCTGTTTGGATGATGCCAGTGGACATGACCTTGGTGATACAGCACGAGCCTTGAGGATGCTGCACGGAGGAGGCTTGGCCAAAAATGGTGGCAACCGCTGGTATGACAAGCCCATGCAGGTTAGCAAGAGCAGTCAGAAAGTATCTATATTCTATTACCGGAAGGTCTGTCTGTCTGTCTGTCTGTGTATCTGCGCAGTTCTGAGAAATTGGGACGTTTTTAACTGGCTAATTTGGTACCTACAGTTGCAGAATACTTCCGTTTCGACATTAAATATCTTTTTTCTTCAAAATTCCCTTTCTAAAGTCAGGAGGGACTGATTTAATTCACGTTGCTATGCAGTTGCCAGGGGGAGGGACAGGAAGCAGCCTTGTATGTCAGGAGACAGTCGGCATGATCACTGTTGTCCTTTGGTGGTTGAACACAGGAGGACATCCTGTGTCTCGGGTATCACACAAAATCATCTGGAAAGAGCTGACTGCTGCAGTTTAGCATACTTATGTATGTTTGGTCAGGGAAGAGACTAGCAAAAACAACAAGTTGATAGGACCAATATTTTGGGAGATATTAGTAATTTTGGAATACAATAGCCTTACAATCATGTTGCTATACCCATGACGTTTGATGGGAAGTGCAGTGCCACACTGCATGATGGGAAATGAAGTTAAAAACAGGAACGACACATTTACTAACTTCAGTCCCTAGACATCGGAATTAATATATTGAGGCAATGGCTACTGCTACAGTACTGTGGCATGAAATATCTGTTTGTCTATTGCCACAGAGCCAGTCAAATGTTAGCATTTGTACTGTGACAATAAGCAGTAACAACATTTTGTTGCCACAGAGCCAGTTATGGATACTGTTCCATGAACTCATTAGCCTCTTGTTGCCACAGTACTGTGGTGCTATATGGTGTATACTGTACACCCCATACACGACAACAAAATGATATCAGTCCATAAAAGGTTAATATCATTTCGGCCTTTTGTCCACATGACACCAATGTTGTTGGTGCCTTAAAACAGTATTTTTGGAGAACAGGGTCCCAGAGCAGAAAAATCTCACAACGGCACCCTTGAGTTGCTACATGGATAGGCAAACCACCACTTTTTGGAAATTATGACACAATAGTACCACGTGACCAGCTGAACAAAACCCCGGACATCGCCTCAGGAGCATGCTCACAGCATTCTTCTGTGATTTTAGTGTATCCTGCAGCTCTGTCTGTGCTCAGCGCCACATATAAGTGTGATACAGATATGTGACAAAGATATTTCTGGAAACGATATGTGTATGGACTCGAAACTTATGGAATCCGCAAAAGAAAAATATCAGGAGCGTTGTTGTCTGGATGTAAACGAATGACTGGTACCCTTTTCCTGTAACAGGACAGGCAGATTGCATGTGCTTATTACCACAGTACTGTGGCAGCAGGGAGACAGGTTACCAGTCTACACATGATAGAATGATGGCGCTGATTCGCTCTGTGGGAAAAGACAAATGAAAAGGTTCGTCCCACAGTACCAGTACTGTGGCAATAGCCACTTTCGCATATTGTCATTTTAATTTTAGAGAATGATTTATCAAACAATTTTTAATATAGACTAACATATTTTCCCAAAAATCAGCTGTCCCACAGCATAAAAACTACCACATCTAGAACCCGTGCTTCCCCATGGGTCAATGCACTAGTCATTGATGCTTGCTTTCTTC
Organism: Apogon hyalosoma; assembly: GCA_037367295.1. Classification (NCBI taxonomy): domain Eukaryota; kingdom Metazoa; phylum Chordata; class Actinopteri; order Kurtiformes; family Apogonidae; genus Apogon; species Apogon hyalosoma. Next base: position 27,423,357 of record JAPQRP010000009.1, on the reverse strand, counting down.
AGTGGCTCATAGGCTGCACCACTGGAAATGTTACATAATGATACAAAGATGATGAATCACCTATTCTATTGGATAACTGGGACAAATCACCAGTTTAATTACTAAGGAAGAGGACAGGGCCAGTGGATGTGATTAGCTCATCCCATGTAACATTAATTTAGGTTTTTAGAAATTCTGATCAAAAGTGAACATCCCCACCGGATTACGACTCCTCAGTTTGAGGAATGTCATTAGCATAGACTTTAATAATATAATGATAAAATGTTTTGATTAAGAATTCGCATTAGTTGAATGAATGATATGATCCATATTCATTACCGTGGGATTTACTCTCTAAGTGATTTCTCCACTGCTGTATGAATCTGTGGTTGTACATGTGGGAAAACAAATGTGCTTTTCACCAACATGGAGATTACAACCACTGTACAAGTGATAGCAATGAAATCTATCTGATGTTTTTGTTGCAGAAAATCCCTCTGAAAATAGTATGACTGTGTCAGTTTGTTGTAGGAGCTGACGGCTGCTGTGGAGTTGTGTGTGAACACTCGCCGTTTGAAGGAATCGTCCTAGTGCAGTGCACGGAGTATCTGCTCAAATACATGTAAGAGCTTTCATTATAGTAGAAAATAGAACAGGATTCTACAATGCCTGGGACTTTTTTGTTTTTATAGTAAATTGCATGAGGATATATACTCCAACTCTAAAGTAATGCTTCACCAGTGCATGGCCAGTGATGCATATTTCATACCTTCTTTCAGTTGATTAATGAGCACTGCTTCTGTCAAATGAAATGAAATTAAATCTTTAAGGAATATTAATTTACAGTTACTTCATAAATACATTTTGGTATGCAACCAAAATAACTGGACTTTAGTGACATAAAACTTTCAGACCCATTTATTTCTCAGCTTAACTGAGAACAGAAAACTTTTGGTCTTCGGCCTGATACACATAAAGATACAAGTACAGCTACAAAAACAATATTTTATGAGACTAGAGTTCATTCAGTGTGGTCACATATGAATTGATGTATTGAAGTAACTGTGAATTAATGTTCTTCAAGTGATGATCTATTGAGTATGAAGTAAACAAATAAATGCACACCTTTAAGTCCCCATAGTTGTAACATACTTGATAACTAAGTTAAAATGTTCAGCTGACCCACATGAGAGACAGATACTACAAGGGAGCAATGTATGTTCAGTAGTTTGTGTAAAAGCTCCAAATATATTCATGTTTGGACGTTTGACAGAAAATGACAGTCAACATCTGCTGGAGTCCATGTGTCCAGTGTCCTCTGTTCCATTAGGTCTGTGTCCAATGTCCAAAGACACACTATACAAACTGTGTCTTATTCTTCAGACATAAAACATAAACCAGCTCCTCACTATCCTATTTGTTTGATGATGCATTATCCTTCAGTTAAGTGATTATTTCTTACAAAACAGTGAAAAAATATGACAACTGTTTCACACAAATGATCTGTTGATGTGTTTATTAGTTTCAAAAACCCAAAAGATTCTGCCTTGCCCCAAAAGTATGAAACACAGTTTTTTCCCACTGCGTTCTGTGATATAAACAATGGTTTAATGATATATTAATCAATTACCCATACAACTGCCTTATGTGTAATTGTCTTATATTCCAGACTCAGACTTCAGTACAAAAATAACATAAGCACACAAGCATGTGGACCATCTTAAAAGCATAACACCAACTAAAAATACATAAAATATCAAGAATTATCAAGTCTAAAATGTTTGACAAAACATCAACATTTTATATTTTTTTCATGTTTCTATGGTATATTTCACAATTAACTGAAACAACTTGTTTAAGTCAAATCTACTGAATATGGAAAACATTACACAAGTGTTATGTGTTAACAATGTACCTTGATTAAATCAAGCCAGATGCAGGAAAAAAATACAAGTTTCCAGATATACCATCAGTACACAAGTACTTAAGTTCCATAATGATTGATATATGTGTCAGTTGGTCAGTTATACTTATGACTCATTTTACTTAAATAGTACCTATGTTGAATTTTTATTGCTAGCTAATTCACAAGATCATGTTTAATTCTAGCGGGTCTGTCCAGTAACTTACATCACAGCCTGCTGTCAAGTGTGTGCGAGTACTAAGTCACTGCTCTGTCAGACAGTCAGCCACATGTTCACAGGCTGTTCCAGCACCGGTAGTGACGCGGACTCGTAAATTTGTCTGATTACCTGGACTGTGATGAACTGCTCACTGACCCCATGACACCAGTCTATGATGACACTATCAGCCAGCACTAGGTCGCATCTCTACAACAATGGCAGAGTGCAAAGCTTACGGCTGCACAAACAAGTGCGAACATGTGCTTTCCACTCAATCTTTCCTACTGACTGCTGACTGTTTACTTGCACTGATCACTTGGAATCAACGTGGGGACATCACTTCCAGCCGGTAATGGCTGCTCCCCATAGGTACAGCTAAGTCATGCAATAAAAAGGTTCAATGTGGTGCAGTTATGACAATTTTTTTACTGAATTTGTGCCTCTCATGCTTATAAGTGATAACCAAAGTACAATTAATGTTGTAAGCATTAACAGTACAGGTACACTTTAAAGGGGTCAGATTTTGCTAAACCCACTTTTATTAGTTTTTGTTTCATTTATTTGTGAATTTGGACCCTAACAGTTCAAAAAGTTTGAATTTGAACCCTCCAAGTGCTGCAAAGCTATCTTTATATTCATTTTGGCAAAAATCGAGTGGATTTCTACAACCTGTTTCAATTTCTTTTTAATTTGTTATGTTTTATAAGTAGTTACATCACAACATTTGGACATATAAGGTCAAGACTTCTGACAAACATTTCTCAGAGTACAACATAATTGTTTGTCAGCAGTAGCGGTTGTAGTCCATACTGAAAATAAGTCCAAAATTCAAGCCCATTACCTAAAATGTTCAGGTGTTGGTTGCATTAACGAACTAAAGTGGCTGAACGGGACAGAGCAGCACGGTCAACAACCTGGAGGGAGTGGGCTGTGAAGTGGCTCATTTGCATTTAAAGGACCAGCGCTCAAAACAACCTTTCTGGTGTCATTACTCAGAAATAGGGTTGAAGATGGACCTGTGGAGTTGAGTGAATGAAGAATTCAGACCCAAGCATAGCATTTACAGTTTATGTAGACCACAGGAAAACATTTTAAAATGCATAGTTCTATTTTTAAAAAAAGCATAATATCACTCCTTTAAGAAAAGGATTGATACCATTAGTATAAAGACCTACTAATAATGTTATTCTTATGTCTCCAGGATCGGCAGCCCATCTAAGCTGGTGAGGGCTGCCAGTGTAAGTGAGCTTCCTGCGCCACGTCGACTCCGCTGGAAATGTACTCCAGAGATCCATAAACTCCTGTCCTCGTCTGCGGAGAAACTCCAGAGGTTGGATATACTCTTATCAGCATCAAAAAAATGACAAAATACTCTGCGCTAATAATAGAATGTATCCTTATTCATCCAGGCTGGTGAGAAATTTAGACATGCATGTCCACAAGTTCTATGATTATGGCAAGGAGTTCATCAAACAGCAGAAGATGAGTCCAGATGCATACATCCAGGTTGCACTTCAGTTAGCGTACTACAGGTGAGAGAAGGCTGCACATTTAGAGGACTCATTTTGCCATTTCTAAACACATGGCAGATGTATAAGGTCGTGTCTCTGTATTAAATCAGGTGCCATGGCAGACCCGTGTCGACCTATGAGAGTGCATCTATACGTCGTTTTCAGCAGGGCAGAGTGGACAACATCCGCTCAGCGACGCCCGAAGCCCTGGCCTTTGTCAAAGCAATGACTGATGGAAAACTGAGCACAAGCGTAAGACATTTAATAGCAGCTATAGTTATTCTGTCAAAATGAAACAAATGCTGCTGCTTGTCACCCTAGAGCACAGTGTAACAAATCAATCTGAATAATAAAATGACACAGGTTTTCTACTTTTATTACTGTTATTTCATTTTTTTTTCAGTCTGTATTGATGCTTAGTGTAAATAAACTGGCTTCACAGCTGCGTATTGATTACTTTTCCAGGAATCAGAAAAGATGGAGATGTTATACAATGCCATAACTGCACAGACAAAGTACACTATTCTGGTAATGTAATCTTGTCCAGGTTTTCATTGTATTAATATACATAAATATCTGTTAATCAGCGAAAATATTTAACAAAATTTTTTTTTTTCTTTTCAGGCAATTACTGGGATGGCCATAGACAATCACTTACTGGGACTGCGTGATATAGCACATGAACTGAAGATCGAGAAGCCAGATCTCTTCAAAGATGAAGCTTATTTCATCAGTAATCAGTTCATTCTCTCAACAAGTCAGGTACATTCATATGATTACAAAACGTTACACTGAAACTATTTCTGATCCTTTGAATTAAACCTTTTAGCTATTTTCTCTCCCTCTTTGAACAAATCTTTATTTCTTATCTGCACTTATATTGGAGATATCTATAGTAGCATTTCTCCCAGTTAAAAGAATGTTTTTCATGATAAGAGGTATTTTACGTACACACACTTATTATTACAGATACAGATTAACTTTACTGATTATTGATAATTAGTAGAAATGTTGCAATTTCTACAGCTTTGATTGTACTAGTCAAAACAAAATTTAAGATATCTTAGTCTTTAAAATGGGAAGGGGTCTTAACATTTAATTGCAAGAGTGGATATATTATATTTACTGAAATTAACTTATCAGAACAAAACAATTTCAGATATCAATAATGGACCAAATGCTGGATATTTGTGCTAAAACTCATACATGAAAAAAACTTAACATTAGTTGTAGTATGCACTAATGTACTAATTAGTACTAAGCACAATTTTCATAACAGATGTCTAAAATGGAAAAACTGCTCCAAATATTCATAATGTCATTTTAATTATAATTATATTCACAAGTTAACTGTGGAGGTGATTGTATAAATTGTTCATTTTGACTGGGGAGAACATGTCAGCAATATATTGTCTATCTGGGCTGGTGATGAAATATTAACAAGTACATGTATATTGAATGCTACAACTAATGTTTAACACATGTCATAGTTTTGATGTAAGTCCCATAATCCCACATGCGATGGGTGAAGTGTTTTGAAATGGCTTGCAAAATAAGACTGCACTTCATCTACCACACTGGAAAGATGTCTTGATCGATGATTTCTGCTTTAAGCCAAATCTGACACCATGTTTTGCGTCAGAAGTGACTGGAATAAATATCAAAAAGTCACCCACACTTTATCTCAAAAGTCATTTTAAATCTGTCATTATTATTTGAGAACATGTGTTAGTATCTCAATATTAAACATCCGCTTTTCTCACAGGTTCCTACTACTGTTGAGATGTTTTGCTGCTATGGACCTGTTGTTCCAAATGGTTACGGAGCGTGCTACAACCCTCAGTCGGACCACATTATCTTCTCAGTGTCCAGTTTCCATGAGAGTCCACAGACATGTTCATCAGAATTGATCAAAGCTTTGGAGCAGGGGCTCCGGGACATGAGGGAACTGTGCAATAACCACAAATCTACCTGCAGTCTAAGCAAGCAAAGAAAGGATCACACACTGGAGACACACACACAGACAGACTCAAACTGGCAAAGCCAAACGCAGCAGATAGCAGCTGAGCTGACAAACAGTCAGCAGCCACTGCCACAGGTTCTGGTGAAAACATCAGACCAGAACAAAACTGAGGCCCAATCCCAGGCTTCAAAACAGGGATGCCACTGAAACCAGTGCTGCTGTTTTTGTGTTAAATGTGTGTGTTTCTGCAGCTCATCAGTGAAATGTCAAAAGATCTACTGCAAAGGTGGCAAACACCATTATGTAAATTTGTTCGTGGTACATTGTACTGTGAAATCTATTAATGTATTAAGTGATGATAATCCAATCTGTTTATTGGTAGTGAATAGAAAAATTATTTTGCTATTGTAGAGGAATTTTTATGTTATCACACACAATATATAATAATCAATATATTAAATAATATATATAATTATGTGGTAATACAGGAATTTGAAATGTTTGCCAATTTGGGTTCATAAGTAGAAATGTTAACTAATGTCAGGCTTTAAGACGCCTGAAAAAAATTACCAATTATTTATTTTTGCACTACGTGGAGATGTTTTAGCCAAAGTGGTAATGTATTCTGTGATGAGTACCAGTGTTAAAGTTGAGTGTAATGTTAAGTAAGAAATGTGTCTACGTATTTCATGTCTATAAGAGTTTGCCCATTAGGCTTGATGCTTACATAAATAACTGTCACTATATCTCAACCGGTAAGTCGCATGCTGCTATCTTATGATCCTGTGATCATAACATGAACTAGGTCTTCTATGCAAATCATTTGTGGTGTCCATGTGAAATGTTGTGTCTATACTGTATCTCTCTCCTCTGCTCCTTAAATAGTATTCAGAAATAACTATTCTGATTTTCTTAAACCAGTATTATGCCACTGGACAACTGGTTAATACTGAACTCTGTTACATGTACTAGGAGTCATACTGTGCTGGTGTACTTAAAATATCAAAATAATAATATATTATCAAAAAGGACTCTTTTTAGTATATACAAGAATGTTATGTGTGATTAAAATGTGTATTTGTACATTTATGCATATAAGATGTCAGTTATTTATTTTTATATGGTACAGCCAGTTGTTTCAGGGTGTAAATGTAAGGTCAGAATAACTGAAACTTACTAATCAGAGGTGATCACTGTGTTTATGTCAAAATAATTGTACAAGTAGATTAAAAGACACTAAAAGCATTTGGACATTCCTCTTCGTCTTGTTTAGATAATACATGAACAGCACATAAAAAAAAAAAAAAAGTCTAACATGACAGTGGAAGGCTATTTCTAATTTTGTTTTATATCATGACAAATCATAAAGTTTATTTTCATTTTAATACTACTATAACACAATAATAAGATCGCAAGTCTGTGCATAGTTGATAAATTAAATGTAATTAATCTAATCTATGACGTATAAAACTGGGACATGAGAAATAATGTTAGGTTAAAAAAGGTCCTTTAGAATAGTGCTGCTCTAAGATGCTTTTATTATGACTTAGTATGGAAATAATTAAAATACAACACTGAACATAACAATGCTTTTCCGTGCTCAGTTTCTTGCGAACAGTTAGTAACCCTAGATCTCATTATCTCGGGGTTGGTATTAGCCGCGTGGTGCGTGCCGTGACAGTTGCCAGGGTGACCGAACAACAGCACATTATGCCGAAAAACGCGCAAGTTATCGTGAAATACGGACCTTATGAATCCAGTGGAACAGTACAGCACAGGACATTCCGCCTACAGGGTCTGCTGGGTATGTTTAACATCTAACTTATCACTTATTAATCTGTTTTACTGCTTTGGCTGAGGTCCAACAGGTGTGTTTTCACATGTGCGCAGCCGCACTGAACGCGCGCGGCCATCACAGCGTGTTGGAGAAGTCTGACGAGCGGGACCAGGTGGATCTAATGGTGAACGGGGAGGTGGTCTACACATGTGACGTACGGACACTGGAGTTTGGTACGTTTGTTTGGTTTTTGGGTTGTTGTGCTCATCACTGCAGACTTACAGCAGTAGCCAAAATTATTAAAGAACTTAGAATATTTAGAGATTTCATTTGTTTTTTCCCCCCATTATTATTATTATTATTATTATTATTATTATTATTATTATTGGTGGTAGTAGTAGAAGTTATTCATTTTAAATTGGTCATTATAATACCCATAAAACTAATGAAATATCAAAGTCATCATTATGCTCCATAAACCATAGACTAGATCCAACATAAAGACATTTAAGTCATTTTCCTAACAAAAAACTAGCTAGGCCTATTTCACATCAGTGTTATAAAGTCATGTTCCTTCACAGAAAAAAAGCCAAATTCCTTGTGTGATCATTGTCAGATGTGGTCATGATTAAACTGATGGTGACGGTGAGTCTTAGGATACAGCTGTGTGATTCTGGTGAATGTACAAGGCTTATCCTGCTCATTAAGCAAATGCTGCAGATAAAAGTGGATAAAAACAGTAGGACTCACTTCATTTGATATTTGTTGTGCTTAAAACTTAGTATTTTTAGTTGATGGTTGTTTTAGTTGTTACTTCAACACCTATATTTTAAAGAAGACTTTGAATGCCAGTGATTTTGCTGCATTGTTAAAATCAGCCTCACCACATGTTGATATTTCCCCAAAGGTGGAGATGGCAAACTGGACCCTGTTTGTGAAGAAGCTGTTCTTGCTGTGGACAATGCGCACTGAACTTTAAAACAATAAAAAAAATCAAAAACACAGAAATATCCATGAACAACCAGTTTCATTTTTTATTTTCACCAAACCAAATAATTTGCTTCTTTGTAAATTACATAAATATAATAAATGTAATACATATTTTGTGTTTATTGTTGCATGAATTATCAGGTGTGCCACTGGTGAAAGATTTAACTGCATAGACTTTTTTTTTTTAATATAATACATTCTTATATTTAAAGAAAGAAAATCATAAGCATAAAAACCAATAAGTATAATATAAAACTAGTAGATTTCTAAGAGTAGATATAGTATATGGACAGAAGAATTCAGACACAATATGACAAATGTAATAATTCTACACTGCATTACATATCAATAAAGTTAATGTTTTATTCTGTCTTTAGGGTTAATGTTGTTTACATTGTCATCTGAAACACATACAATATATTTCAGAGTTTGTCTTTGCTTAATTTTACTCCAAGTTAATTTTTTTTCTTTTTTAATGTAATGTTGTGATGTTCTCCTCATTCTACCCATAAAAAAAATCAATTTAAAAACATGTAGCCCTCTGGTTTCTTCAGTTCTTCAAAATATCACCCTTATTTCGACATTTGTGTCCTAATATTTTTGTCCATTAAGTGTATATAGTAATAATTAACTGCATATCAGGAAAAAAGATATTTAAACGCTGAATAACTGTTGAACTGAAAATGTAAGTAAATAGATAAATAAGTAATAAATCAACAAAATCTCTCTTGCTGAACATCAAATTCAAAACACAATAATTAATCAATAAATCTGGAATGGAACATTAACCAAAACAAAACACCATACAAAAATCTAGGTCATTCTGAGTTTAATAATTTTTTAACTATCAGTATTTCCTTAAAAGTCAGTAATTCCACTTGAAATTAGTCACTGTGGAAGCAAAGTTCTGTTGATAAGATTTGTACGACATCTTTGTAGTGTCAATTCACCAATGTATTCTCATGACCAAATCAAGTAAATAGACTTCACCATGTCATTGCATATGTTACTGAATGTGCAATATGTGCATATGTTACTATCATACATAAACCTATTTTATATTTAAAACAATGTCTGTGCATAGCTACCATTTTAACCTCCCAGGTTTAATAGGAAAAGGTGGGTTATTGTTCGACTGGAAGCTTATTATTTAAGCACAGTGGTAACAAATGACACTATTAAAATACCTGGAGAGTCAAAGTGACAACCAAACATCAGTATTGCTTAATGGCATCCAAGGCTTTGCCATGTTTGTTTGTGTGTACATTCCTCAGCCTCCGAAGACGAAGATGAGCCTTATGTCCTAAGTGGAAAACATGGCTGCCAGTCTCTGTGCCAGCTGGCTCATGTCTTCTGGTGAAGTGAAGTGTGACAATAAATACGGACTCCTCCACAAACAGCCACTATAGCTGAAGTAAACACGAGCAATAAACCTAGTGATGTGTTGAAATTCAGGAACAGTCTCCATGCCTGTGATATGTCATTCTCATTCATCCTCTATGAACACCAGGGTGGTGTAAATGTGTGCGTTTCACAGCCTTAGCTATTTATTCATACAAATTAATGCGACACAAATACAAATCAATATTACTGATATTTAAAACTGTTGTGGTTAGCGTAGCAGCAGTGGAGGTATCACTGTCAGGAGCTGAAGCCACAGTATTAACAGTGGTTGTCAGGAATATAAAAGTTAAACATTATGTGCTTTGTGGTTGATTTTTTTTTTCTTTATGAATACTGAGTAACTAACTGCCCTTTGAGCACCCATGATGACTGAGACTGATATGACTGCACTGTTGGTATTTCACCAAAGTCTGTCTCCAGCCGTCATCAAACAACAGATCAAATAAAATCAGATTAAACAACAAAAAAAAGAAGAAGAAAGAAACCTGTCTATTACGCAGACATGTTGCATAGTAAATGAGTGGATGCCAACCAGAATTCTGTGTCTGGAAAAGAATGGCTAGAATATCTGAAGTTTTCTGCCCAACGTTTGATATTTGGAGAAAATTTGCAAGGTGCTTCATGATGCATTTAATACTATAGTTGTTGGTGCATCTATTTTGTCCATTCCTGTCAATCATCTGTACTCTACAAAGGTTGTGAAAAGCTGCGAGTTACAGGTAATGATTTCTGTGTTCCAGTGTGAAGTCTGGTATTTATCTCCTACAAGTCACAGCAGAATTCTGAACACCTGAGCTAACATCATCTTGAAGGATGTAACTGTCATGTAATCTGGTCCAGGTGTTAGTGAGCTACCGATTAGAGTGAGGTGATGGTTAAAAGGCAATTTTCAGATTGAGACTTAAACCTACATCCCATCCCATGCACCTCTAGCCCAGTTCTTGTTCTGGTACTGCATTACATGTCCCTTCCTTTGAATGCGCTCAAGTTGAAAGCTGTGTCCATGAACCTCCTCAGCTCATTTAGGTGGGTGGACTTATTCCCAGTTGCAGGAGCTGCTGCAGGGTCCCGGCCCACATACCTAAAGGAAACAAAAAACACACTGTATAAGCAGCAATAAGAGAAGCTGAGTTTTGTCTGTCCTCAGCTTTCATATTAAATTCCAACTTAAAGGAGTGATATTTTGCTTTTTTAAATGGAATTATGCATTTTCAAACATTTCCCTGTGGTCTACATAAACTG
>JAPQRP010000009.1:27389844-27404266 GCA_037367295.1 Apogon hyalosoma | reverse complement strand
TTTCTTTCTTTCTTTCTTTCTTTCTTTCTTTCTTCCATCCTTGTTTCCTTTCACACACATACATACACTCTTCCTCTGCCTGGGGGCCCCATTAGTCAGGGAAAGGGGTGCACGGCACAGCGCATGCGACCCACCCAAACACAACGACTGAATCCATTAGTCCACGCGGTTACGTACATCACACAAGCACAGGCTGGCGCACTCAACTGTAACATGCCAATATGCTCAGCTTCTAAGAACTGTGAAGGGAAACAGAGTGGTGGGGGGAGAAAAAAAAAGTGTAGGTGAGAAAGGGAAAAAAAAAGCACAAAATGAAAAGAATACCTGAAGGTAACACAAAAGACAAAACGCAGCTCCCAACAGAAACAAAAGAGGATTTGAATAAACAACAGGTGATACAGAGACAGAGGATGGATGTTTGACTACTGCCATTTTATTTTCAGCCAAGCAAATTACCCTGCTGACGGGGACGGCAGAGGGGGAGAAGTACATGTCAGTGGTAAATGTGAAGCAAAAGAAAAAGCCCCGTAGTCAGTGGTTAGTTAGTGTGATGTATGTCGCTGTGAGGATAGGAGGGGGTGGGTGTCAGTAGAGATGGGCTGGTGGAGAAATGATAGGGGACAGATGAGACAGGCATAGTGAAAGGGGGAGCTGGTTTTGTTCATGTGTCACTCGTTCCCTCCACACCATGACAACACCATGTGGGCTTCAAAGATCCCATGAGACTTCACTGATGTCTTGTGTCTGTCAAACTCTGTGCTACAACCCACATCACCACCCCAATTATTTAATTCAGTTTCTTTATAAGTTTGCTGCTTACCTCTTAAGTTGACTTTAAAATGCAGAACAAATGTAAAGTGATAACCACAAAAAATCCTTATCAATGTACTACAATATAAAAGTTGACACATGATAGAAAACTGGTACAGACTAAAGAGCACAAACCTCCATTGAGGAAGCTAAACCTACCAACAACAATGTACCATCCCAGCCACAGTGTCTGTCAAGTATTAACGGAGAATAAACCTCTGGAAAAGCAGTTCAGTCCTTATATGAAACTGAGCCTTGGCACACATTTTTGCAAAAATTCAGTCAAGGGCTTATTTTGCATTCTGGATTACAACCATCCAAAGATAATTCAATGAAACTCTGAAAGAAATCCATGCATAAAATATTGAGATTTAGTGGTTTGTTGGAAAATGGTCCACTGTACTGAAACTTTCAGCTTTTCAAAGTTTCTGCAGCACTAAATCTTACTGAATCTTAACACTATACACTTACATGGTAGATAAGAATTTAATCATTTCTGGAACCTAGAATGGTGAAAATGTAATCATCATTTGGACTGAACGAACATAAACTGTGGACCTCTAGTAATGTGCAATAATTGTAGAGGTCTTTGTGATCTTAACTAACTGTGCAAATCTGTCATGTCTCAAAGTAAAAAGTCCACTGAAAATTACCTACCATATTTCAGAAACCATAGAGGTTGTACAATAATACTAGCCCTATGCACATTGATATCTATTTGAGTTGAAGTTGAAGTGCAACAAATTTGGATTCTTTTGTGTATTTATTTTGCCTATTCCCTGGTTGAGAGCAATGTGCCAATAATTATATATGAAATTTTTCAAGTGTTTTATTTGAAAATTCAGAGGGTTCATAATATGATAAAGCTTGAAGACTTATTCACTGAAATCACTCAGAAGAGGAAGTGTTAAAATAGACTGAACTAGATGTCATGCATGGTAATCTGTGTCTTTTCAGCAGGTTTCACAATCATTAGTGACTGGTAGCCTATTAATGGTGAGCCCTGATATTAGATCTGGGAGATAATGTAAGTATATTTTAGTAAAAAATAGATTTTGATTATCTGGTATGAATCCACAGCACAAAACACCAAAGTGGGGGGTTGATTTCTAAATTACCAGAGGTTCCTAGATTAAAGGCCTGTCAAAACAGTGCTTTACTGAAGGTAAAAGAAGGTTATGTTTGACTGTCTGCCAGCTATTGGTTTAGATGTGAAAATGGAAACAAAAACACACAATGCTCAAGCCAAACACCCCATGATGAGAAGGACAGGAGGAGGAAGAATTCTTACAGCCTTTTCTTTCTTGGTGTTGTGTCTCTAACTCTTGGCCACATGCCCATGTATTTGTAAATGGCACAACACACTTCCATGTGAAGTGCTGATGTAGTGGTACCCATGCTAGTAACTACCAGCAGTCACACTCCTCCACTTTATCATCAAATCATCCAGCACAACTGCTTAAATGCGAAGAAAATTATACCAACTGAGGCCTAATGAAAGATATGTGATTGCACACAGATACACAAGTACATGCAGCCTTTAACAAAGCAAAGCTGAATACTGATCAACAGTAAATTGACTTTGGTTGCAGGTGGAGCTCAGGATACAGTTGTCATTCACCCTCACTTAAATGAGAACATCATTATTTGGCCTCTTGCTGGCCATATTTCATGTGCCTTGACATTTACTCACCTAAAAGTGCCCCGCTCTACATCCTGCCCACTGAGTCGCACATGGATGCCATCTTTAAGAAGCGACCCAAAAGCCATGTATTCTCCCAGAGCCCAGTCCATCTGCCGGTTCTTCACCAGATCTGCTCGGCCACGAAGGATACGAGAAACACCTGGAGACGACACACATGGAGGACAGAAATTTAAACTAAGGATGTTAGGAGAGCATCGGGGATAGGGAGTGTAAAAAGCAATGGACTGACATACTGTATTGTAAATCACACAAAAACCTGCTTTGAGAAAGGATCCATTTACAGGTGGACCTCTGATTTTTGTACTCCTGAGTAGCTGCACTATGCACTGGGCTCACCAGGATGGATTTTAAAGTCCTCCAGAGGCACTGAGCTAGCAGTTCGTCCAATGTGCTGCAGGATCTCCTCATCTAACCCTGTGGGAAGACAAGTCATACTCTTGGGCTCTCCCTCTGCTGTGAAAAAATCTGCAAACAGAGAGAGGGATAGACAGCAGTGAATTTAAAACAAACAAACAAAAAAAAACCCACTCATCATTATGCTTTGTTCACATAGGCTGAATGATGTGTGAGCTTAATTGTATTGTTATCTGTTTAAGTAGGGTAGATATTTTTTTAAATTACGATGAGTTTTACCTGGCCAGGGGGAGTCTAGCCAGTGTCGGATGTGTAAAATCTTTTCATCCTTAGAGCTGGTGTATGCCTCCTCACATATCTTGTCATATTTGGCTACTTCCTCCTGTAACCACATAAGGTACATGTTAAATGATGTATGTCAGGGTGCTTACTTTGTTTTCAGGGTTGCAGCTAAAACTATTCAAAACTATGTGTAGCTGAGGGAAGGAAAATCTAAAGGGAAGAAACAAGTGCTCAAAAAGTACAAATTTTTTGCTGCGTCTGGGCATATTATAAATTGGCTTTTTAAGAGTCTAGAAACCTGGCCACAAAACTGAAAAACAATGTTCACAAAGTGCAAAGAACTAACACACTATACAGGTTTTGCCATATATATCTCTGACATCCCAGTATAAAACAATGTTTCAAATGGATGTTATGATTATGTTTCTGCTTTGGATGAAGAACTTGAGTGATTCCATTTAATAGAACCAAGATCTGAGGACTACTTTGACTTCATTGAGTAATATATATTGTACATGAAGGATTGTGTAGCAACGTGACTGAACTGAGGCAGTAAATTGAAACTACAGCAGTGCTACCAGTTCCTTGAAGGCTAGGGTAATATCTAAGTATGATTTAGTGTGCATTGCCCAGCAAATGGAGGTCCAAATAAAACAACATACAGTAGCTGCAACCAATATACAGGATATTTAACACAAGAAAACAGCAGTAGATCACCAACCTCAAATTCCTGCAGTGTCACCACTCCTTCAGCAATGAGCTTATCAGAGTACTTTTTCAGCACATGCTCCTGCCGGCGGATCTGTTTATACATCAGTGGCTGAGTGAACATGGGCTCATCCATCTCGTTATGCCCAAACCGTCTATAACATACCTAAAAAACACAATTAAATCATTACGTCTAAAAGGTGCAGATGTGAATTTGTGTTTTCTGTTTATCGATTAATGCTTGGCTTTGACTGACCAGGTCAATGACCACATCCTTGTTGAAGGTGTTCCTCCACTCTGCAGCCACCCGGCACACGTACATGACCGCTTCAGGGTCATCAGCGTTCACATGGAAGATGGGCGCATTGACAACCCGTGCTACATCGGTGGGATAGGGAGAGGAGCGGGCCACTCGAGGGTCAGTAGTAAATCCAATCTGAAAAGCAACAATATTACAGCCATAGCATGAAAGACTGATAAGTTACCCTTATTAATCCATAAAGACCCAAATGTCCACTGTCAACCAAAAGCATCTGCTGATCTAAACTGCTGATCCATGAATCCTATCAATCCATGTAAATAATTGGTGTAAAATGCAGTTTGTCATCTTTTCATGGTCGTCAGATATGACCCATTTGGATGTTCAGAGGCACCATAGTTATATGGAAACACCGTCATCTTCTACAACATTGATTCAGTAGTAAAACCCTTGGAGTTGGATCAATGACTGAATGGAATAAAAAAAGAGCAATGTAATGATTTTAAGGAACTATGTTTTGATTAACACCTACATCAGCTGTAACTACAATGATTTATATTTGTATTCTATAAGAGTCTGGTTTGGAACAGCTCGAAATGTAAAGTGTCATGAGATAACTTCAGTTATGATATGGTATTACAAAAATAAAATCTGATTGATTAATTGATTGATATACATTGAATGCAGTTATTTGTGTTCCATTACTCACCAGTACTCCAGTAAAAGGGTTAAAACATGCTTAATCAATATCACACAATGAGGAACAATCATTGTCTTTACAAACTAATATATGCATTTCAGTATTGTCACCAACAGTAACAACAATAGACAAGCAACAGTGTACAGTAATAATGAAACAAATCAGCTCAATGTCATAATTCAGCTGAATGCATCAGAGGATGTTCTAGTGACACTAAGCCCTCTTATACCTGATTGTTGACCACCACATGGATCGTACCATGTGTGGTGTAGGAGGGGAGTTCACTAAGATGAAATGTCTCATAAACAACTCCTTGTCCGGCAAAAGCTGCGTCACCATGCATTAAGATGGACATGACCTTTGAAAACACAACAAAGAATTAAGAGGACAAAGCCACTAAAAGATAATCAAATGTTAAACTGAATTCTAAATACCTTTTTCCCTTGAGTGTCTCCTCTGTAAAACTGCTCAGCTTTGGCCTTGCCCTGAACCACTGGATCCACCGCCTCAAGGTGAGATGGGTTTGCCATGAGTGACAGCATAATGTCTTTGTCCGTCTCGCGATTAATCCTCTCATGGTACATCCCCAGGTGGTACTTGACGTCTCCTGAACCCTACAATTGTACAAACATGAAAAAGAAGTAAATCAGCAGTCACCTCTGAATATTTACCACACTGTAAGGTGACTAGCAGTTTCTCCACCTCATCCGCTGCTTCTAATTTGGGATCAAACTGGCAAAAGATTTGATCCAGGTCCTTACGAATCACATTGGCCAGGACATTCAGTCGACCTCTGGAAGATAACATTAGAAGGTCCATGTCAAATGTGAACAAAAATACTGCAACCGATGTAGGGAATAGACAAGAATAGGTGTGACCGTACCGATGAGGCATCCCCATGATGATGCTCTCGATGCCTGCTGCACTTGACTTGTCAATAATGGTTTTAAGAGCAGGGATAAGCACTTCACAGCCTTCCAGACCAAAACGTTTCTCAGATGACCACTTCCTGGCCAGAAAGTCCTCAAAACTAGATATGAACAAAGTTCAGATTTATACATTTCAGCAACTGTTCTGTTGTCAATTACTCTGATCTAAAACACAGCTCTCCAACAGGGAATAGTTGGTGCTAAAGTAGACCAGCTGGAAGGGTGGTTGGTTCTGACTGAATGTTTCGCCATCAGGAACTGCGGATCCACAAAGTTGTTTGCCATTGTATTGTTAGCATTACAATGTTGGTGCTACAATATTAGCATTTCAACACTGGGTCCTACATTGTTAGATATTACTTTCATGTAAACACACCAAAATGTTGTACATAACAAGTTTGTCTTTTAAGTAATTCAGGTAATTTACAAAATTTTACAGAAAGTTAGTTTGAAAAAAAAAAAACCACTTCACAAGCTACTTAGCTAAATCCACATCTGACACTATTGTATGCTATAGACATTTAGATAATAATTATGCCCCATACCAGTTTTAACAACCAGCAGACTTATTGCTTAGAATAAATGTTTGTGTATGTGTACTTTATTTACCTGTTAATCAAGATATAGCTCATGCTGTTTAAAAATATATATATATATATATTTAAAAAGGCATATAATTATGATTAGAAACCTAGTCAAAATAGTACATATTTCACAGCGGTAAAAGCTAACGGACCAATCAAAGTGTTGAAGTTAAGCAACCAATCAGAGCACAGAGTATCCTTCCAGCTGATCCAGTCTAGTTCCAAACCATAAAGAACACAAGTCAACGATGATTTTGCTACTATGAAAAAAATACTTCATTGCATATAAATCATACAAGCTAATTCCAAATCAGAAATCAAAATTTCTCCAACACATCAAGGTTTTGAGTTATGCACACGTCATTAAATAGCTATTGGCAGCATATGATTTTACTGTTTTAATCACATAAATTCTATGTGAACATATATATGGTGACAACCAGTTGCGGCATCTGGGTCAGGGTGTTGTTGTTGGTTTATTCCCTGTTAATGTAGCACAAATTAGTAAAAATTATCAGAGTGCATCGATTTCCCAGTGTACTCAACCAGGGATATAGCCCTAAAGTAATGAAACCAACTGTTGCCCCTGATTTATCAACAAGATTAGCTAATTCTCTTTTACAAGGAATTAAGGTATTTCAGTGAGTAGCATCATTAAAGCTAAAATCACTTGTTTAATTGGTCTAAGTCTCAGATGTTGGTGACTTGGTCAATAAGCAGAAGTAATTAACCCATTAAATATAAGTAACATCTATGCATTATACACCTGTGGACGCCTCTCAGTGTTGGCAGAAACCCGATAAATCATTTGAAGAGGTGAATCTGTGTTAACCATCTAGACATTTTCTGTCACATATGGTGTAAATACGCACCTATAAACCAGTGCCTGTGTACAAAAGTGAAAAGAGTTTCAAGTATGCAACACGATGGAAATTACTGCTGTTCCTACAGTGGTAAGTGAATGAGTAAGTGTCTGCAAGAGTTTTTAACAATTTATAACCAAGTTGTTGGACTTTGCTATGTAGGTTAATTTGTCATGCTCATATCTTTGAATAAATTTGCTGAATTTAGCACATATCCACAGACTGTGAGAACACAATGAAATGGATTGGCACATTATTGGAAAAGTAGCATTTTCTACATGTTAATGTAACTCAAAATCCTGTGCGAAGAAAATTCTAATTTCAGACTGGGAATCAGTATGCCTGATTTAGTCTAGATTAGATGTTTTCTTTCCCTCAAATTGTAGGTGATTTTTTTTCATCCAGTGAAATCATTATGAAAGTTTAGGATGCCCTATCACACATGGCCTGGATATGAATTCTAAAGGCATACTATACTCTTACGATTTTTAGAATGAACTGTATATGTCACAGATCACACTGTTGTATTAGTGTGGAAAAAAACATAAAAGGAAGAAACCAAGAAAATCAAATGAATATTGAGGTCATTTAACAGCAATGAAAAGGAAGTCAAGTGAAGAATAGGATGTTTATCTTTTCAAATACATGTGGGTACTAGTTGGTTTATCATATGAGTCCAGGATGTGAGTTATAATTTAAAGAGAGGCGTCATGCTGTCACCAAAGTGTGATTCAGCAGATGTTTATTTACAAGTATGTGGAGGTATATGTATATTCACTGCTGACCGTGTGGATCTGATGAGGCGTGCTAGCAAGGTCCTCTTCTCAGAGTTGGTGAACTGCATCACTCCTGGAGTTTCAAATTTCTGACGAATCCACTGACACTGATCCACGTTATTAATGAACATGAATTCAACACCGATGTGGCCACAATATGACGCCTGAAAAAGAAGAGATTAAAAATAAACTATTTTACTTTATAGGCATTACGTCTGTCTCTTAATGTTAACTACTATACTGTGCATAGGAAAACAGACCAAAGACATACCTCGAGTCTACATATGATCTCCCTCAGAGGTAGAATTGTGGCTTCTCCTCCGATGAAGGTGGTGGAAGGCAGCTGGAAGCTCCTATCCAAGTCTGATTCATCAAGACCATAGAAACCTGCAGTTTGAACGGTGAATTCTTCCATTTATTCTTGTATTTTTGAAAATAGAATAAAAGATCATCCCATTCCCACACTATTTCAACTTTTATTACTGCAATTTTACAATTATAAACGGGTTCATAAAAACTATGTGTCATAGTGTGCTGCTGCGTTGCCGCTGACCCCTCCCTCAGACTCATCATTCTCACCTACTGCGCACTGCACCTGGAGCACATCTCCATCAGAGGCCCATATAAGGGGCTCTTTTGCTCCAGTGCGGTGCCAGATCATTGTTTTCCCAGACCTCTATACTAACCTTGACTTTCACCTCATACTTTGCCATGTCACAAGCCACCTTTACGCAGAGATCACGGAAAAAAGGTGAAATGGTGATCCCACCCTTTTGCCACCATTGATCGCTTTACACAGCCAAGCCACAGGAGTAACAGAGGTGAGACAGGCTGGACTTTTACACAGCGGACCTGCATTCTGGAATTAAAGGGGCGGTGATGCAGCACAGCGCATAGTGTGATGTATAACTTGCGCGATGGAAATACCCCGAGCATAGCAGTGTTGGCTCTCAAAACAACAATGGAGGATGAACAATGTTAGCATGGATAGAGTCTTCTGCCCTAAGTTTGTGGATCTTCAACATCTTTCTGGTCGTGTTGATATGTTTGTTTACTGTACACGGCCCACACTCATTTTTAAATCCCCCTGGTGCGGGGTCGAGCATGCAACACGTCATCAAAATGTCACATCGTGGTTGTGGAACAAGAGGTGTTCCTTTTACATGGCGTTACGGAATCAGGATTCCACCTTTATCACGGCTCTGTTACTACCTCCAGAGGTGTTACAGAGCCGTGACACAGGTGGGACCAAATGATCCACCATTTCATTTACACTGATGCTGTTCCCAAATAAAGGTGAAATATTCCCGAAACAGAAGTGCTGTGTAAATGGGGCTACAGACTCACCTGGACTCTCACCACCCTGATCCTGTCTCCCTGCAAACTCCGTTTCTACCCTCAGGTTTTGTGTTTTAGTTCTCACGTTATCTTTCCATTTAATAAAACCCATCACTCCCTTTGGTACCATGTGTGTGAGTCCATTCATTCACTCCATCATGACACTATGACGAAAACTAAAGCTCAAAATCATGGAACCTGGATAAAAACTACAAAAATCAATGGCACAATACAATAACTAAAAATGAAATACATGAGTAAAACTAGCTGTTTTGTTTTGCCCAACATTAGTGGCTGATGGTGTACAAGAATGACATGGCTTTGCACAAAATAGAACCTTCGTAAATAATATTCTTTTCCAGCCTCTACAAATCAAGGCTTTTTTTAATAATACATGAAAAACTCAAACTAACCCTTAACATGAAAATGCAACTGAAATTAGTCATTTTCTCATAAAAGTAGAAAACCAACAAAGTAAAATGAGCTCTGATTTATAATAGACAATTTCAATTAATAATAACATTCAATTACTCATAACATTTGTGCTAAAACTAAACTTAAAAAAGCTTGACTAAAAATCTTAAGCTATGGTGTATTTAAAAATGATGGCAGGACCATTAGAGATTTTGTGCAGTACCAATCTAAGTTCCTGTGCTAACAAAGCGCACCTGAGAGAGCTGCTCAAGCTCAATGTTGCAGGCAACATAGGAGGAGACAGGTGCAAATCATATTAGGAACGGAACAAAGATACAAGAGGCCAAGAATAGACTCGTGCACCATCAGCTGACCAAATAAGGGGCCGGCAAGGCTGTCATTAGCTTTCATTAGCGAGATATAGGCCTGGTGACAATACATTATGCAATGCTATGCCCTGACACACACAGATCACTGATAAAGGCAGCGGGCAGAAACAATGTCTCTCTCCATCTCTGCCTCGCTCTCTCTACTTTTTTACAAGCTATTACGATAGACTTCGATCCCTTTCCGAGGTTGTAGCTCATCCTCCGATCTTCAGTCTGCTAAATTAAATGGACAATGACAGGAGCTAGGCCTCAGATTAATGACAGCTTTTGGCTGACCAACCGCTGCAGATGCACTCGAGAACTGAGATGGGAACTAGAATATCAAATATACTTGAGCTATGCAAAACTGGATCCACTGATGTCTATATTATACATGTTTACACAAACATCTACGTATGTATCCAAGACACATAGAAATGCAGCCGTAACAAAGGCGCATGTATTTATTATACTGTATATTAAAGATATAGTTTATGAAAAGGCTTTTGAAGTTAGCTTGCCAAGAAGAAGACTATGCGTATGACTAAAATTCTTAAGAAGTGCAAGTATCCTGAGTTAATTAGAAGGAAGGACTTCTATAGTGGGAATCAAATCAGCATATATAGTGCCTCTGGGTTAATTCTATATGCCTTTGGTCCTGCACAAGCCTGGAAATCTATATTTAGACCTGTAGTTCGATGACAACTTTGTTTCTCAAATCACTTTTCCAAGAACAAGAGCAAATATTGAAAGTATGCAGACGACTTTAAATGAGTTTCATGGACCCTGAAAAAATACAAACTCCTCTAGATAACAGTATTATTGGTGCCTGCTTACCTAATTTGTCAATAGTGGTGATCAGGTCAGAGGGGACGAAGGAGTCCAGGTCTGCCTCCAGGATCCCCAGAGGGTCTAACTGGGCAACATGGTGACCTCGAATCTACACAGTATGACAGGAGGAGACGTAGAAAATTTGGAATGGTGGGAGTAACGTTAAATAAGAGTTAGAGGTGGGAGAAAACAACAGGCTTCTCCCCAAAAAGCTTTTCTGATGCTGACTGAGTTTAAACAGCTGGAGAAGAACATAAGCAAACTCTCAGGAACAGGTCAACCTTTCTCAGAAAAAGAGCCCCCTGGGAGTGCTTTTATGTCTGTCTACACATACATGCACACACAATCCCACCAGGATTGCAACAAGCTGGGAATAAAAGTGGGGCTTTTGCCAAAAGACAGATTTTAATAAATCCCTTGGATAGTTCCTTGAATTAATTTGAGGGCAAGGGGAAATGTTACCACCTGTTTTATTTAGGTAGTCTCTTTGATATTTCCATTTTCAATAAGCAACCAGGCTAAGTAGGTTAGAGTTAATCTTGCAATTTGCATAACCTCGTGCAGTGACAAACAAATTGTATATTCCTTTTAATACAAGGACACAGTATAAACAGCTCTCATTGCCAGTTGCATCTGTTTTGGCAAGCCAAGTGGATTTTTGTGTCTGTGATGCATTTTTCATAGATACATCAGAGATACAAATAGTCAGCCAGCTGTGGCTGAAGGAAGATGACATCTTAATTCTATAACAGATACTGAATTAGGATATAAATGCTTGCCCATGAGATCTGTAATCAATCTTTAAATTTGTAAATATCGTAAATCAACATTACACTACGAGGCAGTGTGTGTGTGCGTGTGTGTGTGTGTGTGTGTGTGTGTGTGCGTGTGTGCGTGTGTGTGTGTTTGATGCCCACAGTTGGACTGGATAAGTCTGGAGTACCTGGTAGGCTCTAATGAGAGTGTGCACAGCCAGGTGGTCCTCCACCACTTTCTGTGCCACGTCTGATGAGTGGGACAGCACTCGGCCCTGGAGCAGAGTGGAAGGGCGTTGCTCACCCGCCTCACCAGACAGACTGGAGGCCTGGATGTTGCGGAAGTATGCATCCCAAGACTGAAACATCGACACAGGGAGGAATCCGAAAGAGACAAAAATAAACATGGACCAAAGTGACACTTGCTGCTTATATACAGATGTGTAAACATGTTGTTACACTTGCCTTCACTCTAATTTTATGAATAGAAAAATAGAAACATGAAGGAAAAAGCCCAAAATGCTGAGTTATTTTAGGGGAGCTCAAGGCTGAATACATCTAATATCAGTAATAACAAATAATGTTATTACATTTATTGTTATTGTCTTATGAGATCATGTGTACCTAAATTTGGCAATAAAAAACATCAGCATATTCCACTTTTTTCAATTTTTTTTAAAAAAGCATTTTGGAAACTCATATTTACTGCCCATACTTTATAGTATTAGTGTTGTAAAATAAACACAGAAACACATTTGCATAGCTTGCTTATTATTATCCTGATGGGGTGGGGGTTGAATACTTCAGTGAAGGACAGGGCCGTCTCTCATTGGGGCCTGAGCCCCACTAAAGCCTCAGCCTGCTGGGTAGCTGTGTTCCAGTTGTTGTCCGTTACCTCATGTACATTTTTATGATCCTCTAACCAGGCAAAGTACATCTCCTCCACGTAGCTGGAGCTGCTGGTCACCACTGAGGGGACTGGAGCAGCCTCAGAAGTGCATCCTCTCCTCGGCTCAGCCCAGCGTCTGGCCAGACCCTCTCCACTGCGTCGCAGCCATTGGGCGCCCCCTCCCCTCAGGACACCCACTATCACCCGGAATTTGCTCATGACTGACAGGAAGAGACACAAATACACCAGTGATACAATGATGGATGGTCTGTCGACACTTTAACTCTCATTTTAACCCATAAAGACCCAAACATCCATCACCGACCAAAACCACCTACTGATCTAAACTGTTTAATCCCTGTTGATCTACTGATCTTACCAATACATGTAAATTATTGGTGTAAAATGTAGTTTGTTAACTTTTCATGGTATCAGATATGACCCCTTTGGATGTTCAGAGGCTCGTAGTGTCATCTACTAAAACACTGATTCACCAGTAAAACCCATGTTTTATGTTCAGATAATGATAGATTTTAATGAAAAAATCACTTTTCCTGCAGTTTTCTCTTTTTTTTCTTTTACATAATGCCCCCAACTTTAATGTGATCTTTTATGAACATCTTCATGATCAGTAAATTAAATATAGGAAAATATCTGATTTCTACTGATAAAATACAAAGTACAGAAGATAATTTTATAATAAATGGTGGCAGATCACTTAAGAAAGGTTAGATATAGAGAAAATTCATTTGGGAGCTGACACACATGTAGCGCTGAGCCTTTATGGGTTTTACTCATGTAATAAATGGAATGCACGCCTTTGCTGCGCTGCACTTGAACGTCTCATAATAGTTTGTGTGGGACAGTGGCGCAAGAATTATAATAGCGCAAGGAGTCATGAATGTATTTATTAGCGTTACTTTTGATGCCAGTGATCAAAGCAGCATCGTTTCCACAGTAAACCCCTGCAGGAGTGGGACGGCCTGCGCGTCTTGGTGCGCATCGGCTACCCAGATGCAAACAGCTTGTCCCGCACATCCCAGCTCCAGACTGCGGTCCTGCTGCTGCTTCACATCTACAGCCGTCCTCATCTTTTCCTATCGGACACTTTTTCCTTCTCCTTTAAACTACGGCGCCGACATCAACCTCCAAACATTCCCTATAGCATTTGATAGTGGATGTTACCGTCCCCTTGGATCTCTAATCCCTAAACGTCACCGCAAATCCCCATAATCTCCCCTCGCATGTGTCGTTGCAATAGAAAAAGGAAGAAAAAAAAAAGAGAGATAATCACGGTTGAAATATATGTAATTCGTTGTCTAAGTTGCATTTACCTTAGTTTGCATGCACCTCTCTTTTACTTTAGGGCCATCGCTGACGGGTGCCAAATAGGACAGGTATCAGTGAAGCTGACACGGATCCGAGTGAAGCCACGGATTGACACGCCCACAGCGCGTGTCAGGTGGTGCTGCAAAACCGAGGTCAGGTGCAGGAGCGGGGGGGAACCTGGGTAACAAGTAAACACAGCATCTCCAGCACAGACAGAAGGGGCTGACACCAGACTAACATCTTTTCATTTCTTTCTTAATGCCATAGCCTACTACTACAAACTCATACACTTTCTAATCCTGTTAATGTAAAACTATGAGGCCTTACACACACAGGCCAGTCAGACAGGTAGTTTTTTTTTCTTTTACATCACATATACTGTATGTCTTCCCCACAGTGTTAATTATATAAGCCAATTAAACTTTTATGAAGGCTGAACATGAATCATTTGAGCAAGTGGTTTCAGATTGATGGGCTTCTACCTTGAGTGGGTTAAACAATAAGATAATTGGTGCCCCCTCCCGCCCG
>JAPQRP010000009.1:27377262-27389744 GCA_037367295.1 Apogon hyalosoma | reverse complement strand
GGTTAAACAATAAGATAATTGGTGCACCCTCCCTCCAGCCCCCTAACCCCCCCTCTTCCTCCCCCTCTACATCTCCACTCTCTTCCTCATTTAGATTTTCATCATTCATACTTGCTGGCACAGAGAGGAGCAGTATTATCAATCACAACAAACACACTACTGGATAGGGGGAAAATGGAGCAGCCACGGGTTGCAGAAGAGCTCTACTAGAACGGTACTGTTGTGCTTATTGGAGCATCACATTAATCACAGCATCATAATGTGTCTTCACACAGCTTTTAATAACCCCCAGAGTGTCTACTTTCACATGCTCAACATACTTAACACACTCAAAGAATGAAAGTGAACGTTTTCCCCACTGTTCCCATAAAGTCCCATTATTTTCCGAAGTTGTTTCTTCACTAAATGCAGCTCTGCTCTCCTAAACAGAGCCCCCTTTTTTCATTACTTGCATCTGTGTTTGTTGCTGCTCTCCCGCTGACCTGGAGAACACTGGGTCAGGCAATTATGAACCGAAATGCCATTTTGTTGTGGTGACTTTGCTGCCTGACAAAGATGGAGCGAAAACCAGTTGCTTTCTGGTGCTTTATTAATAGTGTTCATTGATGAAAAAGACCTGTGCCGCTGGGTAACATTATAGGCTTGGTGTTAAATTACATCCTGTTTAGAATAATTACATCACTATACACCACTGAAACAGCTGTGCGGAATTACAAAACTTGTCTTAAAAAAGATTAAACTACTTTCTAACCTCTTGCGCGGTATTTCTGGTGACATTTCAATTGCTTTAGAAATATGGAGAAAGTGCTACATCATTATTATTGTTTACTTACTGGCACATTCTCTCAACGTTCAGTGCCCAAATTAATCTTGTGAACAGTAGTATCAATGATCATGTCCAGGTGACGCAGGCTCGGGGCATCCATCAACAGTTAGGTCTGCCAAACTGGATTTACTTTGTACAGAGTCCACACCTCATTTGGGCAATGCCAGCTCAGTGCAAAGAGCGAGAGAAGCAGATAATGTGTAATCCATTTAACCTAGCCAAGCCTACACACCATTTATGGAAGTCCACGTCATGAGGTTATTTAGGAACCTTAATTCATCTAATAAATCATGTTTGGAGACAGAATTGAATTTGTCTGAAAGCCCTAGGTACATGAGCTGCTATCACAAAAAATCAATCACTTTTGAAATGATTAAATCATGTATGATTTCAGGAAATTAAATGACAAAAATATGGTGACGGTAACAAATAACAAGGTATTTTTTTGTTTTAAACAGCTCTTAAACAGTGGGTTGTAGCTACTTTGACAGTGACTTCTGATTTATATGCACAAAGTATTTTGGTTTTTGCACCAAAAAGAGATCCTTAAGAAACATAGCAGTCCTATTAAAAACTCCACTCTATATGACTAATGAATATACTACCCTAATTCCTCTTCACATGTTGCAGTGCATACCCCAATTAGAAATAGAGCTTTGGGCTCTCTTTGACTTCTTCAAACTGCTTCTGGGAAATGAGAACTGTTCAGTATTTGCAAGTATTGAAAAAAAAAAAAGTTAATCTTCTCTTTCATAAGGTTTAACAGTCCATGTGTTTCTCCTTCTGACCAGAAAGGAGCTGACACCTAACAAGGACCTCTGTTAATACCTGCAAATGAGATGCATATGAATGAGCTATATACATGTCCAAAGAATCCTCATAAAACTGGAATGTTATCAGCATACCCGACATGTCTTAGATGGAAAACGTTCCATCCAGAAAAAGATATAATTCAGGATAACCAAATGGAATATGCTGTTTCCATATCACCTGTAAAACCAGAGTATTGTTATGTTGGAATAACAGTGGAATGGTTAGTGTGTATATAAATATACACTATAAAGTACAATGTATTAACTTAGAGCAGTGACATCCGATTTTGCAGGATATATTTTAATTAAGAAATTATAATAAAAAGAGTACAACCTAAAAGTACAGTGCTATGCAATACATGTACAGTACAACCTTTAGTCTATATGAACCCATTAAATAGTGCCCAAACTGCCAATCAAACCATACAGTAAATAATAATAATAATAATAATAACAATAATAATAATACCACATCCCGAAAGCAAATACTGAGTAAAAACATTAAAAAAAATATTTTACGTGCAATTCTCTCTACATCTGCTCCCCAGTATTTTATGTACAACAGCATTACTGTGCTTAACACTGAAATATTAACTTTAAGGAATTACTTGATGATGAGTACCTTGTTCAGACTGACCATGTATGATTAACTTGACCATAGATAGAGTTTTCTTTTTTAAATAGTACTCAGACCAGTGACCATTTTATTATTTTGACTGATAATAAAATAAGCAATAAAGATAATATGTGTGTATTTAAATGTAGACATCCCAGAGGATATAAAAGAGCAGCATATATCTGAAGAATATTTGAGAAATAAATGTTACCCATGCATAGACTACAGTATGGCATCTCATCTGTCTGCATTCAGGATCCTCATCAGTGTCTGGGTATGGTAAATAGAGATGACAACTCATCCAAAAAAGTAGCAAACACAATATATGACAAGATAACCTGCAAAGATCCACAACTGAGTCCTGGAGCATCAATAGTGAAAGGAGTCCACAACCATGCATATGATGAATATTTGGCCATAACTGGGTTTCATTAACCATTATTATGTAAAAACTAATCTTCCACATCACATTTAGACTAAAGAAAAGCCTAACAGCAACCAGGATTTACTATTGCTATAAGTCTTTGAAATATTTCACCACTTTTGGTGGCTCACTACAAGGCTCCTACAGTATAACACCACCGGTGAGAAAGGCAAAATTGTGTTTTGGTAGTTTGTGTGTTCACAAACTTAAAGGGAGTGTGTGTGAGAGAAAAGAGCGATTGTAAGCACAACACTGAGTTTTTTCTGAACCTGGAGTCTCTTTTGCACAGAGACAGAAAGGGGACGGGGGGTTGAGGATGCAGCTTTCCCTGCATTAATGAGAGTCAGATGTAACGGGGGACATCCCAGAATCCTCGGTGGTGTCCAAGACATCAGCAGTCACGTGGGAGGAGACCTTCTCGTAGATGAAACTGTAGAGACTGGTGTCAGGTCGAGTTGTGCGGCAGTTCTTACACACCAAACTGGAGTACTGGTTCAAAAGGTTGTACAGCCTCCCTGAGTGGGACAAATGGATGGCAGTGGAAAGAGAGGTAGAGACGGGGATAAAGACAGGATGAAAGATACAGGAGAACATTGTGCGGGGGTCAAGAGATATGGAGGACATGTGGAAGGAGACAAAACAGGATTTAAGAGACAAAAAGGACAAAAGGGTTAAGAGTGACAGGACAGGCAAGACAGATCAAAAACTACAGCAGAAAAAAGATAAATGAAAGTGTTTTTGTGCTCATTTATAAATCAAACACACGCACGAGTCGTGAGCTTCTTCTCTGTAGCTCCACTTTAGGAAATGGATGGCTGGAGGGGAATTTCTCTGAAAGGCTTCAATAAATGTCAGCGCAAGAAAAATGAAAAGAGGGGGAGGGAAGAGGCTGGGGTCAGCTCAGGCGGTAATCCACTCTACGGCTGAGGCTGAATGGATGGGATGAGGGACGAAGATGGCCCATAAAGTGGAATAACTTAACATACAGATGGACTGTTCTGTTATTTATGCGGACTGTCGCTGTAATGACACCAATGAGGACGACCTGGATGTCCCCGCCCCTCCTAAGAATTACACTGGCTGAAGTCATCGCCATTCTGGTTCGCTATGTAATCCGCAATAAAACCTAATAGACACTGTGGAGGTGGCTTTATTGTGATCCCTGCTGGTTTAAGTTTATGTCATGTGACAAAAAAGAAGTGCAAGTGTATTTCTTACCCACTGTGACCTGTCTTTCTGTGAGGAAACTGTGCATTTCGTGAACGTCTCTCATGAGCTGAGCGTCTCCAAATGTAAAGTATGCCACATCTCTCCCCGCCTCCGCTGCAGCCATCAACTGAATAAGAGCTGAAAAAGAGAGAAGACAGATAAAGGAATATGGAGGTAACAATATGACCCTCAATATTGTAATCTGTCAGGTTTAGGGAAAAAAGAAAACATAAGCACATAATTGACGCCTGAAAATAAGCAGAGGAAACTGGTAATTGGTCAGTAAGCCATATAAGGTGCAGCTTCTGGCAGAAAAAAACACGTGACAGCAGCAATTTGTATCAGAGGAGTAAATAATCCTCCACTGGTAGCACTGCCTCATCAACACCACTCCATCTTTTTAGCTGTTGCAAATTAGGTCTTAAGGTTTTTAAATATTTAACACAATGGATATTGACTCCAGATTAATGAACACACAAAACCATCATTTGCAAAAGGCCTGTAATCTTTACTACAATGTAACAGCCTGGTCTTATGTAACTACAATGTCTCCAGTCAGCTCTGGGACTGTAATGTAAAATACAGTTATTGCTTTCTAAAAATACCAGCTATGCTAATATCAGGGCTAATGGGCGGGACCCCCGGAAGCTAATGTTATCCTTGGGGATTTTGCCAAGTCCAGCGGATACATTCATAGAGCGGTGCAACAGAAAATTAATATGTTCAGTTCTCAGTGAAACAGTACACAAAGACAGTGATTTGCCTTCTCAATACAGGACTTAAAAGGGATTTGTGGATTTTAGTACAGCACAGGCTCCAGCTACACTGATTCGAAGGACAATTAAACCATTTTCCTTCATTTGCCCAGCTGTGACTATTTTGGTTGCACATTCATAGCATCCTCCCCCATGTTTTTTACAAAAATTCATTAAAGTTTCAAATTATTGTATCTGGTATCATCTAAAGGAACTTGTGTAGAGGAAGAAAATGATTGGTGGCATGTAAAAAGTTTGGAACTAAGGAATGGATGAAAAGGGAAGTCACTAGTGTAAATTAAACCACTGGATCTGCTGAATACCTTAATTTAGGAACACTTTCTGTAAACCTGACAATTTTTTGTGTGTCCTGTCTTTCCTTCTTTTTGATTGAGACATCTTCATGTTCAAGGTGCCTTCTATGTAACTATGTGGTGATTTACTGCATTGTATATATTTGTGTGTTTTTAGAATTGACAGATATGATAAAACAGTTTAACAGGGTAAAAATTTACAACTGTCCTGAGTCCTTTTAACTGTATGAATTACAATGTGGTGTATTGAAAACAGAGTCCTCTGCCTATGCAGAGTAATGTAGCAGGAGCCCACAGTGATCTGCAGCTGCCAGGATTTATGGTGACTCTACCCTGTAATCAATCGCCCTATTAATGGAAAGCATAAACCTGTGTCAGATGATCAATAAGAAGGGGGACAGGTGAGTGACACTCTGGGAGGGCTACTAATTGACCAGAGAGGTCCAGAGGAGACCTGTGACTTTACAGTACAGTAGATACAGCAGTGATGGTTGATATTCTAAGCCAGTTGATCCGGAATGAACGACTGATACAAATTACCAATAACATGAGAACCTAAAGTTAAAATGTTGAAGCATAACCACTGTACCATTATACAGCATTATCCACTATTGTTGTACACACACAGTTGAATCTATCTTCTTTAAGGAGTGCATAATTGATCCAGTGATACCTTTGAGTCTGGTGTCTCCGCCGAAAGCACCACAACCCCAGTTGCCTGTGGCTATGGCAGATAGGTGTCGGCTGTTGGCATTGTTTCGGTAGAATCCACAGTATGCCTAGCAAGAACGAAAAAAATCATAGTAGGTAAATAATGGATAATTCAATTCAGTTTTATTAATGATAGCCCCTTAAGATGCACCATCTATTTTCAAGGAGGCCCTATAACATAAAAAGGTACAGTACAGAACACAATATAACACAAAGTCACATGTACACTACAAGACACACACACACTTGAGACAATTACATATCTTGCACCACCCTGCCCTCTCCCCTGGTCATTCCCACATCACAATGCACTAAACAGGTAACATAATGCAGCATTTCATATTAAGATACAATCCAGGGAAAAATTCTCTAAATAAGGTGAAAACAGTTAAAAAAATAGTGCCCATATTTCTGCAGGTAACAGAAAAACCTGTTTTTATGATAAAAATATTGTTATCAAAATTTAGGCCGTGACTGAAAGGTGACAGTGCCACAGCTAGGGATGTAACGATTACCGGTATAATAATAAACCACTGTAAAATTCCTGACGGTTAGTATTACCGTTTCAAATTCTAATTATCATTAAAACTGTGTTTAATTACTGCACTTTGAAAAACTCATGGTGATACTGCTCATTTCCTGGAGAAGCAGCGGCACTCCAGATGTGCATGCACAGTTTGCAATGTTTGGCCTCTGAAAACATGGCAGAGGGCACCTGCACAAACAGCACTCTGGAGATTTTTCCCCCCACTAAAAGGACAAAGTTGGAAGTCTGGATGTATTTTGGATTTTTAAAGGATGCTGGGGGACACTCATTGAAGATGGTCTCCGCTAAGGAGGGGCGACACTTCAAATTTGATGAGCCATCTCCATGACCACCACCCACAACTAAATTAAATATTTCAATGTTTCTGTCAAAAGAAAGTACATTGTGTGTATTATTTTATTAGTTTATTTTCAAAATAAAACTTGGTTAAATTATTTCAGTGTGTGTATATAAGTACTTTTTAAACATTTTGAGCACATTTTAACAATACCATGACAATTATGATAACCGTGATAATTTTGGTCACAATAACCACGATATGAAATTTTCATATTGTTACATCTCTAACTACAACTATAAATAGATTCAGTACTGCAAAGTTAAGGTGAACTGTTAGGAGCCTTAAACAAATTCCAATCATGTTCCAGATCACTGAGTCTTTCATTTAAATCGCTGCAGGTGTGACCTGACAATAAGTCAAAGTTCACCACCATGGACTCGGAGGTAACACCCTAACAACCTAACGTCAAGCATTTTATTGTCTAATACATTCTGACAATTAACATCTTACTAAAGCTGTATTACACTGTATATTCACCATTAGTTACTATGAGCAACTTCAATTACTGAATGAGTTGAATTGGTAGGCAATGAGTGACAACAGTAATACTAATAGCTGTGCACTTGTGACAATCCTGTCAAATGCAACCGACCTCTAGTGTAATAGCTGTCCGATCTAATTAGCTTTAAATGTGACAACTCACTTCATTAAAAATACCCTGGCCTTTTTTCTGACAGAGCTAAACTGGCACAGTTGGCCCCATTACGCACCAGCTCTGTTTTCAGGTGGTGACAAAACCTCCCATTAGTGCCTCCTCAGTGGGTGTGGTGTTCCTGATGCAGATCTGAAAAGTGCTTTACCAACTGTGACAGCAAACAACAAATATCTCCCACTTTAGATAGAAAACCCGTAGACAGGCAAATTACTATTCTGACAAAATAGGAAGGAAAGGAAGATATGTCAATATAAAACAATAAATTAATGATGTATCAATATCACATGAAGTAGTCATTGCTGAATGCCTACAATCCAACTTTTAAGTCAGATGTCATGGTGCTGTAACACTCAAATCCATCCAGAGAGTTGACAGCAGTAGAGCCTGTACAGTTGTTTACTATGCCTTCTTCCTTTAGTGAGGTACCTGGGGCTAAATTAACATATTTACCTCAAATATACTGATTAGTGCAATTATCTATATTCAGTGTGATACCTACAGTAGATCACAGTCCACAGGAATACATTTAGGAGACAGACGCAGCAGAATCACTACTAAAAATGATAATATTAATCTGAATGTAAGATACGATTACACTGACAATGATTTTTTTTTTTTTAGCTGGTTCTTTTTCTGCATCCTATAGGTTAGGATGCAGAAAAGGTCACTTGCAAAGTGTCTATATGTGTCCACAATGTCAAGGTAACACTTTTGAAAATGTTAAAAAGATTAACACAGTTTTAGTTGGTTCAACACTCTTCATTGATAAAAAGTAACACCACACAACACTTTGCAGTGTTGTATCCACACTACACTAGTGTTGGTGTTAAGATACAGTGTCAAAAGTAACACTTTTCTCCCATGCTGTAAGTCTTCAAAGCCTTGCTTTTTTATTTTCTTTCTCTCTGTGAAAAAGTCAAAAGAGAATAACCTGCTGTCCTTTTCTTCGATCCGTAGGAATTCTCAACCCTTCCCTTCTGTCATGGTTCCTTACTTTAAGTTTCCCAGAGCAATCAGGCTCCACAGATGTGTTTAATCTTTTCTACCAATGTAGTTGAAGGTGTAATCAGCCAGAACACCTGTTCTTGAAGCAGCCATTTTGAAATATCATGAGTCAATGTGGCCTCGCTCATTCTGCTGTTGGTGTGGAACCGTTACGTGAAGGTGTGGCTTGATCTGCCCCAATCCGGGTTAAATTTAACATCACTGTTAAAAACACTCTGATTTGACAACTTTCATTTGTCAAAGGTAACACAGGCAATGTTATTTTATTGCACTGTGGTGGTAATACAACACCAACACTATTTAACACTGTCCCACTCCTTTATTTACTGTGTGAATACTGTTTCAGCTCCAGGTCCATTTCCTGCAGTGATTCACTTCCCTTCATGCTCAGCTGTGTGCTTTGGCATAGAGTGTTATTTCATTTACCTTCCCCTGAACTGGACAGCACAAATAAAGGGCTGACAAATCAAACACAAGGTTTGAAGATGGAAAAAACTCATAAAAGTCTTATTTTATGTCAGCGACCAGGTTTGATAAATACGGTGGGAGCTAATGATAGATAGCTAATGCCAAAACATTGGCTGATGCAAAACTTTGCCTGTTTTTTTTTTTCTTCTAAATTCGTAGCTTTGCTTTTTAACTTCAACCACTTCTCTGCCTTTTATCTTCACATGTAAAAGGTAGAATTGTAGCTGGATGTGTTTTATGGACTCAGGTGTATAGTTCTGCAGTTTTTAGAAACACAGTAATGAACAGATATGGACCCGGATGGTAAGCATGCTGTTGATAAGCAAATATGCATCACTATCTAAGACAATTCCAATTATTTATCGTTGACAAATTCCTTACTTCTGGTATGCTAGCAGTTTAAGGTTATTTTTTTTGTAAAAGCACCTTGGTATTTATAGCTTTACTGTACCATTAAGAATGGTAATCCCAGAAGAGAAGAAGAAGAGTAAATGCAATTAAATTGGACAGCTCAGTGTTTATCATATGATGGCAGCTAGCAGTCACTGTCAAAATAAGGTGAACTTAATTTTCAAGTTCTGTGAATGAAAATGTGGCCTTGTTTAATGAAACCATTATACTCTACAAAGAACATTAATATCCTTTTAATTGCTGCACACTAAGACATCTCCTTCTCACCTTGTTGAGTTCTCTGGTCATTTTCTCAGGAAAAAACTGCTCTAGGAAGTGCCTGTATTTAAGAGCATCAATGGCAACAATTTCTGTGCACCGTCTCTGCCATTCATCCCTGAAAAAGAAAGCAAAGTAATGAGACAGGACTGACATGCACTGTATTTCTTCCATCTTTTGTCCAGAATACAGGTGTTAACTGTGAATAAAGAGCCAATGCCAGAAAATTACCTGGGGGTTTCATCTTTGTAGCTCTCCTTCCACTTGTAACTCTCAGCATAGCCACCATATTGACTATACTGCTCAGCACCTGCAGAACAACAAGACAGACAAAGCAATAGACAAATTGTATTATTTGGTATTCAGCAGTCACAGCACATAGCCTTATTCTGGCTAATCGTTTTATTTCTTAAATCACATTTAGTGTATTCTGTAATCCCCATGTGAGCACACAGTAGCTTGTATTGGATTGTCATAAATAAAAGCCTTTGATTGATTAAGTAATTCGCTTAAGGGGGTTGAAATGAAAAGCCTTTGGGCGTAATAAAAAAGAAATGGTTCAAACGGAAGAAGCTAACCTTGGCCACATTTGCAAATACTCATAAAATATGAAAAAGCTTTTCCGAAGAAAGCTCACTGTTGAACGCATGAATTGACACCTTTGGCATTTTGATAACTCCTATTGGTATGTACTCGCAGTTTGAAGCTCGGTGGATTTCATCATTCGTCACTATAAATACAGCTGTACTTAATTCTGAAAATGATGCCTATTAAATCCTCCATGCTGCATACATAATGCATTAGGCAAGAGGTAGTTACACATCACTTCAATGAACAGCATGAGTTTAACATGATGTGATTAACATAGCCTTTGAGGTTCCATGCATCGTCGTGTACCAGGAGTACAGTATGATATCAGAGCATAGAAGATTTAAGAGTAAAGTTCAAACAGTGAGAAAAACCTCAAAGTGTTTTTAACAAAAGGAGGCTACTGTTGCAAAGTCTAGTTTTTAAGTATACAGCAAAATAATGCAATAGCAAAACACTTCTTTGACTTTCTTATAATTAAGTTTATTACAGTTTAAGCAACTGCAATACTGGAGCTGCACAATATTCAGGCTAATGAGGATTTTGGAGTGCTTTTCTGGGCAAAAGAGCCAGATAACAAGCCAACAACAAAGCTGCAGCTATGCAAACGTAAGGTAAATAAGTAAAGAAGAGCCTTCTAAACTGGACATCTAACCACTCAAATCAAGGACTTTCTAAAACACTAGCGACTCCTAACGTCAAAGAGCAGAATGCCCCTATCGCTCTCTTAATCAGCAAAGCTGTCCCCTTCCTCCTTCACCTTTATCCTGTTTATCCCAGAGATTGCCCCCAACAGCATCCCAGCATACAGGCTTCCATCACTAGATTACACTATGGTCCTTCAGATATAAAAAGCCTTTTGATAAACACTGTGTGTGATGTAGAAGACACCTTAAAATAGAAAGATGTCTGATTAAAAAAAATTACAGAGAACTATACTAAAAGTGATTCTAGGAGCAGACTTTTAAAATGAAACGGCAAACGCGTGAGAGGAATATTCTGCTGGCTTTTAATGAATCCGTGGCGTAACTGGCCCATTCCATTAGTGGACTGACGACCTTAGTTGGGTTATAAATTCCTTTCTGTCTAAATGTAATAAAGTTAAGTGGAGAGGGGGAGGAGGGAAAGAAGGCGGGAGGCAGGGAGGGGACAGTGACTAACCACTGAAGGTGACTTGGAAGAGATGTGTGTTTCTAAGGAGACAACACGGCGCCATACAAATCAGACAGCACAGCTTTGTGTAAAGGACAGGGCTTCGGATGAGGAAGATACTGAAAAAGATAGTAATGGTTTCTTTTAGACTGAAGAGTATGTATGCATGTATAGAAGTGGAGGTCTATCAGTTTTTATCAGATGCTCTGTCAATACTTGTACATGGAGGATTCATTTCTCTTTCTGGGCTGGGTTCAAAGCAGACTTCAGCTGTAAACATCTATCGAGAGCAGTCATTTGGCAGTGCAATTTCTACTGGAGCTCCTATATGACCACAGAGCTAAGTTATAATACACGTTCTCATTTCAACAGGATGGATTTATCAAACCACATAATGGTGCCTCCAATGGCATAAAAATGGGCAGCTTGTTTTAAGACTCAATAAAATATAAGCAACAAAACAGGATGTACACTATTTGGCTTTTGAATGCTTTTTCATATTCATATTCATCAGATTTAGCCAGATTTAAGCATATAAATACAATACTCACAATTACGTTCCAAATAGTGTAGAATCATTCGATTCCTCACATTTTCATTTTTTGCCTTAATCCAGTTCAGACTGAAAATTTGCAGTAAGACAAAACTGTTTTAATGCGCTACAGGTAAAGACTGCAGTTCTATGACCTGGCTCCATCTCAGGGTGACTTGTGGTGGATGATGACATCACCTCAGTTTGTCAAATCTCCAGGTGCTGGTTTTAGAATGTAGCGTCATACAGTGTGTGTCTTTCTCAGTATTTATGGCTAGAGCTCACCTATTACCACCAAGTGCACCATTATTATCAGCCGTTCCCCTGGTAAAATCTTTCCTGGATAGTTCATGTCTCTGCTCATTAGTAATGTTGCCAACTCCTCTAAACAACACGACTGTTCTGGGAATAGCCAGAATTTCTCAACCTGCTCATTCTTCATAAATACCAGAAATGCAGCTGTAGTAACAAACTCACTATCTCTATCCTCATCCAGTTTGTAAGATGCTATAAATCATATACAGCTATAAAAAAAGAAAAAGTCAATCAGAGTCATTGATGAGGCGATGACACACCATCTTGCCATAATAAGGATGTTCTCTGTGTGGAAGAATCACTGCTGACCCTGTGTTCATGATGATGATGCAGTAGTAGATTCACCTCACCCCCCCCCGAAAATCTGCAGGGAAAAATTGCAGAGTTGGCCACGAATTGAACCCTGGTGTTCTGCATGGTAGTCCAAGGCGCTACCTGCTGAGCTACACACGTAGACTAAATTGTTAGTACCCCTCTGTTATTGAAAGAAAAACCCACAATGGTCACAGAAATAACTTGAATCTGACAAAAGTAATAATAAATA
>JAPQRP010000009.1:27347376-27366068 GCA_037367295.1 Apogon hyalosoma | reverse complement strand
CCAATCCTTAACCAGACAGCTATGATGTCATGATGTGAGGCATCCCCAGGTCACGACCTTTCATTTGCACTTGATTTGAAGTTAATCAGACAAATAGTTCCAGAGATATGAACAAAAGAGTGTTTAATGATTTTAAACTTTTGAGCGGCTCCTTGTGGGCAATCTAGAAATGATAAATTGTCCAAAATTGAATCAGTTCTTCCTCTCCATAATATTCATTGATATGGAAAACATGGAATTTTTAAACTGAATATCTTTCATGTTATCTCGTTAACATGAAGGATGGCACAAACGATGATTTTTTTAGTCATGAAGCTCCACCTAGTGGCAAAATTTGGAACTGTAGAGGCATGGCATCATGACATAACACATGCTGAGATCATTATCTTTCATTTCCACTTGATTTGAGGTCATTCGGACAAATAATATGGTGAATAATATGGCAAAGATATGGCAAAAACAATGATTTTTCAGTAATGAAGCTCTACCTGGTGGCAGAATTGGAATCACACAGGTATAGCATCAACCACAGAACACATGCTGAGATGGCTACCTATCATTTGCACTTAGTTTGAGATGAATGGGACAAATAGTTCCAAAGACATGGCTAAACCAGTGAATTTTCAGTCATGAAGTGCCACTTGGTGGCCAAATTTTGAACCAGACAGTTATGATGTTATGACGCGAGGCATCCCCAGGTCATGACCTTTCATTTGCACTTGATTTGAAGTCAATCAGACAAATAGTTGCAGAGATATGAACAAAAGAGTGTTTAGTGATTTTAAACTTTTGAGCAGCCCCTTGTGGGCAATCTAGAAATGGTAAATTGTCCAAAATCAAATCAGTTCTTCTTCTCCATGATATTGATTGCTATGGAAAATTTGGAATTTCTAAACCCAATATTTTTCAAGTTATCACGTTAACACCCGCCGCTGCTGCTGGTCGGACCAAAAATATAATATCCCCAACACTGTTCGGGGATATAATTACGTATTGTTTTGGCTAACGTTATTCTTAGTAAAGCTCTTGTTAGCATCTTTCATGGTTTTTGTCTTTATTTTGTGATTCTGAACCTTGTGCTCTACATGATTTGTAAACTAACTTAAACTGAGGCTAACCCAGTTTTTCAGATGAGGGGGTACTGGAGCACAAAGCCACGATGGCGTATTAGGGCCACATAAGAAAATAAAAACACTTGTCACTACAACAATAAAGTCATATTTTATGAGAATAAAGTCAAATACAAAAAGAACTGTTATATTTAAACGTTGGAATATTTCAAGAATAAAGCCATAATATTATGAGAATATAGTCGTAGTTATAAAAAAACCCTCATAATTTAACGAAAATAATGTCGTAGTTTAATGAGATTAAAGTCATCATATTTTGACAATAAAGCCATAATATGAGAATAATGTTGTAATTTAAAAACAGGTGGGGAAAATATAATTTACAAGAATAAAGTCGTACCCTGCTCATACAAAGCAATATTATCTGTGTTGTATAAAGTATTTGAAATTAATTCTATTTAAATATCCACAGTACCAGCAGATCATGAATATGTTCACTGGGTCAGTCCACTGTCTACTGTAAATGGACTTTGGATCAGCTGGTCTGTGATTCCATGATTGTGTGTGTGTGTGTGTGTGTGTGGGTGTGGGGGGGGGGGGGTGATAGCATAATTGTCAGAGCAGAAGTGAAAGTGAAACTGACACGCTTTACTATTCCTCTAACTCTCCGAGCAGCACACACACAGGAACAGTGAGCAACAGAATCTCCGCAGCAAAAAAAGTTAATAAATCGGCTGCATATTGGCCGATGCTGATTAATTGGTGATATGCTATAATCGGTCGGGCTCTATTAGAAATAGTTAGTGTTTTGAGGAGTCAGTAGAGTATCCAGTTGTCCTTTTACTCATGAGGAACATTTGTTTGAACTAAAAACAAAAAAAGTTATATTTTCAAGTAGATATCCAATAAAAACTTAAGCCTTAACATCATGACAGCTTCCAGAAGGTAGAGCAATAACTACGCCTTCAGGTTATATTACACCAGTATAGCAGAGTAAGTGTACAACAGCTGCTGTAGTTAAACAACTATTAATCATATACAGCACTCACAACTATGAGCCTTTTCTTCAAAATAGTGACATCTTATCATTACAAGGGCTCAGAGACAGACAGCTGCACAGTGGATCACAACATTCATTTGTTTCAATTAACCAACCCACTCGGTCACGCAGCCTGTTAACCCTCGTCCTAACAGACCGCTGGTTCCGTGTAGGTAGAAACAGACAACATCAATTTAACACTCCTACACTAAAAGTCACTCCCACATAAAGGACACAGGGGCAACGAGGTGAAAGAGCCTTTCGAGTCACAGTCCCATCCCAAATGAAACTTTTGTTTTTGAATCTGTGCAAGCAACACACCTTCAGAGTGGTGCTGGGAATACATGTAATATATGCTGCTTCTCAGCAATTAAATGAGCGGAACATAAAAGCAAGAGTGTATTATTATGATTATAATAATATTCATCTGTTTGGTGTTTTTCGAGGCAGTAGTGCCCCCTTATGGAAATGTCTTTACTTTCCCTTAAATGCTGGGAGCACTAAAACATAACCACTCATGCTTTTCATTCATCTGTAAATGAATGTACTTTTTTTAATAGGATTGTTTTTTTAGCATTAGTAGCAAAGAATGTCTCACAGTTGCTGCTAAAGATTGTGTGTCACTCTGTCAAAGAACAATGGTTTCATTCTTGTAGCATACGGCATACAGATGCAAATCCTCCTCTGATGTACTCACTCTCCCACTTCAAGCCAAAGACTCTCTAAGGCACAGGTGTCAAACATGTGGCCCCCGGGCCAAAACCGGCCCACCAAAGGGGCCAATCCAGCCCACGGGATGAATTTGTGAAATGCAAAAATTACACTGAAGATGTTAACAATCAACGGTGTCAAAATCATTTTTGATCAGGTTCCACATACAGACCAATAATGTATCATGCTGCAATACCCCTCGGCCAGCATGGACAGATAGACGGACAGGCAGACGACAAAACGATTACAATACCCCTTTGGCCAGTCGGCCAAGGGGTAATAAACTCAAGTGGGTCAGACCAGTAAAATACTATCATAATAACCTATAAATAATGACAACCGCAAATTTTTCTCTCTGTTTTGGTGTAAAAAAGTAAAATTACATGAAAATGTTTAAATTTTCAAACTAACCTTTAACAAAAAAATGTTAATAACATGAACAAATATGAACAACCTGAAATTTCTTAAAAGACCTAAATGTAATTTTACCAACATTCTGTCTGTTACTAAATGTTTTGGATATTTGTAGATCCACTGCAATCTGTTCATTGTAATGCACATGTGTAAATGACAAACTGAGGTATAATATTGTTAAAATTGCACTTATGTTTCTTAAGACATTTCAGGTTGTTTGAGCTTGTTCATGTTATTCAGTTTTTTTTAAGAAACTTTGTAGATGTAAACATTTTCATAATGTAATTATACTTTTTTCACTGTTATTATTTTACTGGCCCAAATGAGATCATATTAGTCTATATTTGACCTGAACTAACATGAGTTTGACACCCCTGTTCTAGAGGCTTCAGTAAAAAGGAAAATCTCACCGTGTGTTTAAAATGCTGCTCTCTGTTTTCATCACTTGGGTTAAGTTTAAACAGAGGGATTGTGCACGTTTACCTGTAAAAGTTGATCTCAGGATAATTGCAGTACTCTGACTTCCGAGAGTTGCGTCGGGGGAATGTGCAGAAGAAGGCGTTGGCCACTAGACAGGCTATTTGCTCCTGAGACAGAGTCAGGGAATGGTTCATCCTTGACTTTAGTAAAGGAATGGGCTGGCAAGAAAAAGACAAAAGAAAGACTTTAAAAACACAAAGAACAGGACAATTATTTGGTATTGAAGCTGAAGAAAAAAAATAACACACTGAGGGATAAGACATCAGACACTGAAATGAAGAGAAACAGAAGAAACACACAAGATTACACGGGTACAGGGTGGTAGGTCTGAGGGATAATGGGAGTAGAAAATTAGTTTAGCAATCTAGCGGCAGAAGAGACAAGGAGGGTTCCATTAGGTAAATTGGTGGTAGTAATCAAGGTCCTGGTTTTCTTGCCGTCCCGCAGCTTGCCTCAGTTAGACCCACAGGACCCATTTATCTTCACTGATTAGAGCTAAATAGGCTCCCAAGGCTGCCCAGTTAGCAGATCAATACCAGTGCTAATAACACACACACACACACACACACACACACACACATAGCCTTGATACTTAATAGTACAAAACAAAAGGGGAGGGGGTGCGGGTGAAAAAAGCTTCATTATGCAACCACAAAAAAAATCATACCCATATGACGCAAGTTGTGTACCTAGGTTTTTTTTTTTATTGTTTGATTTTTCTTTTGCAGTGACAAAACAAGGCAGTAATTAACTTTACAGAATTAAATTAAGCATTCAGAAATGGATAACTGAATTAGACAAATACCAATGTTGAAAATTTTCAGTCCTATAACAGACGACGGAATGAAAATGAAGACAAATGGAGTTGGCATTTAAAACATCTGGGGCATGGATCAGCTCCATTTGATGTGAACACTGCCAGGCTTTTTGGGGTTTGATGCAAAGGAAATCAAACCCTGTTCTCTAAATATGTAGCTTGTCTTACTCTGTGACACCAGCAGAGAAGTCCACTGAGTGAATGCTGAAGCGAATACACTGAATTTTACATTTTTGTAAGTGACTGACTTCCCTGAAGCATAACACATAAAATGAATGACAGGACATGAGACGGACCTCTGCTCTCTCAGAACCTCTTTTCTAATGAAGCAATTCGTGATACAGACCAAAAAGGGGCATTCATTACCTACTGGTTTTGAGTCATGAGCTGATCTTGTAAACCATCCACCATTTAATCCTTTCCCTGTCCTTCTTGCTTGACCGCCAACACCCAAATTCTTCCTCCTCTTTCTTACCTTAAAAGTGCTGATCACACGACTTCTCTAACCATCTACCTCTTCTGTCTCTTTTACACATAAATCACTTTGCACCTTAGATGTAAATTACACTTACCATTGTGCAGAGGCGAGGAGCGCTGAGTGCCAGGTCAACCATGGCTGGCAGCACAGCCTCAAACAGCTGTTGTACCTCACAATGCTCAAGACACTGAAAGAGGAGAGAAGAGAGGCGGATATCAGAGCAAGTGTGGAAAAACAACAATAAGACTCAACAGTTACTACGTCTCAATAAAAATGCCAAAAGACTCACAAAGCTAAGACTCTGTACTTTTTTGTATATTTGATTTCAGTTGTCAGTCTCTGTAAAACCAACCTCATAGTGGAGTGAATAAATACACAGAATAAATCATTATTTTTTCCTTTTTAGGGACATTTTCTTCTTCAGTTACACAGACATAATGATATGCCATAGATAGTTGTCTTGAAATTTATTGCAAAATCGCTATATGGCAACACAGACGACATATCATGACAGTGTTGTATCATGAGTAACTTCGTAATTCC
This sequence comes from Apogon hyalosoma, assembly GCA_037367295.1. NCBI lineage: Eukaryota > Metazoa > Chordata > Actinopteri > Kurtiformes > Apogonidae > Apogon > Apogon hyalosoma. The sequence goes on along the minus strand of JAPQRP010000009.1, from coordinate 27,360,516 downwards.
CCAACATCAAATAGTATTTCCAAATGAAAAATCTCTGCTGAGTAAATATTGTAATATTGGATTTTGTCAATATTAGCCAGCAGAAAAGGCAACATGGAACAGCAGTCTGTTGGATCACCTCCTTTGAAAAATGTAAAATTTAAGAAAATAAAATGGATGAGGTCACAACAGCGAAAGAAGCCAACCCAGGGTTTAAAAAATCACATCCTCTGAACATCCCTTACAGTGAAAGAGGACCACTGCTTTGGAACCAGACCAGACATACTAATAGGTTTCTCATATTTGATGTAAGGACTTTGTAGTGACACCTAGTAGATAGGTTGCAAAGAGGTTCACATTCTCATCACCTAAGCCTACTCTATGGAGGCTGCTAAAAATGCAAATAGCCTCATTAAAGCAAGTGTTTGTTTTGTCTGTTCTGGGATTTTACATTCAAGAATATTAAGTAAATACTCCAGCACAGTGAACAGCAGCTGTGTTTAAATGTGTTTTATGTAGATTTTAAAATTTGTATCAGAAAAGATTTATGGGGGAATTTGAAAAAAAAAATTCCAATTTCTAAGTTTTTTGACTAAGTTGAGGTGGTTTTTGCCATTTTTCACAAAACAGCATATGCACCAAGAAGAAACAGAAATAAAACTAATTCTGATAGTGAATATGGTCAGTGTATTTTTTAGTAATTGGATTTTCTTTTCAGAAACAAAAGAAAAACTAGCGGTTAATTGACTTTCATTTTCTCTTTCTAATAACAAAAAATTAGCACTCTTTCCTTGAAAATGATAGCATCCAGTTGCAGAAAATGGAGAAAAAAAAAACAGCTGTTTTTGGTCTGTTTTTCCATTTCTGTCAGGTAGTAAAGAAAAACGCCTTGAAAATCAATTTTAATTCCTCTATTTTAAAACAAAAATCAATTAACTACCAGTTTTTCTTTTGTTTCTGAAAAGAAAATCCAATTACCAAAAGATACAGTGACCGAATATTTACCTCATGCAACTGATCATCAATATTAGCCATCATCTCATTGTCAGCTAGTGCAACAATATAATTATAAAATACCTACAGATTAATGATCTAATTTAAGAGGTTTTAGGGTGATGTGAAAGCAGAAATAGGAAAAAATAAAGTTAACCTCTGTTGTTTGGTGAGATTTGGAATTAGTGACACATACAGAGGTGAATGTAAAACATGCATGAATGTCTCAGCTTAACATTTATAAATGAGCGTCCTGTATTTTTTCCATTGATAACCATGCAAGAGACCAAGAGATAATTAAAATCTTGAATTGTAATCATAATATTACCCCCATTAATCACAATATGTCTTCACCAGATTATTCCACCCCACTCAACCGATATGAATAACTCAATATATAGTAAAAACAATTGCAACAACAGTTATTTTCAGGTGATTATACATTAATAAAAACATAATTATGAATATCAGATGTAATGTAATGAGTCATTCATTCATTTTCTGAATGTCTTAATCCTCAAGGGGTTGTGAGGGTACTGGAGTCTATCCAAGCTAACATGGGGGGAAGTTGTGGTACTTCCTGGATGTGTGGCCAGTTCATTACAGGGCAATTTCTGTAATTAGATCATCCTAAATCTTACACATTGCAGCTTTAACACATTATAGTTACTAATGCCTAAATGAGAAAAAAAAAAAGAAAAAAAAATCAGCATTACATTTCTCTTCTACAGTATGTTTATCTAATACCTGGCAAATCCAAAAAGAAAACATTTCCACATCCTTTTCATGTTTAATGAATACTAGAAAGCTTTAAGTTTTCTGGTTTGATTCTAAGATTTAACCCATAAAGACCCAGTGCTATTTTTGTGGCAGTTCCCAAATAAATTTTGCTCTATATTTAACCTTTCTTAAGTGATTTTTCACCATTTATTGTAATATCCTCTTTATTTTGAGTTTTTTCAGTGTAAATCATGTATTTTCCTATATTTGATTTACTGATCACGTAGATGGTCATAAAAGTTCAGAGTAAATTCAAAGGTTATAATATCAGAAACAGGGAAAACAAAAGAAAAAGTGACTTTATCAGTAAAATCTATCATTAACTGAACATAAACCCAGTGTCTCCATCCACTGTCATTGATCCAACTCCATGAGTTTTACTGGTGAATCGGTGTTGTAGAAGATGACGGTATTTCCACGGTAACTTATCCTTCCCACCTTCATAAACTTTATATGCTGCAAAAAAAATTCTGCAGGATGGCTACATTTAGTGACTCGGCTGCTCCCTCAGTCCCTCTTTTCAAACAGCTTAATATCCTCTCAATTTTTACTCTAAAAAAACACCTTATCTGTATATTTCTTTACAAAATCTTAATTCAACTTGCTACACATTCTTTGCTTTGTAACGCCTTCTTCCAATTTCATTGAGATGTACATAACTTCCACAACAAGACATGCCAATCTACTGCATCTACAAATGGTCCGTACTAGACGTGGTCAGTTCTCTCTGAGGTTCTGGGGGGTTCAGCTATGGAATAGTTATACTCAAATAGCACCTCAGTCTACCTCAATCAGTTTAAGCATAGGCTTAGGACATATCTGATTCAACAAATTTAAATATTCCTCAAACACACACACTCTCCCACCCTTAAACACACTTACACATACTCTTTCTTTTATGCTTCGTTTATATTTTTGCTGTACTTTGTATATTATTGTTTTATTCCTATTGTTTTTCTTTTAGCTAATGCTGTAATGAGGTGAGACTAATTTTATAAGCCCCGCTGGGTTTTCTGATCTCACCTGCACAATTTGTTTCTTTGTTTGTCCTAATGTTTGATTTGTTGTTGTGCAAATAAATATATAAAATTAAATTAAAAAAACAACACAGCCTCTGAACGTCCAAATGGGTCATATCTGATGACCATGAAAAGATGACAAACTACATTTTACATTAATTATTTACATGTATTGATAGGATTAGTGGATCAACAGGTATTACACTGTTTAGATCAGTAGATGCTTTAGGTCGCCAGTGGCTGCTTGGGTCTTTATGGGTTAAAAGAAACTCCTAAAACACACAACAAGCAGTCTGCTTCTACTTCTGCAATGATTAAAATCATGGCTTGTGCTGTTGGGGTTACGGCCTTATATAGGTAACCAATATCTACAGAAAACATTCATATCCAAGGAAAGGACCCAGAACTTTATTGTTGTTATAAAGGTCAACTTCCACTCCCCAGATATTAATAACACCAGCATCGTGCTACATTTCAGTCCCATGTGAAAAAATTAAAAGACTGCGGAGTTGCTCCTGGCATGAAATCTGGTTCAGAATAAACTACCATCAATCAGCAAAGGGGTTCACCTCAGCTATAACACCGATACTTCAGCCTATAGCTTAGCTCAGCATCCATCTGCAATTCCCTCCAAAATAAACACAGTTATTCCATCATAGACTCAGATTTACAACACAATCACTTATGAGTGTATTGGCTTCGAATGTTGCCATCATCAATCACATGCCTTATTCTATCAAGGTAAACCAGAGGAAGCTCAGCCTGATTAAATGGATCTTCGAGGGCAAAAATGCAAATAGCCAATTGTGGGTAGAGAGGATGGGCAGCTTGATTTTAAACAGGAAGTCTTTGGTTGGTGATCTGTCCAGAGGGGCATTTATATGGTTGCAGAGCAGGTCTGACTAAAAGCTGTCAGAAGTAATGAGCTGGCAGACACCATAAAGTACTCCTAAGGGACTAATAGATGCTGGTTGGTGCTGTGGCTGGATGAAAGTAGAAAGATGATTCTGCAGACTTTCTTGAGCTAAAGCAGGCAGCACATAGCTCGGGCTCCACACAAACGCCTCTCACTGCAGAATACAGTTTAACAGGGGCAGATCGGATTTGCTGCTGCATACTAATGATCCATTATCCTGTAATCTCTCATGCTGTCTGGTCTTTGGAAGAAATATTCACTCCTAAGCTGTTGAACCTGCTGAAACCATGCAAAAGATACTGGAAAGCTTGGAGCAAAATGCGCTTGTTTGTCCGGCTGCTAAATGGACATGTACTCCAGTGAAGCAGCAGATGTACTTACTCTTGCGCTGGTTTTGTGCTCAGCTTTCAGACATTCATCAGAAAGTGACACAGTGACAGTTCCATTTGGCAGGGGAGACATACTAAGACAATTTACAGACAAGCTCTAATTTGGCTACCACTTTTTTTCCCCCCTACAGCTATTACACATGGAACTAAGTGTCAATCACTGGCCCAGGGGGCAATGTACCTCTTGACAATTACCCCGGTGCTGCACAAATTTTTGCTCCAGATTTAATTAGGTGTTGTTGGCTGTGGAGTGCAGCAATTAGGATTTCAACTCGACACAACAGCAACAGAACGGGGTAAAAACTTTGGTCAGAGAATATCTTAAATCAAACTGGACCAGAATAAACTGAAGAAAGTTGTATTTAACTATTCATTGTTTTGGTTTCCCCCTCGAAGAACGCAAAAGTGTATGTGATTTGACACTACATTAGAAAATGTGCAAAAGAAAGTTGAAAGCCCACTATGGGTTACAGTGCAGTCCGTGTATGTGGTGTTAAGTATTCATCCTTGAATGGTTTGAGTGATGCCTTTATTCTTCATCATCCCACATCTACAGTATTGATTGAGTCCCAACCAGACGTTATTGATTTCAATTCTGCACATATATTGAACGTTTTAGTCAGAAATGCACATTCAACAATTATATCTGAAAAAGGCATCTTCATAGGATAAATTTCCTTTTTTATAACTACACATATATGATACTGGCACTATTTAAAGTGATTTTGCTCTTCTCTGGTTGTACTCTGCCCTCCCTTGCACAACACCTCAGCAACAAAACATAAAAAGGGAAAATACCATGCTCGGCACAGTGAGTAAGCGGTCAAACAAGAGTTGCTGATGCAAAAGGGTACACTTTCAGGAAGGGTGACTCGGTTGCTGGCAGTACTTAGCATCTTTATAGATTTAAAGTGCTCCATTTAATTAAATTGGATTAAGCTATAAAAATGCCCAGACGGCTATTGATCTAGTGAGTGCTCTGCCTTACACTGAGAAATTATTTCAGGGAGGAGGGAAAAAAAGACCATCTTGGGCAAGATCTGTATTTAGCTGTGTAATCAGTGATGGGAGCCGACACAGAGTTGGTTCAGATTGGACTGGATCATGATAAGTATGAAATGCATTCGCTTCACTATAAAAGCTCCCTTAGAATAATTACGTTGTTCATTTTGGCTCTTGCTAAATCACTGAAACAGAAACAGCCTGAGAGAATCTTATAACAAACCATACTCTTCAACTAAATGTAAATAACCCAATTAGGCTTATAGCTTCAATTGATTTGTTAATGACTATGTGGCAGTAATATAGTCAGGAAATGCAGTACTCCAAGGAAATGAGCTGCCATCAGACAGACAGCTACTGTAATGGTAGCAAGGTTTAGTGATGTTGATAGTGTTTAATCAGAAACTTTAAAACCATATGGTTGATGATCATCACCCCACATAGGAAAACCTTCTTTTAACAACAGGTATGCAATTATTGTCCTTAACTGTCAAAAGATAAAGGGTAAGGAAAGAGGCAGAGAGAAAAGAAAAGCATTCCCCTGGTTCACCTGCAACAGCTGCTGCCACTACTACACCACTCTGAGCCCATCTGTCCTAACTGTGTGATACATGTTTATTCCTGTGAGACTCACAGGTACTGGGAGGGGAGGATACACACTGATGAGTTTGCAGCCACACAGACAAGAGACAGCTCCCTTAACTGTAAAGACTCTAACTGGGTATCAGTCTAGAGAAACTTTAGACGTCTTAGGACATAATTAATGATGGTAAGGTTAGGCAGCACTGTCAGCATGTACAAGGAAAGGCTCCAACTGTCTGAACTGTTAATGCACTCATTGGGCTGTGTTTCTGTCACAAAGTGGTAAAATCTAAACCCTTTGAGGTTTGCCACACAAAGAATTTCATTCAGCAAAGACAGTTTTCTACTTGATTAAATAACATCATAAAAAAGAAAAAAGGCAATATTCTGTGTTTATCTTAAACAACAGCTGTTCCTTCTAACTGTTCCAATTCAAGTTTAAAACACAAAATTCTAATGATGACTTTAGGGTAATTAATTAGGGATGCACCAGATGAGAAACTTGGGGCTGATACCAACTGATATTTAAAATAACAATTTAGTTGATAGCTGATGTCCAGTGCCGATACCAATGTTATTATGTGTTTGTTTATTTTATTTTTGTTGTTGTTTATTTCCTTGTATTGTCTTTCAAAACCTTTATCTCAATATCTCTGAATAAGCAAAACTTCAATTGTGCAAATTTGTGAAAAATCCTTATATATTGGGCAAAATGGTAAAATGGAACAATATTTGCCACTGTCAATGCTGATTATCAGCTTTGATTTACATCTGAGTATCTCTATTAATAATGGAGTAATAATGAATGATAATAATGAACAAAAATGGATGAATGCACATCTTAAACAGTACTTAGTTTACTTAGCTTTAATTAGCAATTAATTTATTCTCTCATTATTTTGAGGATCAGTCACATGCAGCTTACCTCTGTGCAAAGAAGGTTCAGGGCAGTGAAGTCCCATTTCTTTGCATGGGCTGTGTTGTATCTCAGTATTGCATCCTAAAAAAATTGGGAGATGTTTATTCATAGTGAAATACTTACATACAAAGCACCATATGATGGTCAATGCCTATATGTGGTTATTCAGTAAAATCATACTGGATCTACCAAGTAAGATATGGCTTTACAAGAAACTGTGCTGCAAACTCTGCCACCTTGTGGCTGTTGATGGTATCAGGTTTGTGAAACTCCTGTGACAGTTCAATAGGACACAAGACACAGAAATGCGCAAATATCTAAAACTTGCTTTCACTTGACTGCATTTAACAAACAAAATCTGAAAATCCTATCTTTCGTTTTAATTTTTAATCATCAATCAATGAGTCTGTTACCCCTCCAAAAACCAATGCTTTTTAGAGATGGGTGTAAAAACTTCACACAAAAAAAAGAAGTGAGATTTTCACATTAATCCATCTTAGTGTGAACTGTCTGTGTGTGGATACATTTGTGCAGATCCAGGCCTGTCTGGTTCACTCACCCTCACATCCAGAGAACTTTTGAACCCTCCCTGCAAGGCAGTGTGGATCAGCTCCCATCGACTTTGGACTCCACCTCCATCCTTCATGACACAACAAATGACACACTGACTGTACGCTGTTCCGCAGTCAATAATTTCAGTCTACACAAGAATGTTTGCATCAACCGGAGATCTAGGTAACTCATCTACAGCTACAATAGTATACCTCAGTCTCCATAGGAAACAGATTCTTCTCAGAGCAGGGCATCTTTACGGACACATCATCCCACATGTCCTTGAACTTCGAGGGGTATGGGACAGGAACCTCTCCCTCTTTGAGGAGATCTGTCTGTAACAGGAAAACAAAACAACACAGGGGATGTCAATATGTCTTTACAGATTATTGGTGTTTGTAGTACACCAGGGATTAAATGACCTGTTTCCCCATTACTTTTAATGATGTCTGAACAAAGGAGATTGTGATGTGACTGCATGCATTTAAAAAGAAAAAATAGTATGTTTTAAATTAATGATGCCTCATATTGTGGCTACTGAGCAAAAATTCCTAAAGCTAAGTTTAAGAAAAAATATACTTTTAACAAGCGATTTGTTTAAAGCGCAACATTATTTACAAAGAGATAGGAAATGCTTATCCTCTATGGCAGTGGGGCTGATGGGAGTACTAGCTCCACAGCTACTCTGACAGCGTTCCTGTGGGACTACTATGGCACGACAATGTCTGATGGGAGCTTTACTGACAAGAGACCCAATGGGGATAGGCGGTGGATTCTGTTTCCCTTTTCCTCACTCCAAGTGTCAGTTTCCTTACTTTAGATTCTGTAAACTAACTGACTTTTACTCATCTCCTTTATTCATTAAAGAATGAAATATAGCCTTAAGACAAGACTCATCACACCTGCAGGCACTTTCTTTTTTCACTACAACAGCCTTGTCAATGAGACATACAGTAAGAAAGAGCAAGTGGTTATTGACTCACCCTTATTGTGACAGTGTGGTTAGGCACTGCCTTCAGGTGAGACAGAGGAGGAGCACATTGAGGCATTCTGTTGAGCTCATCTATGGGTGTTCCCATCCATCCTTTTTCCATATTATGCAATGCAAATGAGATACTACACAGGACAAAAGCAGGATGAGTCAATAGTGCACTTCTATTTAAATTTGATTTACATAAGACCAACATAGCACCAAAAGTAGACTCATATGTACCTTTCTAAAGTTGCACCTGCTTGGCCTCCAATTAAGACCTGACTCACATCAGCTGATCCACTGTACTCAGCTATTTCAGCATCCTCAGTTCCTATGGCAACCAGATGGACTCTGTCTTTGGCTAAGCTTCTACAGTCAGAGTCTCTGGCAAACTGCTGCAGTTCCATGACTTCAGCCTTTGCAAACCCAGAGTCATCTGAAAAAGTGCCATCATCACAAACCCGGTCTGCAGATTTGGAGAGGGTTTTGCAGACTGGACTATCAGGACTCAGCATCTCCACATCACTTGGTGTATTTACGCCCTTTAAGGGACTATTACTAAGACAGATGGTGAGTTTTGGATTTGGTGTTTGGGCAGCAACACAGGTTGTTTTAACAGGGTGGGGACCAGGTGAACTAGGCCTCTTTGATTTCTGCCCATTAGAACAATGTGTTTGAGTTACGTTACTTCTGCTGCTGGCAAGACTAGATTCATCCAACCTAGTTACAGACCCACAGTCCATGGAGTTCTGAGAGACTACTTCATCTTGTGGATTGTCTGTTATCACACAGTCTTTTCTAGAGTTATTTCCAGAGTCAAATAATTCATCTTTCCCCTCTGTAAAGTCTGTTTTTGGACCACCTGTCTTCTGTACATCATACTTGTCATCAGCAGTCACACTGCAAAAAACACATTGAGGAAATGTCTTGTTAGCTCACATTTTATCATCTTCTTTCAAAATAAACAAAGCTTTATAACCTAATTTTGGTGTGTTTTTTTTCACTGCTGAACTAGTAAGTAAACATATTACTAACAATCATTGATACAAACAAAAATTACACATCACTCAACATAACAACAGTTGATCACCTTACCTTTTCTGAGAATCCATCCCTTCATCCATCTTTGACAGGTCAGAGAAGATGGATCAACAAAGGTTGCTGAAGAAATACAAAAGTCAAAATGAAAAGTTTATTATTTGTGTGATTCGTTATGAATCCATTCATTACCCCTACATAGCCCTGTTGTTAATATGATCATTTTTCCTCTGATTTGCCTAACACAAGCGAACCTTAGGTTCTTTGTAGACTTTGGATCTAGTCTACCTTCTCAGATCTGAAGCTGCTTGTAGGGCTGCTGAATCGTAGCCAAAAGCTGTCAGTCTAAATGGTTTCAGGTTTTAGCTTAGCCTGACCCGTATCTGTTTGAGTGTCTAACAAGCTTTTGTACAAGTAAACAGAAGCCACAGCATCCCATTGAAACGCTTCTGCTAGTGATATGTTCACAAAAAACGCTACAATAAGCTAGCTAGCTTAATAATCGTTAATAAAAATTTACTTAGGGCATTAACGTCACATTTTCGCTAACAACTAATTACTCCAGTTATAGGTTAAAAGTTGGATATTTTAATAGCTTAAAGTCTATATAGTACGCTGACTAAAAAGCGTAACGGTACTGAAAATATAAGTCATTTAGGAGCTAACATTGGTTGGCTGAATATAGAGGCGTTAGCGCTAGTTCGCTAGCTCCGATGCTTTAAGAAAACGAAATTTAATCAGATCAAGCTACTAGCACTACCCCTGATACAACGAACACGGAAGAAACTTACAATCATGGCCCTCTTTCTGTAAAACTTCTGGGCAAATGGATTACATATTTATTTATTTTTATATACAACTATTTCTCCAAAGACCACACAACACAGCAATTGTAATCGTCTAGTTATTGGTTTACTTTCATTTCGTTGTAGCTGCTGCACTTTGACGGCAGGAACATCCCCAGCCAATCAGATCATTTTATTTAAGAAAGGAGGCGGGATCGGACCCTGGTGTCCTGGCAACGGTGTCGAAAAGGCGTTCGTTGTCGTGTTTCACTTAAAGAGACACCATCTGCATTATCAAGACTGACTGGCATTATTTCAAAGGGTTTTTTTTACTGAAATACTGAGCGCAGAAACTGACCCTTGACTTGCATGTTTTCATTTGGAAATTCCGGCTCTTGTTGATCGTGATGTTGCAGAGAAAAAAAAATCCATTAAAAAAAATTTTATTTTTCATGCTTGAGTTTTCAAAATGCTTTTTTTGTATTTTTTTGTTACTATGCCCTATAGATTCAACCTTAAAAAAACACACACACACACCATTTGTATGTAACAAATTTATTATAATATGAAACTCTTGAGTTTAAAGATGTTTTTTGTATACATTTTTTCTATACAATACATATATAATACTGAGTGCAAACCAAGCAGACAGCTGTGATTATGGGAAGAGACAGGCTAAATATGACTCAGAAATAAGATCAGTAGAAAAAGTTACTGCATTTTTTGGGAGTGGTAGGGTAATAACAGTGTTAAGGACTAGCAAACAGCACTAGACAGGTGGCTTTGTTGCAGTGCCCCTCATGAGAAAGGCTTCACAATCTTCATTGAGATGTAATTCTGTGGAGACAAGAACACATTTCAGGCTTATTGAATTTTTTCAGTTACAATCATATGAGGCAATGAACACAAGATTTTAAGACAATTAAGTTCCCATGAAGAGTTGGAGGGAATAAGGAGTCTTTTTTTTTATTATTATTGAGAAATGATCCCAAAAAATGTGTAATTACTGGTAGAGAGTAAAAGAGGATCCCAAGGAACAGGATCACCAGCAGAAGAAGAATCCCTATGATAAAGATCCATTTGAATCGCCGCCACACAATGAACTTCATGGTCTTGCAAGGGTTTGTAAACCAGAAGAATGATGTGTCCGGACGGCTGGGAAGTAAAGACAAACAATGTTCGCGTAATGTCAGTTCATGGCTAACTTGGCTTTTTATGCTTACAAGTGCATATATGAATGCATTTACTTTAGTTAGCAAGTTCTTACTTGGGTGGGTCCAGTTTGGGATTCATGTTGGGTTCATCTCTGCCTTTCCCAGCAGGTCTCTCCTCCATTTCTTTCTCCTCCACTATTTCCAGTGTCATCTCTACTTTCCCCTATAAAAATGTAGAAACACTGTTATGAGCAGAAACTAGACACCTAAGAAGTAAAACTAGGACATGAATGTACCCCAAGCACATGTTTCCCATCCTGCTCAATGGCACATGGCCACCAGCCTCGTACAGACTTCTGGGAGAACAACGAGTTGGGTGGCAGATGTTTGGAGGGATTTGAGGTTGACATTCCTGGAAGCATCTTCAGACTGCACTTTTCTGGAGTTTTAGCAGGAGGTATCAGATTGAGTAGATCCAGCTCAACCGAACCTATGCCAGAAATGTGGACGGAAGGTTAGTACCTGTATAGTGTATTAGGATGTCCCCTAGATTAGTTTTATTATAATTCTGTTTTACCCAGGTAGTCATCCAAAGAGAATTTGTCATTGTCCCATATCTGGATGATTAACTTGGGTGGAATCCTGAATTCAGTTTTGTCCAGATTCCAAAAGTGTTCCTGTAACAAAGAAAAAAATAACATATTAGAGTATAACCTGACTTTACATAATGAAGCACAAACTGAGATTACAAACTTCTTGTTGGCTCCAGCTTTAAGGTTTTACTCACTTTCCTTGAGACAACACAGAGTTGCTCTGCAGGCAGATAGTCAAACCCAAAGATGAACCTCCAGTTGAAATTTCCATCACCATCCAGGGACCTGTAGTGGACATCCGTCTTCTGCTTGTCTTCTTCCATCCCTGGCATCCATCTGCAAAACGTGATGATGTTATATTTCAATTAGGCATAAGAATATACTGTAAACCTTTTCCATATTTAAGTGAAATTCAGTCTGTTGAGTGTTGAGATTGGCTGACTGGTTTCCAGAATGCAGAGTGTAACAAACAGATTAAGTATTAACCCTTTCACATAGATGTCACTCATGTTCTCTCCTGTGATGCTCGTTTCATCCAGAGTAACATCCGTTGTGTTCCAAATGATGGCCCGCAGAAAGTACCTGTTAACAATTATACTGTTACAGTCAAATCTATCCTTTCATAAATAGGAGGTTAAATTGAAATTTGTCATGCGTCTCTTACTTCTTGGCTTTGCGTGGAGTGATGTCAAATGGATGCCCTGGCAAGCCAAGGCTTTTAGGGAATATGTCCACCCACATTTGAATTTTTCCCTATATTTGTGGAAAAAGTATGTTTCTTTCAAAGATAGCTTTCATACAGGGACACAAATACATTTATTTCTCATAACATGTATTATTTTACTGTTGCTGTTTAAACCTGGGAAAGGTTGGGTTGGTGAGAGCTGCACAGAGTCCTGGTTTCCACATGCTCTGGTACTAAACCCTGGTTTCTGAGGACATGCAGGGCCAGCCTCTCTCTGGCTGGGCCCAGGTGTGGATGGATCACTGCATTTGTTTCTGTAAAAAATGAAGATTATAGGATATGACATGTCAGAGAGAATGCTAGTATTAAAGACATTAAAGACATTAACTGTGAACAAATCACAAAGACACTACATTGATTAGTAATTAAGACACTGAACAAATATCATGTATTGATTAAAAACTCAGTGACCTCATTACAAATCATGAGAACCATATCTCCTCCTTGATGATCTGTGAATATGCAAACATTGTTCTTTTCAGAGGTTAAACCAGTGTTTTTCAAACTTGGGGTCGGGACCCCACATGGAGTTCAAATGGGGTCACCTGAAATTTCTAGTAATTGATTAAAAAAAAAATACTAATACAAAATATATGGGGCGACACGGTGGTGCAGTGGATAGCACTCATGCCTCACAGCAAGACGGTCCTGGGTTTGATTCCAACACCAGTCGGTGGGACCTTTCTGTGTGGAGTTTGCATGTTCTCCCCATGTCTGCGTG
>JAPQRP010000009.1:27325597-27347276 GCA_037367295.1 Apogon hyalosoma | reverse complement strand
TATCCTGACCAAGGAAAATCAAATTCTCACTTTGTGCAGTAATCTACACCTGGCTTTTCTGCCTCCATCCATAATAACATACATTATATAGACTAAACGTCATCTAAAATGAATGTTTATTTGCAATATAGTATAGCAAACTATTATGTGATCAAAAATAAATTAATTTTAGCAAAAACATGTCTCGGTTTTGAATGTCTGCAGTCACCAGAAATTTGTGATGTTAAAATGGGGTCATGAGCCAAAAAAGGTTAGAAACCACTGGGTTAAACTCTTGAGTGCCAGATGTTTCCTGTTCTCCTTAGGTCTGTTTTCAGAGTATGTGCACTATTGGTTTCATAATTCAGTGATGCACTTGTAAAAATTGCAAAGTACATCATAATTAGATCCATAGTATTTGTCATGTCACAAATATTGATAGTAAATTCACACAGATATTATTCCATACAGATATAATTCTGTATAAATCTACAATTCAGTTCAGTTTATTTTGAATATGCAACAAAACAAAAAAAATAATCCAACTTTAGTCCCTAGGAATAAAACAGATTGTAAGAAAACATGAAAATGTATACATATACATGAAAACAAAACATGACTTCATTCGCGTATTTGAAAAGGAGTGGGAGGAAGTGTAACTTATTTAATCCCACCCATTCTCCACACAACAATGAACATCTATAGTAAAACAAACAAACAAACAAACAAACAAACAAACAAAAAACTGTTAAGTTTTTGAGAGGAGGTGGACTTTCATGTTAAAGATTCTGTGAAGTAAACTAAGAGTAAGTGAAATAAACAACCGTGCCATGAAAAAAATGGGACATTAGGGAGTTAGTTATAATGACTTTACCAAAATCTTGCAGGTTGTATTGTTTTCCAGAGAAGGACAGTGAGCTGCCGTCTCCCTCTATATGTGGAGGAGGGACACCTCTCACTTTGGCCACATTCTGGAGGATCTGAGAAGGCTTCAGCTGGTCTCTCCACCGATTGATACCTGTGCTGTAAGAAAAGGGCAAAACATGGGGATTTAAGATTTCATTCAACTTTAATCTTAGCTATGAATCGGTACTGTTTTTTCTGTAAGAGGCTAAACATCCCTGATTCTGTCTGAGATAACTAAGCTTTACTAAAGATGTGTGATGTACAGGTTATTTCGGTTTTAAAAAAAACAAAAAAAAACAAGACTAACAAAATAACAGAACAAAAAACCTAAACTGAAAGCAAAACTGAATGAACAATGCAACTGAAACACAGTTAAAATTAAATCATTCTTTCATCCTAGTATTTTCAGTATTTATTAATGAAAGTCTTTCCCCAAAATAAAACAAATAACCTCAAACATAAAAAATGAACCAAATTTTGTTCTTTTCTCAAAATAAAAATAAAGCAGTTTATGCACATGTAAAAGTAACAAAAGTCAATCTGAAAGAATGAAAAAAAAACTACTTACTGAACTGACAACATCAAAATGATTTACTCTCATCATTTGCATGGAAGTACACTATATACAAAAGTATGCATACTCACATGCAGTATGTCTGTGGGAGGCCACAACAGGGCCTGAAACGGGACAGAAGTCTGTTTTCCAGATCAATGACCGTCTCACCCACTTTTTCATCTCTGCTCAGTAAATCGTAGTCGTAAACAGCAATCTTCAGATCCTTGTCCTGAGGCAGGAAGCAGGACAGCTCAAACATCCTGGACAAAGACAGAAGACATTATACAGTATATTTGGTGTCTCCTCTTCCTCAATAAACTAAAAACAGGTCCTTATAATGAGTCTGTTTACATGTACACCAATTCTTCAATCATTATCTGATTTCTGTAGTTGTCAGATTATTTAAGTGATCATGTAAACAGGATAGTCTGATCTGTTTTATCAGATAACAGCAGTGATCTGATTATGAGAAATTGGATTAACACACCTAGATTTCTCCCCAATTTCTCTCCAGTGTCTTCCTGCATGTATACAGGTTAATCTCATTTATTTCATCCTTTTACGTCTGCACGTGTAAATACAATTAAAATTGCAGAGAACGGAAATGACATAGTCAAACATGAGCAGACGACAACAGGAAGTTTAAGTCTACTGTCAATATGTATATAAGTACTCTGAAAGAAATCTGATAATGGACTGGAGCGTCTAAACCAGGGTTTTTCAATTATCACATTTCTTAAGTGCATGTAAATGCGATCCACCTGATTATTACAATTATGCAGTTATCAGACTTTTATGGTCATGTAAACAGGTTCAGTGTGTGCAAGTAAATAAAGTACTTCATCTCACCTCCCAAACTCTGGATTGAGTGTGTTGGGTTTGTAGTGATCTCTGTCATCCACTGTTTTCCTGCCCAGAGTAATCTTAATGTATGGATCACACTGGAATATGAATGTGAAAAATATGATACAAAAAGGATTATTATGAGTATGTAAAGTAAATACTAACTGTGCATTCCTGTCTGAATAAGAACATACAACTACTAAACCTGCGTAGGGTAGGTGTTCTATTGCAAATTGACACTCACCATGCCATTTGCATCCTTTGGCTGCAGATCAGTACAGCGCACCACATAAATTCTGACAAGGCACTCCTGAGGTCCACTTTCAGGAAGCTCTCTGAACTGACGTGGTGGAGCAGGCACTCCTGGATCATCAGAAAGCGGATAAATCCTAAATGAGCCCTGGACAGCAAGAAACAAGATAGCACTATTAGTTAATGTTGACACTACTTCTGCTTCAAAGCAGTCCTAAAAAAATAAAAACTAAATATGGGAGAAAACATGATACATGACTTTGTAGTGGTCTTCATAAGTAATCACTGAGGAATAAAGTCCCAAAATATACAACATGTAATCCCATTTGATTTGTGAAGTGAAGCTCCAGAATGATTTCATCTGCAGACTGTATATAGTTCAGTAGACAGACTGCATAAATACAGCCTACTGTTTACTGCAGCACATTAGCCATCATGTGTTTCTGTCAAAGTGGCATAAACACAGTAGCTCTAACTCAGCTCAGTCAACTTACATGAAGTTCTGAAAATACCCACCAGAGGGCAGACAAAGGCCATCAAACGTAACATTACAACAACAATTGCAGACTATATGGTTCAGGCGCAGTGCAATGCCTGTCATTCTCTAAAAATCTGCAGATTGTTCTTTACCTTGAACTCTCCCACCACTGAAGGATCATCCTCTTCATCCTCACTCTTTCCTCGCTGAAGTTTGAAAGTGCTGCAGAAATCGGTGAGGCCATGAAACTGGTCAACTTCTTCTATTTCACAGTTGTACACCTGAAAAACCATATAATACACTATCATAGACAGAAACTTATCACACACTTCTGTTCCCTTTATTGTTGGTATTAATAACAGAAGTGCATTTAATCAATCACCTACTGAGCATTATCTGCCAAATAAAGAAAGGCAACATGTGGCTTTACAAAGGCAGTTTGGCGGGATTATGAATGTTTCAAATGCCACACCAGTTTTTCAAGTTTTCACAGTTCCTATATTTGTATTTTTCCTGTTTTGAAACTCGACTTTATTGTCTTCATACAGTAAACTGCAATAATTACAAATCTTGATTATATAAAATTATAAAAGAACAGAATAACTTAAAGGTCACAGTAACAATAGGAGAAATGTACAGTTTTCAGTTGAATTTACAGTTGTCATTGGCTAGGCAGCACATTATGAGAACCAACACAAACACTGGCACAGAGTGAATCAGAGGCTGCGTTTGGGAAATGTCAGATAACGTGTTCATACCTGCAAGGTGTCGTATCCTTTTTTGAGATAAGGCCCACACTTCTCCTGTTGTCCAACGGAGGCGAAGAACTTACTCCACCAGTCCACTGCTTCCTCTTCCTACACATTTGCAAGGTTTAAGGCACTTTTTTTTTTTTTAATAAACAATATGTACTTATCTGTGTGAAAAGAGGTACATCTTACCTTTTCTGCTTGAAGCTGCAAAGTAGGAAGCATGTACAGTGAGTTTATCTCATATTTCCCATCTCATATTTATAAAATGAAGATACTGAACAAAATAAAGCCATCTAATCACTTATGTTCCTTTACCTCAGTGCTGACAATGGGTCTCTCTTCAATGTCTATGATAACATCTCCCTGGGCAGCAGCTATCATTGCCACTGAAAAGTTAAGTGAAGGTTAGAGGTTAAAGAGAATGGTGAAAATGTTATTTTAAAATATATAAATATGCCAAGGGATCGCCACACAGCTTCCCAGTTTTATAGACTTTTAAACTAAAGTCTAACTAAAATAAAGCAGTGATCCAGTAAATATACAACTTTTGTGGCAGAACGATTTGAAAACAGAGTTTGCATATGAGAGATGGTTGGATATTCTATTAGATGATGGGAAATATGTGAAGGAAGCCAGAAGCAAATGCATATAATACAAACTTTTACATAGATATTATCACACCCCAGTCAGACTACATAGCATGAAACTTATGTCTGATAACTTATGTTGGAAATGTAAAACTGAAATAGGTACTTTCTTACACTGCTTGTGGGAATACTCTTTCATAATCCCATTTTGGACTAAAGTAACAGATGTTTTGAGTGACTGGTCTGGTTCATGTGTACCTTCAACCCCTGAATTGTGTTTACTGGGAGAAAGGTCCCAAATGCCTAATGTTTCCAAGCGAGTCTTTAATATTCTCATGATTGGACTGGTGACAGCATTCAGGATTATCCTGAGACACTGGAAAACCACAACACGTCCTGACAAAGACTGGATCAATGCAATGATAGAGATTGAATCTTATGAATCTATGTTACATAAACTGAAACCCATTATGGAGGACAGAGATACTGACTGGGATAACTTTTGGTGCTACCTCAAAACAACGCAAAATCCCACAAGAACCATTGGACAGTAAGACTGAAATTAAAACTAACTGTCTGGATTTACTCCTTTTCAGTGGTTTGCAGGAAACTCTGTTTAATCCTATGGAATTTGTACCTGTAACACACAACTATAAATGGGGGTGAGGGTGAGTACACCAGTCAGTTTTCTTTTCTTTGCTTTAAATTTTTCTCTATTTTTCCAATTCTAAAATCAATACATTTCAGTAATAAAAAAAAAGAAGTGAAGGTTAGAGGAAATTCCTATTAAAGTAGCTGGATGTGTCTGAATGGAAAAAATGCAGGAGTACCTCTAGCAGACATGACCTGAGCGTTGACACGGTATGGATCACAGCGGAACTCCTCCAAGCAGTCAATGGTGCACTGACCTACCACAGGTTTCCTACCGAAGGGTCGATGGTCAACTACCTTCAGCACAATGGGAGGGGTGTACATCTCCTCTTTGGGCAGGAGCTACAACAACAGTATCCATTAATAGATGACATGAAAGATATGGATGAGGACATAAATATATGAATGTATGAGCAGGACCACTGTATGAACATGTTCTACAGAGTCAGTACCACTTTGAGCATCAGCACAGATCCAGGAAAGTTGGGGTTCTTTTTGAAGTTCTTGATGACAGCGGTCTGAACAATTTCACCACCACATTCCACAATCAAACTAGGAGAGGAAACTGTGGCAAGCTGGTAGGTCTTCATGTTCCGTAAGCCCCAGGTCAAGACCTAAGATGATCCAAACACATAAACACACGTACAAGATAAACCAGCCAGTGAAAATTGAGGGAGTAACAATGTTTTGGTAGAAGATGATTAGTAAGTAAAAGGGAGAAATAGGTAAAAAAAAATGCAAACACAACAGAGATATCAGGGTTGGGCTGGTCTTGTCTGATCATGTATCAAGACAGTTTCATTATGTACCTCAATCGCAGTAAGCTGCACTACAGGCCTGATCCCCTGGGGAACCATGTACAGCGTCTCTCCTCGTCGTGGTGGGAGTAGGGGCAGGTCCTCGTCATCTACCTGAAAGGCAAAGCACAGTGCGATCTCCTTAATAAACATAGCTACAGGCAATGTCGGGTCTAACTACTGACATGTAACAGTGTTATGTATTTAAATGCCAAAATAAATGAAACAGTAATCTGTTACATTTACTGAAAAAATATGTAATTAAATATCAATCATTAACCAAAGTTGTGGATTGCAAAGAGATTCATTCCCTGTAAAAGCAGTTGGTGTTTTGTATTTTTTAATCATGAATTTCATGACTTTCTGTCTTTAGGCCAATTTCCAAAAAATGCCAGTCAGAGAAGTCAACGGGACACATTTAGTGCAATACCGAGTGTGGGACTGTTTACAAGGCGCTGTCTCTGTACTCTCTCTAGACAGACTCCATTGATTTTGGCTGGTTGTCTTTGCAGTTTCTGGGTCACACATGATGCCCTGGGCTCTCTGTTATTATTGACACAATGATTAAAGTTGATTCTCTGGAAATCTGACAAATCACTATTGCACTGTAAATAAGTGGAAAGTTTTATGACTCATCTCTGACGTATAGTAAAGAAGGTCTAGAAAACCTTCCTCTCTTACTTCAAATTGTTTTATCCAGACATGAGGTATACAGTGGGTTTCTTGTCACCTGCAAATTCATCTTTGTAATTTTTGTTTGTGGATTGTGGTTTTTTACATGTCAATACAGATACCCAAGACCAGTGATATGCGGGGTGGGGGTGGGGTTCTTTGGTTGATTGATGGCATTGCAGAAGAGAATATTCACCCTGTCTCACCACTCCCAGAAAGAGGCAGACCCAGTCTGAAGTGGACCACATTAGGACTATTCTTTGACTGCCATGAGGCCCAGAGGAGCCCCACCAACTCACCCCCATGTATGTGTGTCATGTACATCAATTGCACATGGTGTACTTTGGGGATGTGTAATGTTGGTTATTGTAATATGTGTTGTGTTGTCAGAACAACACATATGTAAAAGTTAAAAAAAACACCTCAAGATTGGCTGGTTTTCTTAATGTGGTGTCGTCGCCTTGGTGGAGCTACAAACTGGTCCACAACTACAACAAACATGGGTGGCTATGTTGTCAAACAGCAAACTCTGTCACTACAACAATATCAACAATGGTTTTCTTCATAACGTCAGTAGTTAATGTTGAGAAGTGTTTATTCTGCCTCTTCTCAATATGTTTTGTGTACTTCCAGGTTTAAAGATTAGATCAGTTTAAACCACCTGTTAGAAAAGTAATCAAATGTACCATGTTACATTGTTTTGATTATGTCATTCAGATAGTTATATTGCTTATTTAACAGAGTAACCAGTAATCTGTAAACATTTCAAATGTAACCTGAAGTTATTTCTTTACCTTGTCCTTCAGCAGAAGTTCAGCAGCAGCCAGTATCTCCCCACTATTGCGTCCCTTTTTGGTTACTGGGAACCACAGCAGCTTGGGGCTGAGGGCTACACTGGGGTTCAGTTTAACCACTGGAGGGCATGTGCAGCGACCCATGGGCTCATCTTTACCCTGGTGAGGATAAAGCACAGCAGCACACAAAGACATAGACTTATATACCCCAGTTGCACTTTTACAGATGTATTTGTTCTTTGATTCCAAACTGGAATTGATTTTTTTCCCACAAATGTCTGAGTTTAAATATATTACGTACAACTTGATCACTGTCATACAGTTCCATCACCACATCAGGGGGGTTGCGGGCAATGGTCTGAGGGTCTCCATAGATTTCAATGTTTTCAAAGATCAGAGTTTGATCCCACGTGGGGTTCAAAGTGGCTCTTATGACCTCTGTGGTCTTGCTCACATGTAGGAAGGACACATGAGCATAGGGATCTGAGGAGGAGCGAAGGATAAGGGAAGAAGTAATCAGGTAATTTATTAAGAAAAAATGCCATACTAATGCCACAGTGTGAAAATATTCTAGTGCAAAAGTCAAAGTCATGCATTTAACACCAGAGAATTTATTTTCATGTGCTTTCAACACCATGTAAAGTATATAAAGTCACAAAGTCATTGTGAAATACAGTGGTCTCTGTCAGTGTTTTACTCACATATATGATGCTTTTGGATCCTTTTTTTTTTATTATTATTATTAATGTTTATCTGGCATAGTCAGAAAAAGAGACTTTGTGACATTTTCTAGCTAATCTGACATCATTTTAAAGACCATATATAGTTTATGATATAGGAAATATTCCTCAACCCATGAAGAAAGAATCTGTCAGTTTATCATAAACACTCAAAACACATTTAGAGATTTTCACTGAGGTCTTAACTGGGGCAGAAGGGGCTGAAAATTTGGTAAAGCTGTCAGGAAGATGTAGTGGGAGTAAAATGCACATTTGCCTCAGAGCTGTAGTGGAGTGTAAGTTCAAAGGAGCATAAAAAGCATAAAAACCTGAAATTTGTAATTAAGGGCATTACTTGAATAAAACTATATTCCACCATGGTAGGGTTAAGTTTACTTTGTACCTGAAAAGCTGTCTTTGTCCATGGCACAGAGATTCCTTGCTTGATAAACGTACACTCTCAGATGGTAAAGGTAAGACCCTAAAGACGGAGACATTTTATCAGCATTTTGCATCAGCACTAAAAACACATCACAGTCTCACAGAACAATGCAGGGTACAAGGCTGATTAGGCATATCCTGACATTCATCTGATATTTGACTGATGTTATGACTAAACGTTATCTTCTACTTGCTCTAGTCAGGATGCATGGTTATTGCTTTTAATCAACATTAGGAATGTGCTTTATCTGACCCAATAACTTACGACTGAAGTGACAGGAAACAGTGGGTGTGTTGGCACCAAATAATTTGGCTGAATCAGTTTTACTGGCTTTCTCATCCACATCAACCCCCTGTTAATGAGACAGAACAAAGAGCCAAGTGCAAGATAATTTGATAAAAAAGTAGACGTAAAGTATAGCGCTAAAAAAAAAACTTCCTCACATATTTTCCATCATCTGATAGGATCTAACACATGTAGGAAAATAATCACAGGATATGACTCCGATGGAATAATGACATTTTGCCATGGCTGCGGTTTCAGTAACTGCTCAGCTGATTTAGCTAAGTGGGACTCACTAATGCCCCCTCTAGTTTGAAGATGGCAGAGGCGCCAATGCAGTCTGAAGGGACCATTTTTCTTCTCCAGCGGCGACGACGGAACGTATCAGAAGAGCGTTCCTTCCTGTGAAACTTCCAGCCAATCAGGGAAGAGTATTCCCATCCTTCTCCTGGACCTTTTTTCTGTAGAAGACATACCACAAAAAAGAATAACATGTTATACTTCTGATCTGTTCTTTGTCTTACATTAAACCTCTCCTTCTTACCTCAAGAGTAGCCACTTTATCAGATATCTTCCTTCTCGGTCTTACGAGTCTCTTCCGCCGATGGACATGGTACATTTTTTCTGCTGCGACCCAAGATTTGGGTTTGTCGTCAGGAGGAATAGTTAGTCCATATTCCCAACCTGGTACCCAGTCACACAGATATGGACACAAAATGAGTCTGACACATGTTTCCAGCACAAAAACTGTTACTGTGATTATATTTTCTTTTTAATCAGACAAGTCAGTTACCTTTCTCATCTACTGCCCTGTTGCTGTCAAAGCTCCACTCGTCTTCCCATTTCCATCCAGACGGACATTCAAACTCTCCTGGACTCAGAGCTTTTTCTCCGTTCTGCAAAAATCAACTCACTGTTATTTTTGCATGTCAGGATCTCAAGCTTTCATATTTTAAAGAGGTTTGTGGTTAAATCAAATCTGCCTCATTAATTAAGAACTGTATTATCCAGATAATATAATGGACGGCAGTGGCTCAGTTGGTAGGGACTTCAAGCCAGTGCATGTGGACTGGTATCTGGAGAGGTGCCAGTTCACCATTAGGACACGGCTGATGTGCCCTTAAGCAAGGCACTGAACCCCAAACTGCATAAAGTGAATGTATATCAGTCCTGTTTGTGCAGGTGTGTGTATTTGGGTCTCTGTGTACTTAAAAAATAACAACAGAGTGAAAAAAGGGAATCTACCCAATAAGGGACAAATCAAAGCATTTATTTTTTTTATATTTAGGATTAGAAAATGTGTTTATGAAATATTGGCCATGAGAGTTAGTTGAAGAAATCATAACATAACGATAAAAGGGTGATCAGAATTATTATGATCTAATTGTATATCATATCAAAATATTATTTTTTTATCCATCCATCCATCCATCCATCCATCCATCCGTCCATCCATCCGTCCATCCATCCATCTTTATCATGATCATTAACATAGATTTAATAGCTTTGGTAATACGGCCATATAATTTTATATTGCAATGTTGAGGAACACTCATGTATAGTACTGGGTACAATGGAATGAGCTTGTGAGAACAGATTGCTCAGTACTATGAATTGATAAATTCGGTTCTAAATGCACTGCGCAATAAACAAATATCGTAAGTCACTGATCCAAGATGGAGGATGGAGGATGTGTCTCCATAACTGGTTTAATGATGTAAATGCACCTATAAGCTGATTATTTGCCAACCCAAAGGGAAACACAGTGACTGATAGATATATGTACAGTCCAAAAGGAGCCAGAAGGAGAGCTAACCTTGGTCTGGAGCCACTGTGCGTTTAAGGGAGAGAGAATAGAAGACAGGGACCAGAGCTCTAGACCTGCTCAGAATGGTTACAGTTGAAAGAGTCAATACCACAAAATACTTAATTTCTGTCTTTGGGATTTATTTTGTTTATCAAAATACAGAAAGTCTCAATGCTTTGGCATCTTAGTGAATTACTTCATTGTCATTTTATAGTTCTTGAAAATCTTCTTAACAGTATGGTAGTTTTGACTGTTCTATTTACAAATTCTAAAATGTTCTGAAGTGTTTGTACAAGAAGCTAAAATGATAAATAATCATCTAGTTTCTTCAGTTTTCACCCATGCCCAAAAATCAGCTTTTAAATAAGAGAGATGACGTTTACTATGATAATTATCAACATCAGCTGGTATGGAAATTCTTATCACAGTAACATGTTAGATTACATTGCCCTGACCTACAGTAAAATGACATAAATACAAATTGAGTAATGGAATAGATTTTTATAAAGATATTGTTGTTGTTGTTGCTGATGCATACTTTTTAAAATAAACTAAAAAGGCAATTGTAAGAAGTGATCAGCAGTAGTCCTGAGTTAAACAATATATCACAGTAGATGTGGTTTTGTTTGTTATCTGTACTAAAATATTCCAAATAGTGTCCCAATAGTGTTGGTCAGTGTTTATCTGTGCATGAGTGCATTAGCATTTCATACCACGTCCGTGTAGGGCTCTGCGGCAAGTTTCCACTCCCCACCAGGAAAACGTGTTTCATTCTGAAAAACTTCATCTGTGAACTCTGTGTGGCCTGCATCAGCCTCCGTCAGCAGGCTGCAGAAAACAGCACAGCACACAGGAGAAAGGGGGAAACGCTATGACTCAGACAGGAGCTATGTAGGACCACGATAAACACAGCATTTGGATCAGGAAGACAGGCTTCTGAGAGCTAAAATTATTTCCTCAGTAAGAGAATGTA
Organism: Apogon hyalosoma; assembly: GCA_037367295.1. Classification (NCBI taxonomy): domain Eukaryota; kingdom Metazoa; phylum Chordata; class Actinopteri; order Kurtiformes; family Apogonidae; genus Apogon; species Apogon hyalosoma. The sequence continues at coordinate 27,335,786 of JAPQRP010000009.1, read as the reverse complement.
AGCACTTCACATTTCAGAGGCACTAAGGGGGAAAGGAGGACCTCCTTAAAGCAAACACTGGCAAACACTAAGATTCCTTAAGGTTTACTCCAACTGAAATATTTTTGAAAGGGTTTCTTACTCTATGTATTACAACCTAGGATTAATTTTTTTTTACACCACTGAATGTACAGTATTTGTATCTTATATGTACTGTATGTCCTGTACTTTGAATTATGCAGGTTATTGAAACATGCCCAGATTAACAGGATGTGTGCACTTGAACCTGCACAAGCCATTTGTCACGTAGGACTGGGTGAGTGGGTTTGCACTTGTATTGGTGGATTTGTTTTATTCTACAAAAACACTTCTAGTAACTGAGTCAAAAGCCGGAGATCCCGGGAAAAGGTGAGATGGTGATGCCATCCTTTTTCCACCATTGACTGATTTCCACAGCCAAGCCAAAGGCGAAACAGAGGTGAGACAGGCTGGACTTTTACACAGCCGACCTGCGTTCCGGAATCAAAGGGGCGGTGACGCAGCGCTCATTTTTAAATCCCCCCGGCATGGGAGACACTGGCATGGATTTTGCAGCCCGCTGCTGCCAGCTTTGTGCCCGCCGCGGCCGACTTCATGCCCCGGTTGAAAATGGCATGTAACCTAAGAATCATGCCAGTGCCTCCATATGCGCCCGCTGTCTCTCCCACGCTGGGGGTTGGCATCATCAAAATGTCATACCTTGGTTGCGGAACGAGAAGTGTTCCTTTTACGTAGTGCTCCAGAATCATGATTCCACCTTTATCACGGCTCAGTTACTACCTCCAGAGGTGTTGCAAAGCCGCGATAAAGGTGGGACCAAATGATCCCAACATTTCATTTACATAGACATCATTCCAGAATAGAGGTGAAATATTCCTGCAACAGAAGTGCTGTGTAAAAGGGGCTAAAGCATCACATGAATGTACCGACCTTGCATCATTACACTATATACTGTAATATAATTTCTTGCAACTTTTTCATCATGTAAAAAACTGTCCTTGTATAAGATAATACTTCCTTAAACAGAAGAATGGTGACTGTGAGGCCATTCCTGATGTATTGCATTGATAAAAAAGGACAGATGTGAGGTCGCAACAACCTTTTTTAGCCACTAAAATCTAATTCACTTAATCTTCAAGTTTACATGAACATTACAAAAATCATTCACAAGAGTGAACCTGATCTTTCCTTTATCATTTTGTCCTGTTATATATTTGCTGAAAAGTTCTTCACAATTGGCATATTCAGTCTTATTATTTTTTGCAGTTACAGTGACCTTGACCTTTGGCCACCAAAATCTGGACTCTTTCTCATACTTGAATCCAAGTGAATATTTTTGTCAAATTTGGCACAACTTACTGAAGATGTTTCATAAGAATGGATAGACATGACATCACAGCAATCTTGACATTTACCTTTTGCCACCAAAATCTTTTCAGGTTGTCCTTGATTTCAAAAGAACATTTGTGCAGATTTTTAAGAAACTGTATTATGCAGTTCCTGAGATATTACATTTTTAACAGGGACTGATGGGCAAAGCTTACAGGGATATAAAGACACATCTGAAGAATCTATTAATGGGTCAGAAAATTACTCTTGGTTAGTTTTGTTAAAAGTAGAATACATACTTAAACAATGAAAGCAAAAATGAGCAAACAATCTCATTCCTCTGCTGGGACATAACACAGACAGTTGCTGTAGCTCATTACTAGTTAATACAGATCAATATTAGCCAAAATAGTATAAGTTACAGATATTTTCTTACAGGGGGATTTTTGACTTTCTTGGAATGTCTTTTTTTTGCAGTGTAAACCTACCATCGCTCAGGATCAACAAACCAGTCTTCGTCCCACTCCCAGCCTCGTGGTGGCAGGAACCGCTCTTGTTTGAGTTTCACCTTCCCAGTCACATCTGAGAATTTATGACGGCCGACCAACCCAGTGGTCCCCCACTTCCCAAATACTTGAGCTTGGTTTTCATACTGCACAGAGTAGATAGCATTTTTTTTAATTAACCACAAAGACTTTTTCAAAGCAGTGAATTCCCAGAAGCCTTGAATATGCACTGTTAAAAAAAACAATGTTTTTTGTGAAGCTACTGTACCATTTCAGCATAAACACTGAAGTTTCCCTCTGAGAAGCTGTTGAACTTCTTCTCATGGGTCGACAGGGCGAGCCACATGTTGACCCTCAGCTGAACAGGGATCTTCAAACCTTTGTTTTTGTCCATGGGATACTGACCAAAGTAACATTTATGTAAGAATTTTAAGTCAACCAATATGAAAGCACATTTCCATCACTGTGATAAAAAAAAATCCTGTAAGTCATTGTGTTAGTTTATTGAAATAATGTCTTGAAATCTCAAAATAATGACATTTCATTATTTTAAGATACAGTCTTTTTTTCATTGCAGCAATGGAAAATGGTGTCTGTCAAAACAATTTAACAAGAATAAAAAAAAAGATTGGAAACTCTGGTGTACAAATGTCTAAATGATAAAAATAAGTAAGTAAAATAAAAAAGAGGAAAAGCAGGGGTATCACACATTTAGAAAAGTAAAACCATGGATTATGTACATTTTACAAAAGAAATGACTAAAACAATAATCAAACATAGTTTCTGATTAATTTTCAGCTATGATACATTAAGTTTCAGTTTTTGTTTTTGGTTGTCAGACTTAGCCATTAGCATCACCCTCTGCTATTCCCACTCAGTGATGGCCATCATTTAAAAACACCTTTCATCCTATTGTGATTAGTGATGTACCTGCATGAAGATGGTCTGTGTCCTCCCACAGTGTTTGCCACAGGCCTGTTCGCTGAAGTTGGAATACAGGATCTGATTGGCTGGGATCCGGGCAAAGGCCACACGCTTCTCTCCTCTTAACATCCATATGATGACATCTGGCATGCTGTTCTGAGGCTGGTGGAAACATGAAACATCCATGTTGTAGAACTAAGATGTCATATATGTTACTGTGATGAACACATTCTATTTTTGCAAAAAGAAGCAGCTTTATGGCACAACAATGTAGTGTTGTAGTACTGTAGTAGCCAGATAAGCAGATGAAGACAAGTACAAGTATGAGGGTTCCCCAACAACGGCTGCATACAGACAACACCGCACGAGTGACAACACTCCCCCCACCCTCACACATGCGGTGAGAATGAAGGAAGACCAGGCGAAGGTGTTTACATGTCTGGCAGCAGTGATGTATACAAACTAATTCGTAATAAAGTTTAGTTTCCAAAACCACAAAGAATACATATGTAAAACAGCATGCAAATCCAAACTGAACCAAAAACTGTGACAAAAATAAGGCATATATACATATATTCATGGGTTTGTTTTAGATGGTGAAGACGTTTGAGTGTTTTGTCATTGCATTTTATTCAGGCGTGGTATGTTCCCATCATTTTAATGCTGTAATTCTGTGAATGACACAGCTGCTGTTCGGTTGGTGGATGCTGGATTTTTGACACAGAAAAATAAACTAAGGATTGAGATTTCCTGCAGTGTGGTGCTTTGAAAAAAGTGCAGAGACTGTTTGTCACCATTACCGTTACTGTAAATCAATTTTAAAATAGAGAATTCTTACTTTGTTCACTCTTCTAATAAGTTTTCATTGGATGTATGGTCTTGGTCTTGGTCTTGACTTGGTCTCAACCCTTAAAAGTCTTGGTCTTGTCTTGGTCTCAAAACCCTCTGGTCTCGGAAATGTCTTGGTTGATGCAAGTCTTGACTACAACACTACCACAATAAATGCAACCAGTGTCTGCTTTTCCCCTGACCTCCTCTGCCAGCTGTTTGATTCTGTCCAACCAGTCTTCAATGTCCCCAAAAGTAGCCTTGATATCTGTGGCCTCTGCTTTCATATGAATGGCCATCTGCTTGATATTCTCCAGCGCAGCATCACGTAGTGTTTTCATCTGCAGATCCAGTGCGGTCACATTGGGCTGTCCCTCCATCACTGGCAGCTGGAAACTATAAAAACACTTTTTTAGCTGAATGGATGGCAGTCTGTCAAAGAAACACCAGAAATCCATCCGTACAGTCACCTGTAAACCTATTTGAGCTGCAAATGATAACTGCAGTCTAGTTTTCTAATAATGTGTTTCAGTTTGCTGTTGCATCATACAACTTGTAGATAAATTATAGGTTGTGTATTGGCTTACCAAAGATCTTCAATCATGTGGTTGATGAGTTTAAGCCAAATCTCAGCCAAGCGTGTCTCAGATACTTTAGCTAATATGGCAGTTTTTAAAGATGTGAGGTGAGACTCCTTAAAATGATAAAAGCACATAAGATTAGTGAGCACGGTAGTACTGTTTAAATAGACATCTGCATTAAAAGTCTGTTCTCACCAGTCTGTCAGCAATGCAGAGCAGAACGTTCACTGAGTGTAGACGGTGGCTGATGTCTTCCCAGTATGACGTGAGGATCACTACAGGCTTTGTGTCAGCCCAGGGCAGGTAATAGTAGTGATTACCTGTGGGATCCAGCATAAATAACAATAATGATCATTTTAAACACTAGTCATGGAATGGACCACATACCGAAACCTACTGCATGGTTATCTTAGTGAAAGTGTATCTAAGTAGAAATGAAAAAAAGGAGCTTTTCATTCATTTTACACACATTTTGTATTTATCTTTAGATGCTAATCACTAAGCTCTGCTGTCTATTACGTAAAGGAGATTTGCGATGTACCAGTCTCATGGCTTATTACAAAGTAGGAGATTCATAAAAATAAATAAATATATAATTTGAATTTGACATCACCATATCATTTTCAGGTTTAAATTTAAAAAAAAGGATTTCCTCAAATACTACAGCCATGATTAAAAGCTGAAGTTACCTCTTTGGAATTAAAATTATTTATTTATGCACTGCTAAAACTAAACTGAATCTAAAAAAACTAGCTGAAATAATAAATAAAATTAAAAATTAAAATTTGAAAACTATAATATTACTGCTTGAAATACAAGAAAAAAACCCCATCCATTTTAAGCTCTTTTTACACTCTGTGAGTCATAATGACACCCTATCTGAAAACAGGACCACATGCTTGCATTGTTGTAGACTTGATCTTTGTTCATTTCATACCATCAAATACAGCAAAGCTGTACTGCGTGGTGGACGCCAGGGGCTTGCAGGTGGAGTCCAGCTTGTTTCCATAGTTACCAATGCTAACTTCAAACTGGATTGGCTCACCAGGCTCTTGTAGCATGCACGCACTGTGGAAAACAGCGCACAGAGAGTACTTCCTCCTCCGCTGGTATTTCTGCAAACAGTTGAGTGATACTTTAGAACCAACTGTCTTTTTGGCTTCTGGCACTTTCACCACATGTAAGACAATTATTATATTTGTATGATAATTTTACCCTTTGAACAATCAACGAAACCAAAAATCCCATCATGTACCATAATTTGATCATTTTATGTTCTGCTTATTAGTAATTAGAATCAGGTAATCTCATTTTGATTCATTTCCAGAAACAACTGGTGTAGTAACATATTGGTCCTGACTCTGAATTTACTTATGTCCTCTCATGAGACGTCTTCATAGTTATAACTATTGTACATGTGAAAAATGTGAACAACTGCTGTTGTGTGAATTTGTTGCAGGTATCATCTGGGCTGTCATCATTTGTGATGTTCTGTTTATGCCTTTTTATTTTTATTTTTCTGTCTTTTTGCCCAGTTTGCTCAGTTCTTGTTCCAGTTGCTGTTGCTATTGTGGTTATCACCATGGTTGTTATTGTTTATAATATTATAATATTGTTGAAATATTCTTGTGAGGGTTTTAAGCACCTTCTTCTTCCTTTCCCCCCCGTTCTTCCATGTCACATCCGGCATCGAAATGTGGTTCAACAAAACTCATAATAAAGACAGCAGAATATCATGGGGGGAGCCTCAGATACATTATGAAGTTTCCCTTGGCAAATCAAATTTGCTTAGCACCAGAAGGCAGTTAGATTATCATTCAGCTGCTATGATGCTAGACAAGACAAAAATAAATAAATAAATAACTATTGTACATAATTAGGATAGCCTATTTGAAGATTGGAACTTGATCTGATAAGGTAATTATGTTATTTAATGTCTGTCTGAATGTGCAGTAAAGCTGGTGCTGTTTCACTTTACTATCAGAGCTTCTAGATTATTGAACTCAGTGTGTTGGTGTCTTTATGTTTAAAATGTGATATTTCAGGATGGTGTGACAAAGTTGGCACAAACGTTCATTAGGACTCAAGGATGAACTGAAAAGATTTTGGAGGCCAGAGGTCAAAGGTCAAAGATCAAAGGTCATTATGATCTAACCAAAATAGTTTTTTGGCTATAACTGCGGTAATTGTAAATATGGTTCATGTTTGGCATGATCGCTTTAAGGCTGGTTCACTATTATTTCCCGTATGGCAGTAAATGAATTGCTGCTATCCAGACTTCGGTAAGAGTTCAAACATTAAGAACAGTTACCTGTGCCACCAGGATGTCATCACTAGAGATGTCGTCCACATTCTTCTCAACTTTTCCATCCAGTTGAGTCGACAGTTCAACCAGGACTCTCCCTCTGTAAGCAACCCCTTCCCCCTGCCACAGATTAATATGCATCAGTCAACATCACCTACACCAGGGGTGTCAAACATACAATCCGCGGGTCAAAACCAGCCCACCAAGGGTTCCAATCTGGCCCCTGGGATGAATTTGCAAAGTGCAAAAATTACACTGTAGATATTAAAGCAGCATATGACATTCATCGATCTTTCATCAGATCTGTAAAACCAGAGTGATAGCCTAAGTATCACAAATCCGTTAGTCTTTCTGTGATTGCGCACCTGAATCACTTCCCTCACGGTGAACAGCCTCATAGTGTACTCCCTCACAAGTAGTCTGTTTGTTTACATATCAAACCAAAACTGACACCAAACCGTCACTCAAGCCTTTTCAGAATTCCACGCAGCCGCAGCAGCAAGAAGCAAGAAGCAATAAAGCCATTTCTGTGTTTGTTGCTGCTGCGGCCATACTGCAGCTGTATGGAATTCCCATTCCCACAATGCACTTCACTACAAAATTTCCCAAAAGGCCTGAGTGACATACTGGTTTGGTGTGTAAACAGACTGCTTGTGATGGAGTACACTTCAAAGGTGTTCACTGTGAGGGAAGTGATTCAGATCCATAATCACAGAAAGACTAACAGATTCGTGTTAATACAGCTATCACCCGGGTTTTACAGATTTGATGAAAAATTGGTGACGAACATCATATGCTGCTTTAACGATCAATAGTGTCAAACTTGTTTTAGTTCAGGGGTCACATACAGACCAATATCATCTCAAGTAAAACTAGAAAAGCACTCGGAGAGCGCAGACTTCCGCCAAGGCAGATCAGCCCCCCCGATCACCACCAAAATTTCATCATTTATTCCTTGTGCCAGTATCAACATTTCCTGAAAATTTCATCAAAATCCTTCCATAATTTTTTGAGTTATCTTGCTAACAGACAAACAAACAAACAGACAAACCCCGATGAAAACATAACCTCCGAAGGGGTAAAGGGTTCCGAGGTGAAAACGACAAATGACTCCACTGCAAGAGGGTGCCATATGGTTTACCTTGCCAAGGTTGAGTTCTTCATATGGGTCAGGTAGCCCAGTGAATTCTCTGGGACTGCCATACAGATTCACATAGCAAGGCCCGAAAGCTGGGAGAAAACCGGTCTCAGAGGCTGCGACACACAAACACAAGATGTTGTGAGTTCATACACAAACAGAGGCAGACATCCATTTGACAGTAATTGTTAACAGTAGCTTCATCAAGGGCACTGACACAGGAGTCAACCATACATGCTTCGGATGTGCAAAAAAAACTAGAGGAAACATCCACACTCCACACAAAAAGGCCCTGGCGCAACCAGAATGTTCTTGAAGGGAGGCAAAAGTGTCAACCATCACAGTCTTTAAAAGGTTAGCCTTTACATCTAACTGCAATGCAGCAGCAAATATATGAAGATGACTCTATCTTACGTACTTTCAGACACTGTGTTGCAATTTATGTCTGTAAAAAAATCAAAACAAAGGACAATTATTTATGCTTATATTTAATAGTCCATCACAAACACACATAACAAACACTCATTGTAAAACTAAAAACAAGATCCTCACCTTCGATCTCCCCCCCGGAGGAGGACATTTTGTTCAGGTTCAGAAATGCTGTTCCGATGGCATCATCTCTGGTTAAACGGTCCCTGTCAAAAAGAGTAAAACAATCATCAAATACTTCATTAACAAGTGAGCAGGTGTCATCTGTCTTCTGTATGAATTTAAGCCCTTACCAGTCATACATGGTGAGCTTGATTCGGTCACACATGGAAGGAAACTACGGAGGCAAATACAGGCTTTTGTTATTTTACCATCTGTTTGCAGTCAGTGTGTATGTGACCTTTGAATCATGTGAATGTACAACCTCTGTACCTTGACTTGAAGGTGGACGAGTTGATTCCACTCTGGATTTGCATTTTTCTCAATAGTTTTGGTGCAAAGCTAAGGAAAAATGCCATTGGAAATCAATATACTTCACATTAAAAAAAATCTAAATGATAATGATAATGAGTATTATTTCAAACATAAGTAGGAATAAAATATAAAGGGGAACAAAAGGCAAAAAGAAACAACAAATTTAAATGGAACACTCCAGAATATTGACGGCTGAAAATTAACCAAAAAAAGAAAAAAAAAAGCCACACAATTTGCAACTATTGTGGCTCTGTAACAACATATTGTGTCTGAAATGAAGTAGAAAGAAGCAGTGCTTATAGTCCTACCCCAGTTTTATATGACTAATGTATACAATCCATTAAAAAAAAAAGATCAAAAAAAGGTCAGTTAGGAAACTGCTGAAAAAGAAAACAAGTTATAACACACCATCAGTATTTACTGTTGTTGTACTCCTGTTCATTGGTACTAAAACAACCTTGTACATTTTACATTCATTTAAATTACCTTTTTTCCAGCAAAGCTCACTTCCAAATATGGATCCACCAGGTTTTTTCTGTCTCCTTCTCCTCCGAAAACTTGTTTCACTGTCTGAATAAAGGCATCATCCACTGCAACATAAAGGAGGTAAAAGTTTCTAAATGGAAACTGATCAGACTGCAGTTGGTGTGTGAACATGCTGGTTTCTTACTCTGTGGCATATCCTCAGCACGGTAGACTTTGATGCTCAGAGTAGCCCATCGCATGGTGACACCAGCCGGCACTAGGAGGTTACTCTCTATGTCATCCTGATCCTGGTTTATCTCTCTCCTCTCAGTCTGGATGGAGAGAAGGAAGGTTTGGAGTTGTATTCACTTTATGTCTACACTATAGTGTTCAATACATATAGATCCTTTATTTGACCAAGTGAAATCCATATTTAGATTAAAAATGTCATTCCCAAGAATGTCGTGGCCTAGAGAGCAGCATAGACATTGTTACAATAAAGACAGAATAAACCAACTAATTTACACATGACAAATAAGCATAGCATCTAGTCTTGTACAATAAAAAATTCAAGTCCAACATCAATTTCAATGCAAATTTAGAAGCGATCACATTGAACAAACCTACTGTTTTTTTCCATCCTTTATAATAAACACAAATTCTCCAAAAGTAACAAGTTCTGAAAGTTTTATCATTCTGTAAATTATTCCATGAGGAAGGTGCAGTGTATCAAAAGAGCTGTTCTACCACACTACTCTGAAAATGGAGATTTACAAATAAATGTAAACCAATGTGAGAGACTGTGGATGTACAAAGAAGGAGATTTAGCAACTGCATACAGTGGTGAACACATTTAAGTAATTAAACAGGATCAAGTGTATCCATCTTCTTTAGGCACTGTTCAGGTGCATTAATAAAGCATGGCTTAACGGTGTTACATACCGGTGGTTCATCCCCAGTGGTCATAACCATCAGAGTAACTTTCAGGTAACCTCTGGACCCTGAATTGGACTCATCAGGATCACTCAGGAGGAGCCATTTCCTCATTAAAGCATGACCTAAGAGGACATGTTAGACTTTTTAAAATCTTTCATTTTCACTACAAATACATACATACATACATATATATACACACACACACTCACACACTCACACACACTCACACACACACACACTCACACACACTCACTCT